>JAVLUX010000041.1:9957500-10557500 GCA_032164185.1 Moxostoma hubbsi
ACACACACACACACACACACACACACACACACACACGCACATTTCTGATTGTCATTTCACAGATTGCTATTTATGTGTGTATACACTGCACACTTAATCTCTCTCCCTCACTTTCTCTCTCTCACATCATTTATCTTTCTCATTAAAGATTTTGCCTTTATCCATCAAATGATTTTCTATATTTCCGCCATGCTGTAGCTCTGAGGGTTTAGTGATGGCGTCATGCTGTATAGCATAGTTGTGTTTGTTTTTGTGTGTGTGGGATGTTTGTGTGCCAAAGAGAATGACAGAAGCTCAGAAACTGGGTATTTACTGAATTATCTTGCCTGCTGGAGTCACGTCCTCCGTCATTCACACTTCCAACTGAAGTCAGCTGGGATGTGTCTGCGAGCTCGCTTGTCACTATTTTGGGTAATCTTCATTGCAGGGTTGTCTAAAGCTTTAGGATCCTGGAAGAGATGTGGTGACTGTAATCTACAATATGAATGCTGTGTCATTTCATTCAAGAGATTGTCTCTCCTTTGCAAACCATCTTCCTGGCCCCTGAGCAGTTATTAGCAACACTGTCTTCCACTCTATGCCTCTTTATTATCAAACTCTATTAATTAGCTTAAGTGTGGATCTACGCGGGTCTCTCTCTTTCTGTGAATTATTGAAGAGATTTTTACTCAAACGAACAATTTACTGTACGTTAATCAGACCTGTCAACTCACTGCTACATTGAACTGTCCTCAGGGTAATTGCACAGGGTTCTTAAACAACACTAAACGTATTATAACACTTGATAGTTGTAAATAAGTTTATGGGGTACTGTTTGATGTAAAGGAATAGGTTTTGAGTTATTGTAAGGTATCAGATTTAATATATGAGTTATAGAGTTTAAGGTAATAAGTTTGAAGTATGACATATCAGGGCTGACAGATGAGATACCAGGTTTAATATGTGAGGTGCAGAAATTGAGAGATGAGATATCAGCACTCTTTGAGAGTGGATGGTAACTGATGCATGCTGGGATAATATGTCCGGGCGTCAAATTTGACACGGTTCTGTAAACACAACAACAACAACAACTGCTATCAAAACAAACCTGCCTTGCTCATTTTTTTCCCTGTTTTTCATGCATACCAATATATTTACGCATGTGCACGTGTTTTTCATTTAATAGCATCTGTGATAGCTGCAATAATGATTTTCAAGACAAGTATTTTTGTCTTGTTTTCCAGTAGAAATATCTAAACATTCTTAAAACGTGATTTACTTACATGACGAGCAAACTGGCATGCTATATTAAGTCTAGTTTTTAGAGAAATCTAATCAAATTTAGAGAGATTTATGCTTAAAACAAAAAAACAAAAAAACTGACTGCGAATGGAGTAAGAAGAACAAACTTAATATAAAGAGAAAAAATACTTTTTAATAATAATTTTTTGCAGTGATACTATTGGATATGAAAATAAATTTGCAGTCTGTCTCTGTTTCTGTGACTCTCATAGCCACTGGGGTTCAGATGTCTCTTGAGATGTTGGAGAAGAGATTCTGGTCCATAGCCAATCAGGTACTAATATGTCATCTATATTTATACAGTAAAACATTGATTGTTTATTGACATTATTGATTGTTGTGTGCATATGTGCATTTGTGTTTGATGTAATTTCTGTATGAGTGTCTATGTACATGTTTTCTAGCCTTAAAACTGCCAAAAGATGTTTGTAAATGGTTTGATAGTGCAGTGATTATAACAATTATATTTTAGGTGTGCTCTGATTCATTATGTTATGTTATTATATTACGTTGTATATCCAGTGGTCTAATATTTCTGAACAATGAAATCACATTCGGCAGTTACCTGTCATCTGGGTATTGCTAGTCAGCTATCTTACTTCTCATATCACTTTGCTGATCTCTACGAGTAAGCGAATAATTATGCAATAAGGCATGAGAGGCCATGCTATATTGTGAATATAGGCACGGCTGAAGGGTGTTGTTAGGCACCACACGAAGAGTGATACCAATAGAAGTTCCGTGAAGACGTCAGAGCTGTGCTTTATCATGAATAAAACACGGCTGTTGACCAATCAGCATCCAAAATCTCAACTATCCAAATATCTCAACTCAAATCAATAGTTCATTTATTTATTTACAGTATTTGGCAATACGTCATGTAATAAGCTGAATAATGAGCATGTAGACGGTTATTTCGCAATATAATCACCAATAGATCTCTGATCTGATTCTGGATACTCTGCTGTCTCTTTCTTCTCACATAACAATTGTTCCCACAAGCATATGTACAGAAGTGTGTGTGTTTGTGAGTGTGTGAGCAGGATGCATTCAGTAGTGGGAGGTGAAGACAGACACATTGGTGTTAGTGGTGATGCTCCTATCATTGGCTTTTGCTTGATATTTATCATCTAAACGTAAGAGATGGAAAAGTGGTAAGTGAGGGGTGGGAGAGGAAGTGCTTGAAAAAAATGGGGAGATGAGGCGATATCACTCCCTACAGCCTCCCTAGGGAGGACACTCTCCCATATCCTTTTTTCATTTGCCTTTTTATTCATGCACCCCCGATATTTCATCTCTCTCAAAACACTCTTCCACTTCAGCTGGCACATCAGCACCGTGTCTGTCCTCACTCTTGACTGCTGTCATATTAACTAATGCTGTATCCACTAATGTTGCAGCTAATGGAGAACCAGCAATGTAGGTTATTCTTACTGTTTTAATATTTGAAATGTTAAAATCCAAATCAATTTAGTAAATCTTTACGGATCATCAGCATTGCATGCCAGCACAACATTGAGTGAACTATAAGATGAAACATGCATGTGTTGGGGAATAGACCGACAATAATGGCATGCATTTGTCTGCTTTTCACTCCCATCTTTCCAGGTTTGTGCACTTTGTCTAACAGGCTTGTTGTAGTGTTAAGACCCTCAACATGCATTTAATATCATACATGTGCCTTGTGTTCCATTCTGTATGCAAGTTTTTCTTTTAGGAATTTAGGTTATTGACAATAATTTAATAAGTACACAAAGGCAGTGCTTCTGCTTTTCATGTCCCTACTCTCCTGATACATGGCTAGAATGAAGCGCTCAGGAGCCCGCACAGATCATGTGATGGCTTAAAGGCAAAACAGTTATGTTATATGCAGGAGTTGGGTTTGAAGCTGTCGCCCTAAGCCAATGATTTGCTATCAATTAGCATTTTTGTTCTTTTCACTGCTGCTTCATCTTACCTGGATGGACATCAGGCTAATGACACAGATGTATGTACTCAAATACAGCTATAAGCAAGTTATACAATAAAGCCTGAATTCTCTTAATACATATATAAATGCTCCAATACTGTAATCTGCAATCTCTATCTCTCTTACTTTTTCACAGTGTTCAGGAGTAGAGGGGCTTTGTCCTATAAGCTGTACTGATAATGCGGTGAGCATCTTGATGATTTATAGTGATGGACAGTAATAGAGAGCATTTGTCGCCATTACACATACGTTTTCTTTCTTTCTTTCTTTCTTAACAGGATATTAACTGTTTTGTCATTGACAATAATGGCTTCATCATCATCTCTAAGGACAGGACTGATGTAAGAATAATTGTGTTTTAAAGTTTATATGTGGCAAGTGTTTTTTGAATCTTCAAATATTGCAATAATTATAATTATAGGATTGTTATTATTATTTTATAACTATTTATGTAAAACTATGAAACAATATATATATATATATATATATATATATATATATATATATATAATATTATTATTATTATATTTATTAATTTATTTTTATTAATTTATTATTTATTTAATTTTAAAAATGCGTTTTCCAAGCCTCTCTTGTCATGGAAGTTTCTATGAAGAATATATATTTAAAAAATATTTCATGGGCTGGACGTTGTTCTTGCGTAGAGAATAAAGCTTGCTTGCAAACCATAGTGATGTCCCTTCTCATTAAACCATTCTTTTAAATATGTTTGCTTTATTTGAATTAGTCGAAATGGTTCACAAATCGGTCAAAATGATTCATTTGCAAATCGAAATCTGTATCGAACAATCACAGAAGTCATAAAAATTAATTGATCAAAATTGGTGGAAGCCCTGGTAATAGAAAGGGCCTCGTTTTATGTGTGTCCCTGGAGATTTACCATAAGATGGGGAAATGACATGCAGTAGAAATGTATCTAAAGTTCAGTTTAAATGGTTTAGCAGAAAGGCTAATCAATTAAGTCATGAAATACAATGAGCCTTGTATAGGGACTTTGTGCTGTGAATAACAAATTAAAAAAGCTCTGTTTAACATTGACTCAGCAAAGGGAAATGACTGAGGAAATAAATGACTAAATAAATAAATGCATGAGGTGTTTTCCATCATTAGAAGAGCTTGAATAGGACAGCGAGAGAGAACAGTGCATCATCAGTGTAAATATAGAGGAGAAGAGGGATAACAGGGGTTATCTGAATAATTTAGCATACTGGGTGCGGTAAACGCTGGCTCTGATGTAAGACTGCAGCTTTACTGAGTCCACATGCTGTTTAAAATTTTATATAACGTAGTTCAAGGGCAAGGAGGAGGCGAGAATCGGCTTGACAATGTAAATAATATTTTAATAATAAACTTAAAACAAAGGACAAACACACACGCACACACACACATGACGGACATGTCTGTAAATGATCTCTCTGTCTCATCGCACCACCGTCTGCCATCTGCCTTTATCCCTCTCGGAGGTTTGATTAGCCTGATACGGGACCGGGTGTGTTTCATCACGACCCGGCCCGCCCATCGCCCTCCCACATTTGATTTCAGTATTTTATCAAGCAGGGAATTCAACATGCCCATGACATTAGAACAAAGAAGAGTTCCTATCATGAACGTCCAGGTAAAATAAATAACAAATAACTGTAAAGTCTTGAAGTCACCTGTTTCTAAACTCTCTGCATCTTTAGGTCGGCAGGTTTCTGGGGGAGGTTGATGGGTCTGTGATGTCACAGCTCTTAAGAATGGGCATGTTTAAAAGGTTGGAGAAATTTCCACTGTTTTTATTTCAACTTTTTATGTCTCCTCCCGATTATGTCTCTTTGTTCTAATGTGTTTTAGGATGTAAATAATGTGCACTTGTGTGTGTTCCACAGAGTGTCTCTCTATGACTATCAGGCCATGTGTAAGGTGAATACTCACTCAGCAAGCAGTGCTCGACCCCTGCTCAGTGTAAGCAACTTCCTGTCTGTTTTTATTTAACTCCCACTAAAGCACAACAGTCAGATATTACATTTCAACGTCATAAAGAAAACACAAGCACTTGCAAGGCAGCAAAAGAATAGTGTTCAGGTTTTTAGTCACCCAGGTCTAGGAAATGTTTGGTTCTAGGTAAATGAAATGCCACATAAGAGCCACTATGCCGTTGTCACGACACTCAGCATGCATCTTGTTTTTGTGACACCATTTTTCCAGTGCATAGGCAGCCTAGCTACATGGTTAAATAGATACAAAAAAGGAAAGGCCAATCACAGTTCAGTATGCAAATATAACAATGACGCCATCACTGCGGGTTCAATGTTGAATGGAAAACATTCTGTTGATTTAATCTTAATTTTCTATTCAGAAATTGAAAGCACACCTAAATCTGAATTAATCTACAGAAAACTGAATGGATTCTGTTCATTTTGAGCTGAAATATTTACAGAAGTTTAAAACTTCTAGGGTTTGTCTAATACTAAAAGTGTTAGGGTCTAGAACAAACCCCTAAACAAAAACTTTAAAGAATATCAATACAGTGCTACCTTGCAAGCACTATAATTATCAGTGTTATCCCATTTAAAAACTCTCTTTAAAAAGCTTTCCTTTTCGTATCTTGGTCAGCAAAAATGGTCAAAAATTGTCAAAACTTTGCCTAAAATGTCATGTTATTGGTTGTGATAATATATTTGACTCAGGGAGACAAACCCTGTTAGACTTACATCAAACTCATTGGACTAATAAAACAACTATACATTTGTAAGGCAACTGTGACCATAAGGGCAAAGGTTATTGGTAAGGAATGATTTAGATATAGGCTTAGCCCTCACACAATGACTCTTTGGGATAGTGTAGAGAAAAGGACGATAAGATCTATGTTTTATGTCCAGTCATAAGCTGTATTCGTTTTGTAAGTTATGGCAAAGTGTATGTCTTTGACATACATATTATATGTATACAGGTGTGGCTTATAAGCCACATTTCGCTTATAACTTAAGAAAAATAAACAGAACGTAGAATATCACATGCCATTACTTAGAGGAGGTGATTATCTTTAAAATGAGCCCACCCACAATGTAATCAGATGCATGGATCATTATTTATCCCACATAAAGCACAATTTGCACACAGCATTTGGCTATCTGGCATCTTGCTATCTGGCTACAAACACGTTAGCTTTCCTGGATCAGATGACGCCATCAGAAATGCTCTAGCTTCATGCAATACTAAACCAATTGGATTGCGTTCTGATTGCTCCAACCAGTGGTGAAAGTCCTCCATATTTGGGTAGAGAGTCATGTGATCAGTCACAGTAATTACATATGGCAACCAAGTCATCACGACACCTACTCAATGATGACTCAAATGACAGAATGAAACTCATTCTGTGAAATCTCATTACTAAAATCATGTCTGGATGCTATGCAAACCTTTAGTCATTGTTGTGTTTGCATGTATGATTCGTTCTTATGTACAATTATTAGATTTTTTGTTTGGGGAGGCTTTTAGACTAAAAGGAGATGTTTTGGAGATCTCTTGGAGATGTTTTTTTTTTTTTTTGGAAACTAGGATAAATTATTTTGTAATGCTATAACTTTTGATTGCTTTGTCATATCAACACAAAATTGTACTACATTTTCGTAATCAGTTACAAGGGACATGTTTGGGAAGAAAACAAAAGCATTTTTCAGAGGTATCTTATTTACACCCTGAGATATATCATGTAAAATCAGAAAAATAAAAAAATATATTTTTGGCTCAAAATTTTCTTAGGCTGAGAGTCTCAGAATTTATCAGAATCTATATCATTACAAAATTGGAAAAGTGTTCTTTAAAATGATAACAAACACTTGACCCTCCTTGCTTTTTTTTGTATTTTTTTATAAAGTAATTGTATAAGACTTTAATTTTGGGTCTTTAAAAGGCTTTAAAAAACACCCTCAGACCTTAAAGTGTTAATTCATTTAAACTGCACGACGAGGACCTTAAAACTTTTCAACATTTTCTGTTACAGCATAATAGTCTGTAAAGCTGATTTTAAACTATGTGTGTTGTGAAAAGCCCTAAACATATAAAAATGACTTGACACATTCTCACTTTAATAGAAATGAAAGGATGCTTGATTGATTGTTCCCCCCCTCATTCTGCTTTTCTTCCCCTCTCAGCCATTTTATAACCTGCTGGCAGGACTGAAATGGTTCCTATCAAACTTCCTATTGTACGTAAGGTTGTTTTAGAACACTTTATGCTGTTTAAAACATTAATTACTCAGTGTCCCTTGTAAAACCAGACATTTTCCCTCTGCCAGGTTTATACTGGACTTCAACATCTACAGTCTGTGGCAGACAGATTACTTTGTGGAGGGTATGTGTTGACTCATTAGTTAAAAACTGACCGTAAAGCAAAGCAAAGCCATCACTTGATATTCATCATGCATTTGTGTTGCCTGTCTATTTTGTGCTGCGTTCTTGTCTTCTCTCATCATCTTCATCACCTGCTCTTTAATATCTATAAACTCTGTATCCTTCCTTCATCTTGATGTGTCACAGCAAAGTCTTCATTCCATTCATGTAAGTGCTGTCCTCCTCACCATACATGTTTGCTATTGCTTGTACTGTTTGTGAAGGAGAGAGCAGAGAAACACTTGGTCATGGATTTCACAGAAATATTCTTCATCAAAAGTGACAAATATTTTTTACTGCTGTCTAGACTATTGAAACCAATGCAGTTTATCGCTTGTTTACTTGATGAAGTTTGTTTAGAAAAATTAGGCATTGTACTCTGAAATTCACATATATCATTTATCTTAAAAGATAACAACCTTTGCTTCACTCTGTAGCCAGTAAGAAATCAAGGGGTGGCATTCTGCAGCCATGTGACACGGAGTATCCCAGCTTCATCTATGAACCATCAATCAAAGAAACCAACAGCATCATTAAGTGTGGGAGATGTCAAAAGTAAGAGGACATGGAAATGTCAGCTCTGACTCCTTCAGTCAGTTTCCTTTCTTTTTGACGCTCTGATTCCCTCTAGTGGTGACAAATGCATATTATGAAGGAAATACGATATGAAGGAAATGTATGTTTTAGGGGTATTGCTTCATTTTCACCTATTCTCGAATATTCCGGGTTCAATACAAGTGAAGCTTGTCAATCGACAGTCTTTGTGGCATGGTGTTGACTACCACAATATATATATATATATATATATATATATATATATATATATATATATATATATATATATATATATATATTATACTCGTCCCCTCCTTTTCTTTTAAAAATTTGAACATTTTGGTTACAGAGTGTGTTCCAGTGAGGCACATACAAGTGAATCTAATCTGTAAACATTAAAATACTCACTGTATCAAAAGTATAGCCACAAGACGTAAACAATATGGGTGCTAACCATTTCTGTGTAAAATTATATTTTACAAATTTGTTGCAATGACAACAAATACTGTAAACCCTAACACGACAGTAAAAAATATGATTTGAACAACTTTGCAGCTCAATAATACTGACAATAATAAAATATTTAACCATATAATTAATGTAAGTGCTTTTATAAAATTGTAAGTTTCACTTTTCACATTTTTGCCTTTAAACCCTCCAAAAATGTTCCCCATTCACTTCCATTATAAGTGTCTCTCTGTAACCTACATTTTTGCTTTTTTTAAAGAAAAGGAGGGAAAGACGATACTTTTGTGGTAATCAAAATGATGCCACCAGTGCTGTCGACTGAGCTTAACTTGTATTGAACACAGAATATTCCTTTAAATGAGGTTTGAATACACTGCTCAACGCTCCAGTGCAGACAGCTTCATTGAATATCATGTTAAACTTGAGTAAATTAGATTTCTTTCACTCTTTCTGTTATTGCATGCAGGATGTTTGTGATTCAGCAGATTCCTGAGAGTAATCTGTTGTTGCTGGTGAGTCAGGCAGATTGTGACTGTTCTCGTCAGTACTCACCCATCACCATGGAGCCCAAAGAGGTCAAATATATCCTTAACACGCACTCCAGGGTTTCCAGACCAAAGGAGATCTATAATTATAGCCATATCAGGAAACAAAATACAACCCGATTCCAAAAAATTTGGGACAGTATGAAAAATGCTGATAAAACAAAAAGGAGTGATTTGTAAATTATATTCACCCTTTGCTATATTGAAAGCATCACAACTAAATATTAGATGATGTTTTTCCTTGTGAATTTCATTGTTTGTTTGGTTTTTGTGTACAGTTAATTCAAATCAGATGATTGCAACATGCTCCAAAAAATTTTTGGACTAAAAATGTAAGACTAATAACAATTTGATGAGTTAAAATAACGAGGCGATGTGAAACAGATGTTAAACAGGTGAGGCAGTTGTGCCATAGTACCGTATAATGTATCAGGAGCCTCCAAACAGCCTAGTCCTTCAAGAGCAAGGATCATTCTAGGTTTGTCAATTTGCCAACAGATACTTCAGCAAATGATCCAGCACATTGAGAACAATGTTCCCCAAAGACAATCTGGAAGGATTTTGGGCATTTCACCCACTTCAGTGCAGAATATAGTTAAAAGACTCTTTTACTCTGTGCGTAAAGGGCAAGACAAAAAACACTTCCGAATGCACGTGATCTCTGATCCCTCAGACATCATAGTCTTAAATTCATCATTCATCTGTAATGGATATCATGAACATGGTCTTGGGATTACTTTAGTAAGCCTTTGTTAGTCAACACCACTTACCGTTGCATCCACAGATGCAAGTTAAGACTTTACTGTGCAAAGCAGAAGCCATACATCAACACTGTCCAGAAGCGCTGCCAACTTCTCTGGGCTCTGTCTCACCTTAGATGTAAAGTAGAACTGTGTTTTTTGGTCTGAGTCCACATTTCAAATAGTTTTTGAAAAACACAACCGTCATGTTCTCCAGGCCAAAGAGGAAATGGACCATCCAACCTTTTATCAGCATCAGGTCCAAAAGCCAGTGTCTGTATGGACCAGGGGTGTGTCAGTGCCCATGGCATGGGTAACTCGCACATCTGTGAGGACACCATGAATGCAGACGGATATATAAAAAAATTTGGAGCAACATAAACTGCCATCCAGCACCTTCTTTTCCAGGGACATACCAACATTTTCCAGCAGGACAACTGCCTGGATTACAAGTGCATGTCTGTGTAAACAGAAAGTGCAGGTGCTAGATTGACCTGCCTGCAGTCCGGACATGTCTCAAATTGAGAATTTGTGGTGCATTATGAAACAAACCAACTGGCAATGAAGACCCCATACAATTGTGCAGCTAAAGACCTTCATAATGGATGAATGGGGCGAAATTCCACTTTCTAAACTTAACAAACTTGTCTTCAGTGCCCAAATGCTTAATAAGTGTTATTAGAAGAAATTGTGATGTTTCACTGTGGTAAAAACTCGACTGTCCCAACTTTTTTGGAGTGTGTTGCAATCATCTGATTTGAAATTACTGAACATTTAAAAAGAAAAACAATGAAATTCACAAGGTTATACATAATATAATATTTAGTTATAGTGCTTTCAATATAGCAAAGAGTGAATATAATTTACAAATCACTCCTTTTGGTCTTTATTAGCATTTTACAAACTGTCCCAACTTTTTCGGAATTGGGGTTGAAAAATGAAAGTGAATATGTTAAAAGAAAATACTTGGTTATTCTTTGCTTACTCAAGTTTTTCTTAACCTCTGAGCACACAACGCCTCAGTAAAATGTGAACGAATGAGATCTCAGAAGATACGAAGACGGCCTGAATCTTGCCACGCTTACCACCCTCATGTAAAGACACAAACACACTTACTAGACAGCCTTTCATTTTCATTGAATGACTGTCATGCTTGTCTTCTTTTATTAAAATCTATCTACCCACAAAATAATTTAAATCCACTCATATAGTCTACTTTTCTTCTCATAGATTTCTGGTACTTATTCTGTGTCTCTGATCTATTTCAGGAAAATGCCAAGGATTGTGGTGGGGCCGTGATAATAAGCCTGTCCATCAAGCTGTTCCAAGCCTGTTTATTGGTTTCTGTGCTCATCTGTCAATGACAGACAGTTTATTCAACTTCCAAGACAAAGTCACATGTAGGACGCACACTCAACTCATGCTGTTTTATATACAATTATATGAGTTTGGACAAGAACAGATGATCTTAATGGAGAGTATGATCAAATGAAGAGATTTGGTCATGGCTTTTCAAAGCTTTCTTTGTAACCAGAGGGGACTGTTGGAGTAATAAATGACCATCATGACATGAATATGTCTCTCAGAGGTTGTTTGAGGAATTTAAAGATTGTTTTTATTAACCCTTGTTGTTCACGGTTGTCTGTTCAGCAATTGTTATTTTTGGACAACAGTTACGACTGCATAATTAATACAAATGTATTATTTAAAAATTACTCAATAGTTCTTACTGACTATTTAAAAGCTCTGAATAAAAACAAAAATGTGTCATGTTTACTTTTTTGCATTAAATATATTGTAGTATGTGTGTTATTTTCTCAGGTATAAATGTCTGAGAAGTTTTCTTTTTATATCGAAGTGTGTATGTGGTTGATTTGTTTGTTTTTTCCGATGTCACAGGCTCACAGCACATTCACTGCATTTGCTGCAGTGTTTAGGTTGTGAAGTTGCTGTCAATGAAAATATTGCATTGCATGAATCCCACATGTCTTACTGTACACCTTAAACTTAATTTTGAAAAATTCTAAACATCAAGTCTCTCTGCTGAAATAAGCAAAGACATTTCTTGTTGGGATGAATAAAGTATCTTTCTTATGATATCTTGAAGGTCTTGTTTCTTGTCGGATCTTGCATCACAGAATGGGATTTAAAAAAAACATGTGGCATAATGATGATTAGCACAAAAATATATTTCAACTTATTCCTTGTATAAAAAATACAAAACTTACAAGGTATTACAATTGAAGTGAATGGGCCAATCTGTAAAATATTACAATACTCACTGTTTCAAAAGTATAGCCACAAGACATAAACAATACGAATGTAACATGATTTTAGTGTGATAAAATATCTTACTAACCTTTACTAGATTTATATTTAATTTTACAATTTCGTTGTCATGATGACATAATGCTGTAAACCCTAAAACAACAGTAAAATTGACAATTTAAAAGACTTTACAGCACAAATAATACACAAGTTCTAACAGAAGAATGAATGTAAGAGGTTTTATATAATTATAAGCTTCGCGTTTTTGCCTTTAAACCCTCTAAAAATTGGGCCCATTAACTTTCATTGTAAGTGCCTCAATGCAACCATATTTGTTTCTCTTTTTTTTTTAAGAGAAGCAGCGAGCATGTCTGATGGTTGAGGATATATATATATATATATATATATATATATATATATATATATATATTTATATTTATATATATACACACACACACACACACACACTGGCAGACAAAAGTGGTTCTCATCAAAATATCCACCATGTGCAGCAATGACAGCTTTCCAGATCCTTGTTATTCTAGTTGTCAGTTTGTCCAGATACTCATGTGACATTTCACCCCACACTTCCTGTAGCACTTGCCACAGATGTGGCTGTCTTTTCGGGCACTTCTCACGCACCGTACAGTCTAGCTGATCCCACAAAAGCTCAATGGGGTTAAGATCCATAACACTCTTTTCCAATTATCTGTTGTCCAATGTCTGTTTCTTTGCCCACTCTAAACTTTTCTTTTAGTTTTTCTGTTTCAAAAGCGGCTTTTTCTTTGCAATTATTCCCATAAGGCTGCACGCCTGAGTCTCCTCTTTACTGTTGTACATGAAACTGGTGTTGAGCGGGTAGAATTCAATGAAGCTGTCAGCTGAGGACATGTGAGGCATCTATTTCTCAAACTAGAGACTCTGATGTACTTATCCTCTTGTTTAGTTGTACATCTGGTCTTCCACATATTTTCTGTCCTTGTTAGAGCCAGTTGTGCTTTGTCTTTGAAGACTGTAGTGTACACCTTTGTATGAAATCTTCAGTTTTTTTTTTTTTTTTTTTTTTGGCAATTTCAAGCATTGTATAGCCTTCATTCCTCAAAACAATGATCGACTGACGAGTTTCTTTTTTGCCATTTTTGTCCTAATATTGACCTGAAGTCATGCCAGTCTATTGCGTAATGTGGCAACTCAAAAACAAACACAAAGACAATGTTAAACTTCATTTAACAAACCAAATAACTTTCAACTGTGTTTAATATAATGGCAAGTGATTTTGTAGCACCAAATTAGCAATTTAGCATGATTACTCAAGGATGAGGTGTTGGAGTGATGCTGCTGTCTAGATTTGTTCAAAAATTACTTTTTTTGATAATAGTGATGGTGCTGTTTTTTTTTACATCATGAATGTCCTGACTATACTTTGTGATTTTATTTATATTATATTTATACACTACCGGTCAAAAGTTTTGAAACACACTCATTCTTTATTAGAACTTTTTTTTCTTCACATTTTAGAATAATAGAAATCTAAATCTAAACTATAGAATAACATAAATGGGACTATGGGAATTATGTTGTGACTAAACAAAATCTAAAATGAATCAAAACTTTGTTATATTTTAGCATCTTCGAAGTAGTCACACTTTGTACTCTTGACATTTTCCCAACCAACTTCTTGAGGTTTCACCCTGGGATGCTTTTTAAACAGTATTGAAGGAGTTCCCATCTATGTTTGGCACTTATTGGGCTATTCTTTATTATTTGGTCCAAGTCATCAATTTCAAAAACGTAATTTTTTTTTATAAAATTGGGAAAAGGGATTAATGGAAAGGAGGCGAGAACCGGCTTGACAATATGAATAATATTTTAATAATAAACTGAACCAAAAAGATAAACACACAAAGGTGTCGGACCGCTGTCCGCAAATCTCTCTCTCTCACACACTGCAGCTTCCAGTCGGCCTTTATCCCTCTCTGAGGCTTGATTAGCCTGATTAGGGGCCCCGCCCTCCGCCTGCCACAATAATTAAATTAATTTATACATTGGCACAATTATATTTTTGTCTACAAAACTCATTTCAAACATTTAAACATACGCCTTCAAGATCAAAAGATTTTTAAGATCATGAGAAACATTTCAGTCATGTGTTCAAAACGTTTGATTGGTAGTATATATATATATATATATATATATATATATATATATATATATATATATATATATATATATATATATATATATAATTGTATTTATTTATTTATTTTATATGATGATAGACTAGACTACACTCAAATCAAATAGTTTTCAAAATAATGTTGTTTGTAAATGTTTCTCATGCACCAAACATACTGATCTAAAATGCTAAAACATTTTTGCTGGATTTCAGAGGGTTTTTACACAGTAATTACGTCCACTTCTGAACTCTTATTTTGGAAAACAAAATGCTCTTAGCTTTCAGGGACTCTTAATTTGTCAGCGCGAGTGTGTGGAAGGGGGAGGAGTGTCACAGATTGAGCTCCGCCGCAGCGCTCAACAAACATTAGAGGAATAAACACGAGCCTTCACTGAGCGTCTCTCCTTCAGTATTTAGTCTGACATCCAAGGCCATTCAGTTGGCTTTATTTTATCCAGATTCTCATCTACGGGTGCAAACTGTCTAATCTGGAGGAGGACGGTGAGGTAAGATTTTATAAATATGATCATAGAAAAACACCTCACTGGAGCTGTAGTAAATCACCAGGTTTAGGCAGACTGACAGTCATATGCTTCAGGAGCAGATGTGTGACGACTGATTTTGCATACAGAATCGCAATGCCGGTTGGACATACATCGGCTATCCATCACGATGATGTTGTCTAATATGTTTTAATGGACGAGGCTTGTTTTAGTCTTCATTCAACAAGACTAAGCGGTTGTATTCGGTGTGGTCGGTCTGCTTTCATGTATCTGTTTTTATCAACCTGTCAGTCTACACGTTGAAGTCCACAAGGTCACGCACGCAACGCGAGGCCGAGCGCGCTAAAAATCACTGTTTGTGTTTTGCCCACATTCATTGAGCAGGTGCAATAAGGGCAATTATTCAGGATTTTGAAATTATTTTGTACACAAATAATTAATGTAATAATATATCGTTTTTGTTGTTATTTGAGGTATTGTGACTTTGTAATAATAAAAAAAGTTTATATTTACATTATATATTAATGTCACATATTATGCAATATTATTATTTATTTTTTACGCTTTTATTAAATTAAAAATAAATATTTACTCAATTAAAAATAAATATTTTACATTAATGATATGTAATATTATAATACCTATTATATTTTTATTGTACTGATTTTATAATAATACAACCGTTTATATTAATTTACATAGCACCTAATAATAATAATAATGTACACTTAAATATAAATCAATGTATTATTATAAAATTATGATGATTATTATATATTATACATATTATATATTATACATTTATTATTATAACTGTTACTATTATTTATATTACTTTTTATTTAATAATTATTAATACTTAAAATTTGTATACATTTATAAAGCTATTTAAATAATAATAATTTATACTTAAATATGATTAATCAATTGTGTACAATGACTGTTATCATTATTATTTAAGTATTTCATATGCACATGTAGTCTTAGTGGTTGGCACATTAAATCTTCTTGTTTGCTCCTCTGCTGCATACTGTCACTGATGAAGGTGCATTCATTTGTATTCAGAGATCCCTGCTTTGCAAATAATTTTCCTGTCACAGACTAGCATGGCCATGACGGGAGGCATGGCTGCGCCACTCCCGATGAGTAACCACACTCGTGAGCGAGTGACGGTGGCCAAACTCACGCTGGAGCACTTCTACAGCACCTTGCTCACCCAGCACGAGGAGAGGGAGATGAGGTAACCATGGCAACAATGACCCACTACACCTGCTCCCTCTAACTTTTTCACAATAGTTATCGGTTCAATCAAGTGTTTGTTGATCACATTCAAATAAAAGTAAGCTTCTTTGTTGTGGCTGGTTGTGAAGCAGCTGTTCTCTCTGATGTGTTCAGGCAGAAGAAGCTGGAGAAGGTGATGGATGAGGAGGGTTTACCTGATGAAGAGGTGAGATGTCCATCAATACATGTTGCCTCGAAGAAGCTTATTAAAATTTTTAATGAAGAGAGTAGTTGATTCAGTGCTTATATTCTGAATCACTTCCTGAGTTAAAGAAGAACAAAAAACATATATTTTATTTTTCTGTGAATATAGAAGAGTGGTTTGAATATGCCGTTCAGGTTTAATGTATGACTGAATTAGGGTTTTTGTGTTTGATTTAAGATATTTTGCTTTGTGTTTGTTTGTGTTGACGCTGCAGAAGAGCATGAGGCGCTCTCTGCACGCCCGTAAGGAGACAGAGTTTTTGCGGCTCAAGAGGACGCGCCTGGGTCTTGATGACTTTGAGTCCCTCAAAGTGATCGGGAGAGGAGCATTTGGAGAGGTGAGGACTTTTGTGTCTGTGTCTGTCTATTGCACTGTTACAAAATCTAAAGAGTTGCCTCGTTGTATGTTTTCTGGCGCCTTAGGAGGCACTTACCTCCTATGGCAGCATCATAACTAAAATGGAATTTCATGAATGATTGATTAGGATTGAGGCAACATTGTGTGCTACACAAATAGTGCTCCTCATGTGCCCATGGGAGAATCGACAAATGATTTCAATAGCGTTTTAAGTTAGCATGTTGCTAAGCTAACTACACAAAACCATAGACTATTTAGCAGAAACAGACCACTCCTATTAAAATGAATGAATGAGAGAAATTGGAACGCCCAGTGGTTGTAGAAAAGGAAGTCCCACCTTACAGGTAAAAGAGCCAATCAGAGCTTTTTGTTACAGAGAACGCCTGTCAATCAACTCGAGACTGCGCATGCACATTAGCTGAACCAGCCTGAAAAATAGCATTTTTTTTAGATTAACCAGAGCTAAATAAGCACAATGCCAGCATTGATACCATTGTTGTCAAGTTAAACTGCTGATTTGAAATAAGTTCTTTAAATGTAATCTCGACCAACCATTTTAAAGATTTCAGTCTTTCCCCATTCAAGTAGATAGGAACTGTACTTTAATGCCACTTGCTTACATAGAAAATAGCTGCCAGGGAGCGTTTTAAAGAATTGTCTTGAAAGGGACTTTGACGATACTCTAGTACTCAAATATCTGTATTTTTCAATATTTCATTATTTAATATTTTGCATTTAATTGAATAACCTAAATACCTTTTTGGCCAAAACAAGGTGTCTTAGAAGGCACCTTAATGTTGTTGTCTACCTTTAGAAACAGCCTTTGTGTTTATGTAGGCAGCTCAATTGGTTTTGGAACAGAGCAAATGTGTTTGTATGATGGTGTGCATGTTTGTTTTTGAAACATGAAAGATGTTGATGATATGCCACCTGTTTTAACTTACACTTCTGTAAAATGGCAGTTCTCAAAATATCCTTTGATGTAAAAAAATCCTCTTACTCAGGTGCGCCTGGTTCAGAAAAAGGACACGGGTCACATTTATGCTATGAAGATCCTCAGGAAAGCAGATATGCTAGAAAAAGAGCAGGTACACATTCTAGTCACTTCTACTCCATACAGAAATCCCAAATAGACACCTGTCTACCGCACTGATCCATTGAGAACATCTCTCCTAACCTTTATCCTTTGGGCAGGTGGCTCATATCCGGGCGGAGAGGGATATCCTGGTAGAAGCTGATGGTTCCTGGGTAGTAAAGATGTTCTACAGTTTTCAGGATAAACGTAATCTTTATCTCATCATGGAGTTCCTGCCTGGAGGTGAGAAGAGATGTGGGTTCTTTAACGTGAAAACTTCCCAAACCATGTATTACCTTTCAGATAGGCCTATACTTCACTGGAGGACAATTTTTTTTTTTTTTTTTTTTTTTTTACCAATAATGCATAAAGACTAATGAGTCCTTGAGATGTCAGATCCTGTAAGTGTGTGTGTGTGTGTGTGTGTGTGTGTGTGTTTAGGAGATATGATGACTCTGCTGATGAAGAAAGACACTCTGTCTGAAGAGGCTACTCAGTTTTATATTGCAGAGACCATCCTGGCCATAGACTCCATTCACCAGCTGGGCTTCATTCACAGAGACATAAAACCTGATAACCTACTGCTTGATTCACGGGTGGGAATACACTTCATTATGCCTCACTTAATTTCTTGCTCTATTTCTCACTTATAAAAACATTAATGTGTTTGCAGTGGTCAGGTTCAACTGAGATGAATGGTTTTGTGGATGGCTATTTTACTCTGTGAAACTGAACACCTTGTAAAAGGCCATGTCTTTATGGTTTGTAGGGCCATGTGAAACTGTCAGACTTTGGTCTCTGTACAGGCTTGAAGAAGGCCCATCGGACTGAGTTTTACCGGAACCTCACGCACAACCCTCCCAGTGACTTTTGTGAGTAACCAACATGTATTAGTATAAATATTATAGACAGATTGTGTACTGCTCTGTGACCCATTACTTCTTCTAAAACTATATCAAATATGTTTTTGTTGCATGCGGTGTTAATGGCACCATATTAATTGAGAGTTTACATGTCATGTAGTATTTGTACTTTTAAAACTCATTTGTCATACTGCAGGACTTTTTAAGTGAACTACAAAAAGCTAGAGAAGAAAAAGACATGGTGGCCACACAGCACCAAAAGCACACAAAATATACAATTACCCTCCATGAAAATGTAACACACTAAGCCCTGAAGGTGTTTTTAAAGATTTCCAGGTTTCAGTGGCATACCAAAGTTTAAAGCTAATAACTGGGCAAAAAAAAAATGTTGGTATCATTTTAAATAACTTTTCCAATTTTTCAATTATATAGATTATGATCAATTTTGAGACTATCAGCCTAAGAAACTGCTGAAAAATCACAAAAAAACTTTTTTTTATCACAAAATGAAAATGTATTCTTAATAACCATTGTATATCTCAGGTAGCTCAACTTTTTTTTTGTTCCCAATCATGCAATCTGAGTAAAATGTACATAAGAACTAATTACACATTCAAATACAACAAAGACTAATGTTATGCTCTCTCTACAAAGCATGCAGGCATGAGTAACAAGATCTTTAGTTCCATTCTGTGTCATTTAAGCCATCATTGAGTCTGTGTCATGTACTTGGCGCCATCTCCCAGTGGCCATATGTAATTAGAGTGAACGATCCTCTCAGCCCATATTTGGATGACTTCCACCTCTGGTTGCAGTGATCTGAATCCTAATATGATTGGTTTAGCATTCCATGACGCTGGACAATGTACTGCATCATTTCCGATGAAGTCATCTGATCCAGGAAAGCTAGCGTTTTTAACCAGATTGCACATTATGTGCTATGTGCACATTGTGCTTCGTGTGGATTACCTAATGATCTATGCATCCGATTACGTTGTGTGTGTGGGCTAGTTTTAACGGAAATCCGCAAGTAATGGTATTTGATATTTTATGTTCTGTTTATTTTTCATTAAGTTATAAGCGACAGTGCAGCTTGTAAGCAACACCTGTATAAAATGTAACATGTATGTCAAAGATATGTACTTGGCTATTTCTCGCTATATTTTTGCCTGTGAGTAAATTAAATAAGCTCTTTTGAGAGCTTTCCAAAGACATATGGCACATGGCTATTTGATCAGTTTCATGTTTTTACCGATTTATGTTTGTACGGTGCAACATTTTTATTAAATTATCAAAACGGAACACTTCTGATTTGTCTGCCAAATTTCAAAGCACTTGTTCAGTTTTTGGTCATAATAACTACATGCATTATAAAGTAATGTGTCTTAGCTTTAAATTATACTTATTTTGTGTTGGTCAAGACTGTAGTTCTTAGTGTTTTCATAATATCCGAGCTTAAAGAGTTAACCTAATAATTACGGTCATGTTATCTGTCTGCTCCTTCAGCCTTTCAGAACATGAACTCAAAACGGAAGGCAGAAACATGGAAGAAGAACCGGAGGCAGCTGGTAGGAGAGAGCATGTTTGTGTCTGTGTGTTGCACATAGAAAGCCCGTCTTAAACAGAAAATTCCTGATAGCAACTGTGACACTATTCCTCATACACACAGGCATATTCGACCGTTGGCACACCAGATTACATCGCCCCCGAGGTCTTCATGCAGACAGGTTACAACAAACTGTGTGACTGGTGGTCTCTTGGAGTGATAATGTACGAGATGCTGATAGGTTAGAAACTTCAGATTCTGAAGAACACTAAATTAACTGCTTCATATCAGGCCTGTCTACTCAGTATGGGTAAACCATGGTATATAGAACATGCAAAGACCTCTGTAGATACTGCAAATTCTTTGCAGTTTAGTATCTTTCTGCAAAACCCTTTTACTGTAAGAGATTTCCTGCTCTAAAACAGGTGTTTGTTTTGATTTTTTGTTCCAGGCTACCCACCCTTCTGTTCTGAGACGCCACAGGAAACTTACAGGAAAGTCATGAATTGGCGAGAAATGCTGACCTTCCCCCCTGAGGTCCCCATTTCAGAGAGATCCAAGGACCTGATCCTTAGGTCAGACACATTTCTCAATCTGTAACAAAACCCATAGAGAAAACACGAGTTAATTTACAATGCAAAGACAAAACCTGGACCATTTAAGGTTAAACTTTTTTGGTTGTTTTCTTAAAAGTATAGTTCACCCAAAAATGTAATTCTCTCATCATTTACTCACCCTCATGCCATTCCAGATGTCTTCAGCTGAACACAAACAAAGATATTTAGAAGAATATCTCCACTCTGTAGGTCCATACAATGCATGTGAATGGTGGCCAAAACTTTGACGGTCCAAAAAGGCAGCATAAAAGTAATCCACATGACTCCAGTGGTTAAATCTATATGTGTGGGGAGAAACAGATCAATATTCAAGTCCTTTTTTACTATATATTTCCACTTTCACATTCTTCTTTTGTTTTTGGTGATTCGCATTCTTCATACATATCGCCACCTACTTGGCAGGGAGGAGAATTTGTCAAAATCTAGCTCTTCATTATTTGATAATTTAATAATCACATGTTCCACTTTTATACTGCGTTTATTCTGGTAACATTTAACTGCAAGGTGATGAATGGGGATTTTTCTAGGTACTGTGCAGATGCAGAGAACAGGATTGGATCGGGAAGTGTGGATGAGATCAGATCTCACCCTTTCTTTGAGTCAGTGGACTGGGAGCACATCAGGTAGATCTGCACAGATTCTGAACAGAACTGCAAAATCAAACTTTTTCTTTGAATGATTAAATAGAAGTGTTGTCTGAAGTAACTGAAATTGTGCTGCTTCCTTGTGCACAGAGAAAGACCTGCTGCTATTTCCATTGACATCAAGAGCATTGATGATACGTCGAACTTTGACGACTTTCCAGAGTCAGACATTCTACAGCCAGGTGAAGATCGTTTTGAACTAAAATCCAATAAAGAACATACAAATAAATACATATTTACATTATATTTTTTCTTTGATTTTGTAAATGTAAGAGGTTGTCTTAATTCTGCTCACTCTTACTCTAAAATGTACAATTTACATCATTACATGGAGTGCAATTATATGGTAATAGAAGAAAATTTGACTTTTTTGTTTGTTCAATACTGGGTATTCCAGAAGGTTTAAAAAAAAAGTTTGTATTTCTGTTAAATCATTTATATTAGGGCTGTCAATTTAACAAGTTAATTTGTTAGATTCATTTTATAAAAATAATGGGTTAAAACAATTTACGCAATTAATCATGCCTGTAATGGATTGTAAAAAGGAATACTACCATTGGAGCAGTTCAAGCTTGAAGTACCACCTTCGTGTTTTTAGTATGGGGCAGTAAGCGCAAATCCAGCTATACAGGCAATAAACCCCACTGAGAGCAGACAGCACAAGATGAGGACGCGCTCTTGCGTTCAAACAACTCTGAATACACAAGTCTCCAGATGTGTTTTTCTAAGTTAAATACTACGCTTAACTTGACACAATGTCCTAAAAATGCAACCAAAGTTAGAAGCACCAAAAGCGTCCCATCTGATGCATGAATACATAGACGTGTCTTTAAACGTCCTTAAAAATATATCTTGGACAGATTGACAAATTCAGTTGCAAAATGGACTGCTGTGGACAGTAGTCCAATGATAGGCTTAAGGCCCGGGTATACTTTGTTTTTCCACATTTCAGATCGCAACCGGCTGACCACGTTGCCGTTCCGAGTATACTTTTCTGACCGCGAAAGAATAGGAACGTGTTCGACACGTGCACGAGTCAAAACAATCTAGCGCACAGACAAGGACCACGAGTCAATAAAATCTAGGCAGCGCGGTCAAGCCGCGTGGCTGTGCTGATGACGCAATTTGCATCACATATGCTGTGCGCAGAGCGATCCGCAACGCGGACACCCAAAGTATAGTTTGGCAGCGGAAAATAGCGTTAAGCCTCCACACATGCTAATTCTCTGCGGGAATGCGGTCAACAAGCCATGTGATAAGATGCATGGGTTGACGGTCTCAGACGCGGAGGCAACAGATTCGTCCTCCGCCATCCAGATTGAGGCGTGTCACTACACTGCCACGAAGACTTGGAGAGCATTGGGAATTGGGCATGCCAAATTGGGGAGAAAAGGGGAGGAAAAAAAAGATTATTTAAGGGGGAGTTTCTTTACAAATATTGAGCATATGCGATTAATTGCGATTAATCGGCAAATCATGTAATTAATTCAATTCTAAATTAACGAAACTGACTTCAGTCTGTACTGAAGATTTATAATAAATATATCTAAATGAGGGCTGTCAATCGTTAATTTATAATTGAATTAATTACATGATATGCTGATTAATTGTACACGTTTGTATTTTGCGATTATTCGATTAATCTCCATTTGAACATTCCGATATCAATTCTTAAAATTCCAAAATCAGTCTTCGGTGTGTTCTAATTAACCTACTGGTGAAGTTGATTTCACATGGTATTCAGCCATCTTAATTAAGATGGATGGGCATTCCAGCTGGCATAAGGAATAAGGGTACATTGATCACTTCACAGGAAGTGAAGAACCATCAGAGTACATCACAAAGTCTGGCTAAAATATATTACCAAAATGGAACTTACCACTCAAATATACCCAAATGAGTCCTAATCAAATCAAATTGTATCGAAATCAAATCAAGAGATGGTGAATTGGAATCTAATCAAATTGGGAAATCTTTAGCGAAACCCAGCCCTAGTGGAGATTACAAAATGTATGCCACCCTGGATGTATTTTTGTGGGCACTTCATTCCTCTGTTTGTTGTTGACTGATCTATTCATCTCTCATTGCAGTGACAAATGTAACCGAACCAGACTTTAAATCAAAAGACTGGGTTTTCCTCAACTACACCTACAAACGGTTTGAGGGACTCACTCAGCGTGGAACCATCCCTGCCTACATGAAGGCGGGCAAAGCATGAAAGCACGAGTGATATCAGCCTACTTAGAACTGTCTTTGAACTTAAAAGACAATTAAAATGCAGATGTCGGCCTCTTGCTTCTTTCAGAGATTCTCTCTGTTCCCATGAGCCCATCTGTGTAGAAGCTTATGCACTGCCGCTTTGTGCCACATAGTAGCCCTGTTCTCAGAGGAGTCCCTGACGATGATAAAAATGAAAAGTAATTAAAAAAGATAGTAAGAATTGTATCGCCACCCGAACACATGGAAAGACTCCTGCTGTTCTGCTAAAAGGAGACATAAAGGTTGTCCAAATGCTTTTCGTCACAGGGTCACAAATCAAAAAGGGAAGTAGATACATCACTGAAGCCTTACGTTTACATTACAGAGGGTGTAACTTTATCCTCAAACCTCTTAGGTGACAAAGCTGCAATAAAGTCGATTTCCAGAGGAAGTTGAGACTCTGTATAACTCCAAATGGTGGATGTACATGGTTAACATGTTAGCACATAATTAACTACCTGTTTTGTTGTATAATTACAACCTACCTAAACGATACTTGAATGATTCCTCTTTAAATAAGTGCCAGCGAGTAGCCAATCCTCCAATTCTCTGTTCCAGTGCATTTCCCACACACACAAAGTGCACTGGTGGTTTCATTTTTGTTTGTTTTTCTCTTTGTTTGATAGTGGGTGTGGTTTACCTATGCAATCATTTATCTTCTTTTGTACTGCATGCTAAATGCAGGTTCAATCGGTGGGATTTTTTGTGGAAAGCCCAATGTTAAAAGCTGTTTTGCTTCTGTAAAGGGCAGTTAAGCTTTTGTTTCAGTATTTTCCAAATCTACATTTAAAACATGGGTTGAAAAGAGAATTATATAATCTTATAATATGCAAAAACATTTAAGCATATCATCAATAACTCTAACCGCTTTGTTAGACAAGAGATTGACAAAGCTTCTACACAATAATGAAAAGTACATAATGCCTGTAAAGATGTATAACACAAAACTGATGATTACACTTCCAGTATAGGTCATTTTTAAAGCAAACAGATAAAAGAGAAAGGTGATGGTTAAGTATTAGCATTACTGTTTATAAATATATATGAAATCATAGCCTGTGGCATCATTTGATACGCATTGATTTAATGGTCACTCACAAATAAGGCTCTCTTATAAGCATTCTTAACTTACTGACATCTGCTGTTGTGCATGACTACAATTTACTGGCCTGATAGACTGAATAGACAACAAATGCCATCCTTCACAAATGCTGTAGCTAAGAGGAATTTGTAATGTGTATAAGATTGGTGCTGGGTTTTTTTACTTTTGCCATTTTGTTATCTGTTGACTTGATGGAAATGTAAAAATTAAAGAGCAAGAAATAAATGTTTAATATATTACAATATGTTTTTCATCTGTGATTGGTCAGTTGAACCTTCAAAACAAGATTATTTAAGTCATTTCACTTTTGTTTCAACTTTATTTTTAACATCCTTTCGGTTTTGTTTAGTTTCTATGAGTTTTACTTTATGACTGTTGTTTTTAATTTTTCACTTATGTATAGTTTCAGTTTAGTTTTTACCAGTATATTTAGTTTTATTTTAGTTTTATTTTCAGTATTTTGCAAGTATCTTTGGTTTAACAGCATGTTTAATGAAAACATGTAAAGGTTTCAAATTTTATAGTACTGTATCTAAAACAAAAATCCATTTTGTGGTCGTTTTGAATTTACTTGTTAGTTTCAGAGTCATAAATTATTTTAAGTTGAAAAAAATTCTGATTATATTAAATTAATATTACGGGTTCAATACAAATTTAGCTCAATCGACAGCATTTGTAGCATAATGTTGATTATGACAGAATATCATTTCGACTCATCCTTCATTTTCTTAAAAGAAAAAGGCAAAAATGGAGGTGACAGTGAGGCACATACAATGGAAGTGAATTGGGCCCCATTTTTGGAGGGTTTAAAGGCAGAAATGTGAAGCTTACAATTTTATAAAAGCACTTTAATTCTTCTGTTAAAACTTTTGTATTACCGTGGAGACTTCACGCTATACTCTGCAGCATCCACGCACAACTCACTACGTGCCCCACCGAGAGCAAACCACATTATAGCATCCACGAGGAGGTTACCCCATGTGACTCTACCCTCCCTAGCAACCGGACCAATTTGGTGCTCAGGAGATCTGGTTGGAGTCACTCAGCACACCCTTGATTCAAACTCACAACTCCAGGGGTGATAGTCAGTGTCAACACTCGCTGAGCTACCCAGGCCTCGAAACACTGAGTGCTTTAATGTTGACAGATTGGCCCCCGTTCACTTCCATTGGAAGTGTGACAATGTGACCCAGTTTTTTGCTTTTGTTAAAGAAAAGGAGGGACAAGTCAAATAATGTGAAAACTTTTGTGGCAATCAACATTATGCCAGAAATGCTGTCGATTGAGCTTAACTTGTGTTGAACCCGGAATATTCCTTTAAGTTTTATTTTAGTAAAGGAAAGGTTTCACAGGTTCATTGATGATAAGTAAGCTGGCTGTGTTAAAAATAAGACAATCGAATGTCAAGCGCCCCCTGCAGTGGGGATCTCCATATAACAAGACTCTGCATACTTGTTAAATTAACAAGCTAGAATTTGTTTTTATAATAATAATAATAATAATATATATATATATATATATATATATATATATATATATATATATATATATATATATATATATATATATATATATATTAGTCAATTATTATATATAATAATTTACTTACTGTGATGTTTTTGGCGTTTTTGACCATTTCTGAAAACACTTATCCTATTGTTAATAATTATTACATATTATAATATTTATAATTATTATATTCATATCTAAAACTATCTAAATATAATCTGCCCGAGATGGCACAGTAAACGTATAGAAAAAAAAAAGTTTCTGAACTAAATATGATTGTGATTTCTGATTGGTCCACTGGTGCTCGGAATCCGCCTACGAGCTCATACGGCAGATCCTCAAGTTGTGACGGGATCGTCTTATTCACGGACTTTCGGTTCAGTTCGAGTCTAGCGCGAAGAACCGTGAAGACTTTCCACATGAGTCTGACCCATAGCAGCTTGGTCATCATCATCATCATCAGTTAAACCCGTTTATCCCGAAAGTCCGATACGGCACGAGCGATTCGTTTAAAAGAACCGGTTCACAACAACGATTCGTTGTTTTCATCTCTAGTAAATAAACGTGTCCATGTTGGATGTGGGTAAAGTAGAGCAGTGAATTCTAATACATTTGTAACGCGTACATTGTTAAGGTGTTTAGACAGAACCATTGTGCGCTTGTATGGCTTTCGGTGAGGCGTGAAATCAGGTCATTTCCTCAATCGCAGGTCTAGAACTTGCTTTCTGATAAATCGGTGCAGGAGGACAAAAAAAAAATCACACATGTTGAGATTAAATCCCACTTTTGATACCCAAAAAGATGTCGTGTCAAGCATTCTGGCGAAGGAGGAAACTGTCAGAGGGAATATTGGTAAGATGCACTTAGATAATGGAGCTCGCTGTCTTGTTTTATAATGATGACTTACGTTTTATTCTTAACAGGTAAGACTGTCGCATTATTTGTTGTAGTTTTTATGAACATGCACTAAAGTTTGCTAATGTTGACTTGTTTAAAATGTCTACAGGTGTTCTTGAGCCTCGCATTTTGACCGTGGAGAGAGATGGAGGTGTGGTGTACTCATGGAGAGTATGTTTAGTCACTTTAATTTGACAGGTCACGCGCGCCTCGCTCCATTCATTTGCCGCTAGCCCATGTATGCATGCATACTTGTCGCGAGCGCTGCATGCAAAGCTGAATAGTTGGTGGCACTGCGTTATTTTCCTCTGATCAACTCCTTAGGTTTTTGCATTTTAAATGTTATTAATTTATAAACTTACCTAACATCCCTATATTTATGTTTAGGGGGCAACAGGGACTACCAGAATTGGGAAATATGATCCTCACAGCACAGAGAATAAGGTACACCACATGTACTTTCAGCGATATACAAATAATATTGATGAAAACACACTGGAGTCAAATGCATAACAAATATGAGAAATACCCATACATGCCAGTTTTCTAAGATATGAATGTCTAACCCTATGCTTGTGTCCTGATCGCAGCTCCTCTACACTTTTGACAAGCAGGTGTGTGTCAGCAGTTGCTCTTTAAACAGAGAAGAAACACTGCTGGGTAAGATTATCTATCTCTAAAACTATCTATCTACATGTTGCACTGCTGGTTTAACAGAACTGGGCTATGATCCTAACTCATATGATGCACATATATATATATTTGAGGGGTCAAATATGCAAAATTTTATTGGCAGCATTGTTTCATTTTGTAAATTGTTATTATCTTTTGTGGTTTCAAATGGGAAGTTGTTTACTAATGTGAGCTGTTTCTATGCTAGCGGTCAGCCTATCACAGACAACACAGGGAGAAGGTCGCCTTAGACCAGGTAAGGGACATCATTTAATATTATTGAAGTACAAAAATGTATTCTACTTCTTCATTCTTTCATTTGCTTCTCTGGCATGTTTATCTCAAGTTCCTATTTCAGAACTATTTGTACAGCTGTACCACTTGAACTGAAACACTGAGAGAGGAAGATTCTCCTTTTTGATGTTACTCAAATATGATTTCATTTCTCATATCGGTTGCTGTGGTAACATCATAGTAAAGTTATGTAAATAGATCGCAAGTATTTCCCCTTTGTGTTTTTAAATAAATGTCATTTTTGCTTGTTTGGTTTGTTGCTGAAACCCCTCATTTCTGATTTGCAAATATATACTGATTTGACCACATATATTGATATTAGAAGGCACTGTGCAGAAACCAGACAGTAGTTAATGGAACAACAGATTTACATGGATCCTAAGGATGTATAAGCTTGGTTAAATTATCCATTGGTTGGTGCATTTTAATAAATAGAATCAATAATAAAACAAGCTCTGAGATTTTGAAACCTACGGTATGTTATCAAGGTTATCCTTTAACCTCTGACATATTTGTATTTTTTCTCTCCACTTCAGTGTCAAAATGTTTAACGCTTCTCATAGAGATACACCCGATCAACAACACAAAGGTCCTGAAGGCAGTGGACTGCAGGGTCAAAGTTCAGGTAATCCTAAATCATCATGTGAACTAGTTATGAAAAGCAATAACACATCAGGTGACTCAAAGATTAAAAAATAACCAGCCCCAAAAAAGAAATAAAGAAATAGTTCACCCAAAATGTGTATGATTTTCTCTCTTCTGCTGAACACAAACAACACATTTTAGAGGTTTATAATTCTCAGCATTATATATTCATTCTATGCAAGTGAATGGTGACCAGAACTTTGAAGCTCCAATAAAGGCAGCATAATAGCAATCCATATGACTCCAGTGTTTAATATACGTTTTCTGAAGCAATGCAATCACTTTGGGTTAGAAACAGATACAAATTTCAATCCTTTTTTACAATAAATCTCCACTTTCACATTCCAAAAGTGAAAGTGGAGAGATTTATAGTAAAAAGGACTTAAATATTGATCTTCTTATCACCCACACCTATCATATCACTTCTGAAGACATGGATATAACCACTGGAGTCATATGGATTACTTTTATGCTGCCTTTATGTGCTTTTTGGAGCTTGAAAGGTCTGGTCACCATTCACATGCACTGTAAGGACCTACAGTGCTGAGATATTCTTCTTAAAACCCTTTGATGTGTTCTGCTGAAGAAAGAAATTCGTACACATCTGGGATGGCATGAGGGTGAGTAAATGATGAGAGAATTTTCATTTGAGTGTGAACTATCCATTTAAGTTGACTGACTGTGTAAACGCACCCCGAAATACCCCTTTTTGTGTTTAACTATTTAAGGTATTCATTTCTCTTTACAAAGTACAGGAGTAAGTCACATTAAAATTGTCTTCTATCTCACACCTTCCCCTTTCAAGTTTCTTTATCCTAAGACATGGCGGACAACTGTACTGGAGAGTCATTTGCTGTTGGTGGCCGAGGATGGCTGTATGTATTGTGGAAATGTGTTATTAGAAGGCCATCAGACTTTAAGCACTGAGATAAAACAGTAGGTCTACATATATTTTAATTTGACATGAAAATTTTGTTTCTACAGATGTTGATCAGTACCACATAACTCTAACAAGGCAGGAGGGGTACAGAGTGGTAAGGGCTGTTATGTGAGATACTGTGGACTATTAACTTTCTGCAACTCTAATGATGTGATTGAATCTAATGGAAAATATATTTGGAGTAAACGCATATACTCCTGCTGGATTAAATAGGTAATGCTGAACGCTGCACGTCTGGGCAGAGACCGAGTGGCGGAGGAGTTCTGTTGGGTCCAGTGGGATTCGGACACTCAAAGACTCTACTACCTCACTGCACGGGTCTGAACCACATTTTTTTATTAGTTTTATTTTGCCTCGTTGAGTAGCCTTCTTCCTCTCCTGAATTTGAAATGATTTAAACTATCACAATGTTGGTCTGAAGTAAGATTTAAGAATTGTATGAATCATTTGTGTTTCACATATTTCCTGTATGTCTTTTTTTCTGCCTACAGGAGAAACACACTCTGAAGTGTGTACAGTTTTTCGCCGATCGCAACTTTGAGACTGTGGTAAATATCTTTTACACATTTCGTGGTGTCATATCTAAAGCTTTTTTACTGCCTGAATTATTCTAAAACAATTATTTTATGTGCAACAGTTTGAGCTGCCATTAGAGATGGCCAACATTCCTAAAGCTCCTGTGAGGTCAGTGACTCCATACATTTTTAAGACATAATAACCAAATAGTATAAAAGCCCAAAATATATACGATAGGAATCATCTGATGGACAAAGCTGCCTAGAAAGATGAAGCAATGTCTGTGGTTTGTACAGGTTTGTTAACTTTGGGTACGATCACTATCAGGAGCTGAAAGAGGAGGGACTCAAGCTGGAGGTGTTCACCGACCCAACAGGTAAGTAATATAGCACTAGTTTTTTTTAAAAGGATTGTTTACCCAAAAATGAAAACTCGTTCATTGACTCACCCTCATGCCATCCCAGATGTGTATGACTTTCTTTCCTCTGCTGAACAAAAACAAATATTTTTAGGTGAATATGTCAGCTCTGTAGGTCCATACAATGCAAGTGAATGGTGGCTAGAACTTTGAAGCTACAAAAAGCACATAAAGGCAGTATAAAAGTAATCCATATGACTCCAGTGGTTTAGTCCATGTCTTCAGAAGTGATATGATAGGTGTGGGTGAGAAGCAGATCAATATATAAATAATTTTTTGTTATAAATCTCCATTTTCACTTTCCCTTCCACATTCTTCTTCTTATGTTTTTGGTGTTTCGCATTCTTCATGCATATCACCACCTACTGGGAAGGGAGAAGGATTTATTGTAAAAAAGGACATAAATATTGACCAGTTTCTCACTCAACGCTTCTGAAGATATGGATTTAACATATACTAGAGTCATTTGGATTACTTTTATGCTGCCTTTATATGCTTTTTAGACCTTCAGAGTTCTGGCCACCTTTCACTTCCATTGTATGGACCTACAGAGCTGAGATATTCTTCTAAAAAATGTTGTTTGTGTTCAGCAGAAGAAAGTAAGTCACACATCTGGGATGTTATGAGGGTGATCAAATGATGAGGGAATATTCATTTTTGTGTGAACTATCCCTTTAATAAAAGATCATGACACTATACTGTGAAATAATGAAATAATTATTTATTTATTTATATATTGTGTTTTTCACTTTGCTGACTTCATTGGAAAGAGAGTGAGTTTATGTTTCCCCCTACACATCTCATGAATAAAGCTATTTAATCCGAAAGGTGCTTCATTTCATAAATGATTGAATACCTAAAACTGTGTAATTTGACATTATTATTAGAGTAGATTATTCTCTGTGCCTTTTGCACTGCTTCTGTCCTCGTTGCTTCCTTTTTAATTGAAACACAAAATCTATATATTCATCATATAATCGCACTCAAAAAAAAATAAAATTATATATTCAGTGCATACTGATTACAGCTCTGCAAATCACTGCCATGATTTCTGCTGGTCACCAATGCATTTCTGCATTTCCATTGTGTTTGCTTGAATATGTTTTCTGCATGCAGTCTATTTAATTTAATTGGAACCTAGATGTTAGATACCTTTCTAAATCTTTAAACATTTTGAACAGGGACCATGTGTGTGTGCTACAGTCCTCCGGTGCGCTGGCATAAGAATTCAACGTACACAATCGCATTTGTGCACAGAGGTACCAATACACACATGCACGCATCAGTAACTCACTGCATCTGATTAAAGTCAGAGACAGCAAAGCTTTATACAGTATTTACAAAACTGCAAAGTACTTATCAGTAGTGATGTGCATGATTTATAGAGTACTCATTCTGCACCAACTAGTCAACAATGAAAACACTACTCGAATATTGCAAACTGATTTAGTCCTGATCTTTTGCCCTGTCACATTTGTATTCACATATGATCAAAAAGTGATGGCCTTTCTGTAGACTCAGTATATTAAGTATATGCACATTACCATAATGCCATCAGAATTGGTTTCTATTTATGCTCCTATTTATACTGTACAATGATACTCAAATACAAAATAAATGACTTGATAATGGCCATCCCTACTTATCACATTTGTATGGCATGTAGCAGGTAAAGAAAGTAGACTAAAATGTTAAATAAAATGAACCTATGGGGGCCTGTGTATCACAGCGAGTATTGACGCTGACTACAACCCCTGGAGACGCGAGTTCGAATCCAGGGTGTGCTGAGTGACTCCAGCCAGGTCTCCTAAGCAACCAAATTGGCCGGTTGCTAGGGAGGGTAGAGTCACATGGGGTAACCTCCTCGTGGTAGCGATTCGGGGTTCTCGCTCTTAATGGGGCACATGGTAAGTTGTGTGTGGATCACGGAGAGTAGCATGAGCCTCCACATGCTGTGAGTCTCTGCGATGTCATGCACATCGAGCCATGTGATAAGAAATGTGGATTGACTGTCTCAGAAGCGGAGACAACTGAGACTTGTCCTCCACCACCCGGATTGAGGGGAGTAACCGCGCCACCACGAGGACCTACTAAGTAGTGGGAACTGGGCATTCCAAAATTGGGAGAAAAGGGGATACAATAGTTTTTTTTTTTTAAATAGATTAATTTGATTTGATTTTGTATTTATCTCTTCTGACAGGCTGCAGTAAGACTTTCACTGTATCTCTAGAGAAAGACTGCGCACCTGCTAATGAGACAACCATCCATCCTGTCTTCATTCATCTGGGTCAGTACAAGATATCGTGCCTGCTGCATCCCAGCCTAGTTCGTTTCGTCACTTACATTCAAACATGGAAAGCCGTTTCTTTTCATTTGTTTCAGGTTATTATATAGCGGTGTACCTGGCAGGTCATTTCCTGCATCTGATCAACTGCAGACAGCAAGATCTATTGTGCTACAGTCTTTTCCTGTCAGGTGAGAAATCGATAATCACATATATTGTGTGTGTGTGTGTGTGTGTGTGTGTGTGTGTGTGTGTGTGTGTGTAGTATTATTGTTTGTATTCATCTCACAGGGGCAGATGGTGATATTGAGGCTTTGGGTTTGGGCACTGAGGTTGTCAGTGTGCCTGGTGGCAGACTGCTTGATGTCCGAGCTGGCAGGATGTACAGCACGGAGCTCAACCACGACTTCCTGCTTGAGCTTCTCAGTTCAGACAGGCCTGAGGCCCAGCGGCTCGCTGCCCTGCACTGCATGCTGGTCTTCCTCCAGCCAAATCCTGTAATAGAGATGAAGGTGAGACACCGAGGGGGAGAAGAGCGCGAGTTTCGTAACGAGGATGTGTTGAAAACTCACATGAGATTGTCATTTCTCTCTCTGTACAGATTATAAACTGGATCAGTGAGAACGTCATGAGCTTTGATGCTTTTGATCAGATTCAGGAATTCATTCTAGGTGATTGCTCGTGTGTTCATATGGTCTCTCTCTGCTTTTCATGGCAAACTTACATCGGTTTAATTGATACTCATGGGCTGTTTCTCATTGCAGCATCCCTGTACAGAATAAGCTACCAGCAGTGTGTGAGCCTAGACAAAGTGTTGCCGTATTCTTGTGTGTTTGAGAAGAAGGTAAACACAAAATCTAGTATGTTCTTTGTGACCCTAATTTGTGACAGGGAGTGATCTAATCTTCTAACAAAGGAGGAGTGTTCAGGAAACCGGTTTTCATTTTACAATTCTGTTTGGTGACGTTAATGGTGCAGAAATCACACACCTCTTGTTTTCAAGGAGCTTCCTGTGGCTCTAACTGCAATCCCTGGGGTAAAATGCACACCTGACCTCCTCTGTCAACCATTAATCAAAGGAAAGGTAAGAAATATTCACTGACACATTTAAATCAGATTATTATGGGTGTATTTTTTAGAGAATGCCCTAAACATGACAGACAAGAAGGTAATTATAAGAACTTTAGTTATAAATGTAAAAATGATAAGATATTCCAAACAGAAATGAAGGATGTGGTTATGAATCTGATTTACCAATTTACATTTCTGTTACGTGCACTTGAAATAATTTAGCAGTCCACAAAGAGTTGCAGTTTGCATACAAAACACCAGGTGGCAGGAGAGGTACAGATCAGCGCTAGTGTAAATATTGAAACATTTCTAACAGATGAACTGAAATCCATGTCCAAGCAATTCAATCTGCTTTGGAGAGGTGCTAGTAGAATCCCCCACAACAGGTCATGTTTAGGTGCATGAAAACAATTCTACATGTAAAACAGAAAAAGAATGAAAAACCCTGTTACATTCGCCAGGGCCTCAGTCCAGGATGATCATCTGCCAAAAAGGAACTCTCATTTATAAGCTTCACTGCTCTATATATGAAATATCTGTTCTGTGATAATGGTATAATATTGCTGTCATAATTTTGTTTTTGATGGGCAAAAGGCCAAAAGCCTGCAGGGCTACTGGGAGGAGCTACAGCAGATCTTGGACAGGATGAGGTACTTTGAGGTAGTCCCATGCCCACGCTTCAGAACGACTCTAATTAAAGAGGACTGGACCAGATTACAGGCGGCTCTGGTGAGCATCCCGATCATAGATCTGATTTTGATGGGCGATATACGTTTGAAAGCAGGTGTACTGACTTGGGATCAGTGTCAAAATCAGTACAATATGAAGAATCTTTATGAGCACCACTATATTCACAATAAAGCCTGCACTTGAGTGCAATATTGATTTTATGAAGCGGTTCCTGCGTAGTTAAAATATTAAGGATAACACCTTAACACCTGAATATGTACTAGCCAGTGGCTAATAACTGATGTATTTAAGTCGCATATCGTGAAATTTAGTTGCATTTGCGAGTGATTTACTCGCAATATAGAGGGCTGATGATGTAAACTGATAGGTCCTCTGACATGTAATTGGGAAGCCAATCGACTTGTGTACTCTCTTTGCCTAACTTTTAAATTTGTTCAGTTTGCAAGAAAGCCGGTTTCACTGCAGCGCGCAGCAAGAGTTTTCTCTGAAACCCTCCACCTCCCCAGCTCCACTGGTCTAGATCTGCTACATAGGGATTGTATTTGTCTAATTCTGCAGCAGCAGCATGTCATACATGTATGATGCAGCATGTCTTGTGTTTTTCTAATAATCCAGCAGCAGCAGCAGCATATCCACATGCTTAACTCAGTATGTCTGTGTATTTTCTAGCAGTAGCAAGTCTTCACACTTGCTCAGCAGCATCAGCATAGCGGATCTAGTCTGCCAAGACCATATCCTATCATTATGTCTTACCCACATTAACATGCTAAATATTTCCAAGAGTTGTCATGACTGAACTAAGGTTAATAGTTGGCCTCTATAGGTGCTGCACTGTGATATACACAGTAGCTAGTTGAACGGGTAATGTGTGTCATTGCTGTTCCTATATTGTATGTTTTAGCATGACTGAAATTCTGTATTGACCAATGTACATCAGGGATTAGAATGATCCATTTTATAATAATCCTTTTTGTTTCTTACTGCAGAACTCTGAAAAAAAGAAATCTCCCCGCTATCATCACAACATCGAGGAGAACACGAAAAAGTGGGTGGGAACGGATTGTGCCTAGTGCTGTGTGTGTGCTTGGAAAGAGGAAGGAGAGCACGTTACACTTTCAAAACAATGTTCTATATCATGCAACAAAACATTCTGTCTTTCATCTGAATATCTGAAATGTATGAATTACAAATCATGATACAAATTAAACAATATTTACTTGCTTTTGCATTGCATCTAATCATGAAACTATAAGTAGAATTAACTTTACAGAAAGAAAGAGCCTTGAATAAAAGATCTGTCCAAGATATGTGTGTTTGCTATTGACGTTTTACGAGTCCCAGGGGTGAAAATAACAATGCAATTGAAAAGCAGTTTCAGTTCATTTTAATGTCTCTTTCCTGTTTGTTTATCTCCAGAGTTCTATCCATGGTGGACACCTGGCGTTTGGGTAAGTGAAACGTAGTTTAAATGGCCAGTTTGTGTCAATGAAAGTGCATGTCTGGGATTTGTATTTATCCTTGAACAAATACAGGACATTTTTCATACTTTTACAGAAAACAAGTGCTAATGACTAGAGTTTCAGGGTCACATTCTCTGGATGGATGTCATCAGTCTCTAGGTATATGTGTTGTTAAACTAGGATCTTGTTAGGGAGGGAAAGAGGAGGAGGAATTCTGTGGCGTTATATAAGAGTGATTGGCCTCCTCCCCATTCACATGAACACACACAAGACTAATCTTATGTTATCTCGTGCTTGTCTGAATTCCTTTCAATGCTGGAAGTTTCTTTAACTTGAATGAGGTTCGAGCTGTAGAAATACAGTCTAGCTCAAGCTAGGACTATTATATATATATATATATATATATATATATATATATATATATATATATATATATATATATATATTTTATTACACTCACCTAAAGGATTATTAGGAACACCATACTAATACTGTGTTTGACCCCCTTTCGCCTTCAGAACTGCCTTAATTCTACGTGGTATTGATTCAACAAGGTGCTGAAAGCATTCTTTAGAAATGTTGGCCCATATTGATAGGATAGCATCTTGCAGTTGATGGAGATTTGTGGGACGCACATCCAGGGCACGGAGCTCCCGTTCCACCACATCCCAAAGATGCTCTATTGGGTTGAGATCTGGTGACTGTGGGGGCCATTTTAGTACAGTGAACTCATTGTCATGTTCAAGAAACCAATTTGAAATGATTCGAGCTTTGTGACATGGTGCATTATCCTGCTGGAAGTAGCCATCAGAGGATGGGTACATGGTGGCCATAAAGGGATGGACATGGTCAGAAACAATGCTCAGGTAGGCCGTGGCATTTAAACGATGCCCAATTGGCACTAAGGGGCCTAAAGTGTGCCAAGAAAACATCCCTCACACCATTACACCACCACCACCAGCCTGCACAGTGGTAACAAGGCATGATGGATCCATGTTCTCATTCTGTTTATGCCAAATTCTGACTCTACCATCTGAATGTCTCAATAGAAATCGAGACTCATCAGACCAGGCAACATTTTTCCAGTCTTCAACTGTCCAATTTTGGTGAGCTCTTGCAAATTGTAGCCTCTTTTTCCTATTTGTAGTGGAGATGAGTGGTACCCGGTGGGGTCTTCTGCTGTTGTAGCCCATCCGCCTCAAGGTTGTGCGTGTTGTGGCTTCACAAATGCTTTGCTGCATACCTCGGTTGTAACGAGTGGTTATTTCAGTCAAAGTTGCTCTTCTATCAGCTTGAATCAGTTGGCCCATTCTCCTCTGACCTCTAGCATCAACAAGGCATTTTCGCCCACAGGACTGCCGCATACTGGATGTTTTTCCCTTTTCACACCATTCTTTGTAAACCCTAGAAATGGTTGTGCATGAAAATCCCAGTAACTGAGCAGATTGTGAAATACTCAGACCGGCCCGTCTGGCACCAACAACCATGCCACGCTCAAAATTGCTGAAATCACCTTTCTTTCCCATTCTGACATTCAGTTTGGAGTTCAGGAGATTGTCTTGACCAGGACCACACCCCTAAATCCATTGAAGCAACTGCCATTTTATTAGTTGATTAGATAATTGCATTAATGAGAAATTGAACAGGTGTTCCTAATAATCCTTTAGGCGAGTGTATATACATATATACACACACGCGCATTATATATATATATATATATATATATATATATATATATAAAATAGAAAATATATATATACAGTGAGGAAAATAAGTATTTGAACACCCTGCTATTTTGCAAGTTCTCCCACTTAGAAATCATGGAGGGGTCTGAAATTGTCATCGTAGGTACATGTCCACTGTGAGAGACGTAATCTAAAAAAAAAAAAATCCAGAAATCACAATGTATGATTTTTTAACTATTTATTTGTATGATACAGCTGCAAATAAGTATTTGAACACCTGTCTATCAGCTAGAATTCTGACCCTCAAAGACCTGTTAGTCTGCCTTTAAAATGTCATATATGTACCATGAAAATAATGTCATAATGCAAAACAATACCTCAATGGCCCTAAAAACAGGCTTCACTTTCTTTTTTGTGAGATTCACATGACAAGACCTGTCTTTCTCTGTCTCGTCCTCCCTCCAGACAGGCGTGTTGTTCCACTGTTTCAGGAGGAAGACCAACAGCAGAGGATGCTGGTGGGCCTGGTAAGTGGTGTGCCTTTCAGTTGTTTTGCATTTCAGCAATGGTCAGCTGCAACACTCTGAAATGAGAGAGAATACGGGACAAGTGCTGACAATTATACAAACTCTGACAATGACAGTGATGAGCCTTAATCAGAAACAGAGGACCAGACTCTGACCTCACACAGAGAACTTTTAAGGTTCCCGTGGGGGCTCGAGCATGTTCTTGTGACTGTCATTGTCCTCAAGTCTATGGACCACCCACTCCGAATCTTAGATCCAATCTGTAAAGTGAGACAATCTTGAAGTTATTAAGTTGGACTGGATAAGCTGGATAAATCATTTGAGGACTTTATTTTAAGAATTCAATGAAAGGTCAGATTATAAAAACTGTCCAGAAATTCTATGATCATATTTCACACAAAAAAAATTATATTCTGTATAAAGAAAATGAAGCCTGTTTTAGGACCATTAAGATGTTTTGCGTTGTGAATTACATTTCATTATAATCAAGCACATTTCCACCCCCTTTCCTAATTGTCAGTAGCCTACAGTGATGTGAAAAAAAATATATTGTATAAAGCGATAGTTTATCTGAAAATTAAAATTCTCTCATCGTTTACTCACCTTGCCATCCCAGATGTGTTTGACTTTCTTTCTTCTGCTGAACGCAAAACAAATATTTTTAGAAGAATATTTCAGTTCTGTTGGTCCATACAATGCAAGTGCACGGTGTCTAGAACTTTGAAGTTCCAAAAAGCATGTAAAGGCAGCATAAAAGCAATTCATACGACTCCGGTGGTTAAATCATTCAGAAGTGATATAATAGGAGTGGATGAGAAACAGATCAATATTTAAGTCCTTTTTTACTCTACATAAATGTCCACTTTCACTTCCTCATTCTTCTTTTGTTTTTGGCGATTGGCATTCTTAGTGCATATCGCCACCTACTGGGCAAGAATTCGAATTTATAGTAAAAAAGGACTTTTAACATAAAAAAAAAAGTATCTTAATTTTATGAAGCGTCCTGCAACCAACATGAAATTACATTACAAGTTTGGAGCTTGTTTTTAAAATAGGATTGAATTGAGCTTTGTTTTTCATTAAAGGGTTTTTGAAGTTTTATTTTCAATTTTTTCAGATGGTGGACAAGCTCCGAGAACACTTGAACAGGCACTTGTCACGACTGGGGAAGAAAAAGATTGATTTGCTGGTGGTGAACTATGCTGCAAAGCTGGTATGTGTTTCTGTATGTTTGTCCTTGCATTAATATGCCAGAGATCTCTTTAGATTCTCAGTACATGCTAGAAATTGTTAATTCTGCTGAGAACTGGAAAAATAACCAATAATGTACTGCTCTTTTATTTCATAAAGGGGACAAAAAAAATACATTAAAAAAAAATAAAAAATCAAGATATGCACATATCTATTTCCTCCAAACTGACACTTAATTGAGTCTGTTTGGGAGACCAGAAGGGAAGCAGATGGACATGTGTTGGTGCTTCCTGTTTTTGAGACAAGGATGGGTATAAGGATATGAGAAATTGTGCATGATCTACGTCAATGAATGTTAATGTAAGCATATGTGAGCGTGAGTGAGCTTGCCCAAGTGAAAGTGAGCATTGTAAAATGTGTGCTTCCCATGAAAAAAGGAAGTAAAAGTGAGTCATATCATCCACATTTTCTGACAGCTGTCATTTGAGGACAGCGTGAGTGTATTTCCACTAAACATCATGATGGATTCTTCAGTATTTTCACAGGGAATGGGTGTTGTCCTAGTTCTGCAGTTTCAGTAACGTGTTCTCAGAATGAAATGGCCGTGTTCTTGTCTTTTAGCTGGAACTGGTCTGGCACGTGTTGGAATTGGTGTGGCAGAAGCTGAAGTTGGGCCCCTGGGTGCTCTGCCTGTAAGTGCTCCCATCCTCTGTGGGCTAATGTAGTGATTCCTCATTGGAGGGGAAAGGGGTGGGAAAGTGTGATTGCTTGATCTGACTTTGTCTCTTTTGTTGATGTGCTTGTGAATGATCTCTCTGCTTTAGTAAGCAGCAGGGCGGTTCAGAGGAGTGGGCCATGCTTCATGTAATGTTTCGCATTCTGGAAGCAACAAAAGGGCTCTGTCTCCCTCTTCCTCCAGGTAAGAGGAACCCAGATTCCCTCACAAACTGTACAAACCCAGTGAGCTGCTTCAGTTTACTATACCTGCATAGGCCACTACCTTTCTAAGGCAGAATCTTATCTGAAATAGAGTGATTTTGAATGTTTGACATGACTGCGCACATCACACGAATAACACAGAGCGCACAAGAGTCTTGTCTCACAATTGATTCCAATAGAGTTTGACCAAAGCAGAGACAGGCCGCTTCTATTCAAATGAATGGGAGAAATTGGAACGCCTTAAGGGTCAATGGATGTAGAAAGGAAGTTCCGCCTTACAAGTAAAGATACAGACATCACCTATCAATCAACTTGAGAACGTTCATGGGCATTAGCTAAGCAAGCTGGGAAAATTTTTGGTTTTTTTAGCATAATCGCAGGTAAAGAAGAAGAAATTATGATACCAGTGTTTGTCAGATTTTACTGCTGATTTGAAGTATTTTCTTTTATCGGAATCTTGACTAAACGTTTTTGAAGATTTCGGTCTTGCTCCATTCAAGTAGATAGAAGCTGTACTTTTATTCCACTTGTTTACATTGAAAAAATTGCTTCCCAGTTTGTGCGAAAGCGTTCCAAAGATGGCCGCTGAGTGGACTGACTTGCTATAAAGACTTTGACCAAAGTCACTTTAAGGCAAGCCGGGTCATTCAGCGCCTCTGGCAGCCTGCAGAACGCTATATTCTATTCGCATTTATCGAAATATCACAAATGTACATATTACGATATTCATATTGCAAAGGCTTGCGATAACAGAATGATTAATTTAATACTTTTATAAAGTACAGTTTATGGCGATGCAGACAGCAGAGAATAGACCGGGCGAGCGACTGTCACAAGTGTAAGCATGCAGAGTGCATAGACGCCGATCCCGGGGGTGCTCAAGCATGAGATATTCCCCATTCATTTTATCCATTGCCATTTCAACATTAAAAGATTTTCCACTTACATGATTGATTCAATAAATGTTATTTGATGCTCTATAAAGTTGATAGAATATATGCAATCTATATGCAATTTGGAACAAATAACAACTGTATTAGTTTGTGATCTCTAGGTTAGACAGTACTTTTCTCCCCAAACAAACTTCAATACATTTGGGTGGTGGGGGTTCCGATCTTCCGTGCGCTCTGATGACATCATCATAGTATTATTCAGGCTGGACCGTTAATGCTCTTGCACCATGATAATGGTGCATTTACTTGTCGAAATTACAGTAATTACGAAATTCCAACTTGTCTTGTAGAACTTGTATAAAAATCTTAAATTCTATGAATGCCCCATGGCTTGACAGTCGAGACGTCAGTGGGACCTTCATCCCTTCAGCCATTATTCATTGTTGCGATTTCTTCCATTGATAAGTATACCAGTGACCTGTCTCTCTTTATAGTCAGTGGTTTGACATTAGCATGTTGCTAAGCTAACAACATAATACTCTTGAGGAACATAAAAAACATAGCATGCAAATACACTAGGGTGAAACTCATTTTTTAATTATAGTGAATAATTGTTTTTAATCGATTCTTGCCAGTTTATTTGAAGTCAAAACTTGGACTCTCTCGCATTGTACTCCTTTTTTGGATGATTTTTTCTTTTCGTTCGGTTCGGAAAAGTGCATTCTGTGATTGTCTTCTCTGCAAAGAATAAGTGATGCTGCCTTAGATTTTGGTAACAATGAGGTGTCTTAAAAGGAAAAGTCTTCGATTTGGGAATGCTTATGATGTCGATGTAGGCAGCTTTAGAGTTAATGTTCCCAAGATGACAAGAAAAAGAGAAATGTTGTATGTTACCTAGTTTTCCAATGACTGACTGAAGAGATTTCTGCACCCTCTGAACATTAATCAATTGAACATCTCTCCAAAATCCAAATGGATCCCATGAAATACAGCTGTTGGGTGTGTCAAGTTTTTGCACTGATTCTTCAACCTAGTGAGAAAAAGAGCTGTTTCTTAAATCTGAAGCATGCCAGATCTATCAGGGTGGAGCTGTTCTTTGACACAAAACACTATTTGCAGATCTGATACTTCTGTTTTACTCTAAATCATGCAACTGGTTAGAACTGGTTAAATAGCTTGAGTGGTACATGTGTGTGTGTGTGTGTGTGTGTGTGTGTGTGTGTATTTTGTGTAGGTTATTCTACTCTTTTGAGCGTGCTTGGAGTCCGCTGTCTTCCACGGCACACTTTTCTCCAGTACGTGGACCATGGCCTTCTGCAGCTTACGGAACCGTTTGTTTTACGTCTTATGACAGGTACTAATTTAAGCACCCACACATTCTATTATAAAATAAATAGTTCCTGTCCTAGATCCTGATTAGTCAAGGCAGAGTTCCAGCCATTCTGGAGCAAACAGGCACTCATGAACATGCTATAATGCCAATAGGCCTATAGTCACAGCTGGAAAGGTTAACAACGGAATAACTTTTATGATATTTCTTTCTCTGTCTTGCCACCGCTTATATTCTTCTGACAGATCTAGATAACAGTGATGCCAATGAGCAGTTGAAGTTTAGCATTCTGAAAAGACTTCCTGAGGTAACATTTTGTTTTTAACTTTCCTCTTGAAATCTTTCAGTGTTACTGCAGCCCATAGTTCCTCTTTAGAGCTAATTTGGAGAAATGATCCTGTGTGAAATAAATGGAATGTGAGCATGTTTGTGGTCATCTGTTGGGTCACAGCATGTGTCTAGCCTTTGTTTTATGTCCTATGGCAGCCAAGTAAGGAAATGAGGCAGGTACAACAAAAAGTACAAGCCATTAATCGACAGCATTTGTGGCATAATGTAGATTACCACAAAAATTATTTCAGCTCATCGCTCTTTTTATTTAAAAAAAAACAAGAAAAAAGAAAAGAAAATATGTTACAGTGAGGCACATACAATGGAAGTCAATGAGGCAAATGTTTGGGAGAGTTTAAAGGCAGAAATGTGAAGATTATAATTTTATAAAAGCACTTACATTAATTCTTATGTTAAAAGTTGTCTAGTATTTGAGCTGTTAAGTTCATCAAATCGACGTTTCTACGGTCAATTTAGGTTTTTATGGTTTAGGTCATCATTGCAACAAAGTTGATTTTATTATTTTGATCTTATTAATTTATATTTATTTTCTCCCAAATTTGGAATGCCCAATTCCCATGTGCTCTAAGTCCTCATGATGGCATAGTGACTCGCCTCAATCCGGGTGGCGGAGGACAAATCTCAGTTGCCTCCGCTTCTGAGACCGTCAGTCCGCGCATTTTATCACGTGGCTTGTTGAGCGCGTTACCACGGAGACGTAGTGTGTGTGGAGGCTTCACGCTGTTCTCCGCGGCATCCACGCACAACTCACCACACACCCCACCTTGAGCAAGAACCACATTAATGCGACCACAAAGAGGTTACCCCATGTGACTCTACCCTACCTAGCAACCGGGCCAATTTGGTTGCTAAGGAGACCTGGCTGGATTCAATCAGCACACCCTGGATTCGAACTCGCTGAGCTACCCAGGCCCCCTTTTAGTTTTTAGGGTTTTTTTTTTTTAAAGAAAATGAGGGACTTGTTGAAATACATTTTTGTGGTAATGAACATTATGCCACAAATGCTGTCGCTTGAGCTTAACTTGTACCGAACCCCAAATATTGCTTTAATACCCATTTCTGGTCTTTTTGTGAACATAATCTTAATCTTTATTATCCTTCATAAAAATGTAACAAAAATTTGGTCTGCCTCTGTAGGAAATTCTCCTCCAAATTTTCTCATTTTAAGTAAACTGGGTTGCGAATGCCATTTCATGTTGACTTTAATAATGTTTGTTTATTTTTTTGTAACTAGTGTATGGGGCAGAAAGTGAGTCAGCAATGGGATCACCCCATCACATCTGCGTGCATTTCCAGAGAATACGTCAGAACTCTTCTGGACAAATACCCAGAGAGCAGGGTGAATATGGGGGCTCTCTTTATTTTAAAAAACATCATCTTAAAACTAGTTTGAATATCTGCCAAAAAACTGCATCTAATACTCTGGTGATAGTGTTTATTAGACTAAACTCTGAATGAAATATTACAGCTGCTCTTCATACATTTCTTCTCTTTATCTGCAACTAAATAATCGAGTGTTGTGACTCTTAAGAGACTGAATTTTGGTCTTAGTTCATAGAACAGAGCAACTGTGTTCATGACGTCATGTTTATCAGCTCAGCTCATAATGTGTTCATAGGACTCAACACTGCTCGATCATGGCCAGTCAAGTTCCTATTTTGAGTTTCTGCCTCTAAACTACCTCACCATAATTCTCTCGGACAGGGAGGAAAAAGGTATGCTGTTTCAGAAATAAAGTAATTCCGAATAAATGTTCTGTTCAATAAATTGACTGTAAAGTAAATATTGTATGGGTGTTGTATTTCAGCTCAAAACCCGTTTGAAGAGCAGGAGAATGTGGATGTCAGGTTTGTGGAGGAGACAGCCTTGAAGCAGACTGTGATCAAGCTGGGCTTCGAAGTCAAGTAAAAACAGCAAGAAAAAAAAAGGAAAAGGGAAACATTGGAGACGTTCAGAGAAATTAGGGAGGGGGGCCTTAATTCATTGTGTGTGTATAGGTGACATAATAATGCACTGAAACTTCAATGTCAGGTACATTACACTGTACTAAATACTGATGGCCAAAATCATGCCAAGGACCAAAGAATATTTCCTGACTGTCACTCCGTTCTTTAAAATGTTGGCTTCCAGATGAAGATGACTTCAACTGTTACATATGCCAATACATATGGCTGAAATTATGCACTGGCTGATCTTTCTTAAACACAGAGATGCCATTCCATGGAAGAGCACCAACAAAGGGATTTTTGTAGCAGATGTCAGATGGGGTTAACTGGGTACATTTGTAAATATTTGTAATAAACAAGAAATACAAATTCTTTATACTCATGTTGTGTTCTGTACATGAGAAGATTCTTTTCAATAGGCATTTCTTGAAATGATTATATTAAGTTGCTGCCTCTGTATGTTTGCAATTATAGTGGTGAGCCTGTTATGCAGTACATTCATGCTATAGCCGTCATAGCTGTTTGTCAAAGCACTTTGAGCTGCTACACATACTGAATGAAAAGCACTTAATTAATGAAGTTCATTATTTAGCTACAGCTGTATCTAGATCAGTGGTCGGCAGCATTAGACAGGACGGTAAGCATTGGTACGCAAACGAAAGAGTTGAACATTAAATGTTTTTATTTTACTTTGTTTATTCTCATTATCCTTCAGGCTTTGCATGGCTCCAGAGGGCATAGCATTATGTGTAACTTCTTTCCCACTCGACAGCTCTGGCAGATTTCAAGGAATCTCTCTGAATTCCTGCATCCTAACAGCAAGAACTTCACTGGAATTATGAGAGAGCTCTGCACTGAAATGAGACCCATATGTCAAACAAATCTTGTGTTAACATCACTTGTTCTGAGGAAATTGACCAGATTTCTTAGGCATGGGAGCACATCTGGCCTTTTATTTGTATGTTTTTATTGTGTCATCAGTTTGCCGGTGATTTAAAGTGGGGGGACTCACTCTCTAGATCTCAATAGGTTTGGGCTTTGGTTTGCGGATGTGGCGAATATTAGCACCAGGTTCGGTGGGTTTGAAGGGGGCCAGGGCTCCATAGTGTTTGGGCACAGGCAACGGATCATCAGCTGGTATGTAAGCGTTGGGTCGAAGCTCAGCTGTGGTGTAAACACCATTTGGAAGCTGGCTCCACTCATCTTCTTCTGCCAGCTAATAAACAAACAAACACACAGACACATCAGTATCACACATGCATGACGTTAGCAGATGCATCTGCATCACACAAACATGATGCTAATTGTACTGTGGTTAAATATTGATCTAATTTCAGTTTAAGTAGGACACAACTAATATTTGAAGTTTCAACAAATGGAGTGACCTCTGCGAATAAGGCCCAAATTATCCCCAAATCCTCATTAACGTCTCAGCATTCAAGAACAAGCTGAAAACATCTGTTCTGAGAGCACAACCAATCCACACTAAATGCAATTACGTAACCTTTTAAGCTCTGAAGTTGTTTTTAAAGATATCCTGTTTCAGTAGCAAGGCCAAAGTTAATGTAACTTTGAAAAAACAACAAGGCGGGTCAAGTGCTTGGTATTATTTTTAAGAAAACTAAAGAAACTCTCAGCCTAAGATACTGCTGAAAAATAAAAAAAAATAAAAATTTCCCCCTTATTTTTTTTTTTATTCAAATTCTATATTTTAGGGTGTGAAAAAGGTAGATCTGGAAAACTGCTTCCCCCCCCCCCCAATCAAGTCAGCTGTACCCAAGTAAAATTTTGTGTTGACATGACAAAGCAATCACTTTTAGCATTGCAAAATTAATTTATCCCAGTGTTCAAAAAAACAATTCCAAAAAAATATGTAATAATTGTACATAAAAATGAATATAATTCAATTCTTTTGAAATAGTGAAATATGACCTGGACATGTGAGATTCACCTATAAATTCATAGTTAATGATCTGAATCCAGTCATCCAGGTCTACTGTAAGATTTGTGCCTTTTGTGTGTATAAAATTGTATTTAGTTTGTGTTGTGTCTTTCTGATGGAATTCAGAGGCTGACCCTGGCTTTTTGCTCTGCATCAGCCTGGCGTCTGTTCTGATCTCGGAGACATCGCAGCCACTCCTGCTCTATGGTGTCTGAGGGAGGAAGGCCCTGCTCTAATCGCTGATTGCACAGGTCCAGCTGTATTTCCTTTTCTTTCATCTCATTCTGCAGGGTCATAGACTGCGCCTGCCGCATGGACAGCTCCGCTACCACTGCCATCATTTTACGAGTGCGCTCTCTGATCTGGGCCTGTAACTCGTTTACCTTACACACACACACACACACACACACACTTTAAATGCACTACTACTGGCTACATGTCCGTCAATGTTTACAGGAACAGGACACATTAGACGGAGGTTTAGTCAAGCAAGAGAGCTTGTTATGGGTAATTAATGTGGGCAGCTGATGTTTTTTGGAGACTGAGGACTGAAGGGCATCAAGGTCTAAGAAGTTGTGACAGGAAGAAAAAGTGAACAAAATAACTACTTTGTGTGTTTTGACTTACAAGAGAAGAGGGACATGAAAGAGATTGTGTGTGTGTGTGTACATGTATGATAGAGACATTTGTCTCGCCTTGATGTGTGCAAGAGTGAATGTACTGTCTGAGCTTACTTTCATGGCCAGATGCAGCGTGTCTTCTTTACCGTTCTCAGCTTTGGTTTGGATACGCTGCGAGAGGCGCGTAACCTGCTCGTACACCAGTTCCATTTCCAAGAGCTGAGCCTCTTTATCTACCAGGTGCACCTCTAACTAAAAACACCAAAAATGAACTTTTCCATGAGATGGAAAAATATGTCCTTGAATATCATTTTCAGGAGCAAAGAAATTGCTGCCTGTCATCCTTTTAAAAAGGGCAAAACGTAAAACGTATTCTCTGTACCTGTTCAATCTTGTTGATGAGCTCCTCAGGAGTCGGATCTTCTCCACTCAGCTTTCTTATTTTACCCTTTCTGTCCTGGACCAAAGTCTTTTCTAGCTCTATTACTTTGTCTTTACTCTCAGACAGCTATAGTACAGAAAAAACAGACACACTATAAGAACTGCAGGAGGATCTGGTGTGCTTTAAATTGTGCTGATCTGGGCATTGCAAATTTTTTTTATAAATGCACCCAATTTCAGGCAGATTTTTAAATAACATTTTGAGCATTTAGCTCGCATTACAGAGTTTATACATTATTACAGATATATTTTAAGAGTCTTATTTTGTGGATGAAGCCACCTCAAAGAGTGCAAATGCTTGTCACTGTATGTGCATTGAATTGATTACAGTATTATTTAGTAGAACACCGACTGTGTGTGTTTTTGTCCCTCTGATAATCATTAAGTTGGATAGATGGCGTCAGGCAGACAGAAGATGTGCCACTGTAATCTTCAGTCACTAAAGACTGCACTGCATGGCTTCCCAGCTATGTCACAACAGAGAAATCATCTGCCGTCAACATGAAGTGGTGTTCTTGTTTTGTTATATATGAAAGTTTGACTTTAGTTTTAGTTGACTTTAACTCAAGAGGACGGTCCTTGTAAATGGGCTAAATGATGTATGCAAATGCCAAAAATGTAGGGTGTAAGATTATATTAAGAACAATAGAAGTCAACTTAGATAGGTAAAGTTTGTCAAGACAAACTTTGATGTTGGCTTGACAAAGCCTTGTGTGAAGTTTAAAATAATATGAAAGGTTTGTAGTTCAAAGGTTTTACAGGCCCAATGGTCAGAAAGAATGATTGATAGATTGACAGACAGACAGACAGTCAGTCTTGGACTGTTTGAACATTCTGTCAATGTAAGTCTATGAGATATTTTCTATGAGAGTGTCTGAAAACCGTAATCCCAATCAGTTACAAAAGACATCCTACCTCTAGTCTTTGCCAAATTTGGTGGAGGTGCTTGAAAGCTTCAGGTAGTAGTTACAACTGAAAATGTTGATCTTGGTTTAGGGAAAACGCCTAATAGTTTTGTAAAACCCATTTTACTTCCGTAATATGACATAGAAATTGAAACCACTGCCCCCAGTGGCCAAAGATGGAAGTGCTGTTAAATGTGTGATGGCACTTGTCACTAACTCGGCAGAATGGGGTAGATGTCAGGATACCGGAACATTTGATAGCAACATGTTGAGATCCTGTGTGATCATGCTGCTATATGGCAGGTGGTTGAAGGGGTTAAAAAAAAGAGGGCTTGATGATGTCAGCCAAAAAGGAAAGTAATTTCAGAGGTGGAGCAAGTTATATTTTGATGAAACATTAAGGAGACAATCAGTTTTTCTTCTTCTTCTTTTCTTTGGAATAATGTGCAGAGATGAACTGTTCACAGTGAGACCAGGAATAAGTAGCAAGTAAATAGGGGAATTTCTGCTTTCATGTTCACTTGAAACGGAAGAGAACAACTGATCAAGAGTCTGATCTAACCATAAAAGCAAAGACCCTTATGCAAGCCTCTCAGAAAAAGTAAACGCTGAAACAGAGCTAAATGTCCATGTGGATTCTGAGCCTTTGAACTGATGGGAGAGACCAGCAAAAGGAGCAATACGTGAGCCGATACACCAACATGACATCACAAACACACTGTCATAAGCCAAGAGCTGGAGGAAAAAGGTAATCCTTTCCTTTTTGCAAGCTGATGAACAAAAGCCTTCTTAAATGTGATAGTAATAGAAGGAAGGATGGTGATGACTATGTTTTGGATCTGAACATTAATCCTTTGTTTCTGTTAGGCGAGTTTAATGACATTCCACGAAGAGTAGGTCGATTCTCTTGGCTTGTTCAGGGTCTTACTCAAGGGTTGATACAGGACATCTTGAGACATCCAATACAAATTTAGAACAAGAGGGCATCACATGTCCATGGCTACACACAATATTTGTGCAGATGAGTCAAAGCTGTTTGCTGAAACAAAAAACACTTCCTACATCCACCGATGCCATCAGCAGCAGCTATTATAGCAGTGACTTGAACCGGTGACATGATCTTATATTAAAGTGTTTATTTTAGCTGTTCTAATGGATGTATAAACTGACTCACTTTTATCTCTTAAAGGGAACTATAAATAGTAAAAGAGTACATCTGTGGGTCCTATTAGTTTGCTACCTTCGAGGGCAATAAATGTTCGTAATATTTTATACAACTAACCTTTATTTACATTTCACTCCATTATATAGAGAGTGTTCTGTTTACTTAGTGATTATAAAGGCATTGGTGAAACGTTTTAAATGATGCATCTGTTACAGATCATCTCCTTGGCTGTTTCTCCAAATCTGCTGGAAAATTTGGTAAACCCACTGAGATTAAGTTTGCACATTTGTTCCAAAATGTTCAATGTTGCTGGCTCGGCCCTTGATTCAGATTGGTCAATCACGGGATTCAGTGGAAAAATGTTTTTGTACAGTGGCCTCTAAACTTTCTATTTGACCGTTGTTCGAGGTAATGGATTTTTAACATAGCTATGCTACAGTTTGTTAAATTTCAACTCTCCATTTATTTATTAAGTAGCCATGTAATAAGCAGGATAAGTAATAATTGGTGGTTTGAGTAGTGCTATAGGGTATGGAGTTACCTTAATCTGTAGTAGAATGCTCTCTTCCTGAAGGGCCAGTTTGCAAGGCAGCAGTTTCCTGTGCAGGTTGATCTGTCTTGCCTGCTCTTTCTGGTGAATCATCAGGCTGTTGATGTCATCCTCCATGTTCTGCATCATCATGTTGCCATGTCGTATCAGACCCTCCAATGTATTAAGCTTATCGTAAAAAATACACAACTCCTGCTCTCTTTCCAGAAGCTGCACACCCCTGCCAACACACACACAAAAACAGTTGCAAAAGTGTCTTGTTAATTGATTAGACCATTTGACTGATGGCCTATTACATAAGGGTTGTTTCTTTATGAAACTCACCTGTGATTGGCTGGATGTTCGCTCAATCAGACCAAAGTAACAAAACGTAAAGAATACTGTATACAAATGCACCATTTGGACTCAGTATGGGTTTAGCTAGGAAAAGTGTGTGGGGGGGAAAAAAAAAAAAAAAATCACCTTTTTAAGGTGTGTGGGCGACGTGTCCCCCACGTCCCCCTGGCTACTATGCCCCTGATTTTTAAAAGGATAGTTCACAGATAAATGTCACTCCAAACCTATAGGATTTTCTTAAGCGGGACACAAAAGAAAAGTAAATTCATGGCAGCTAAAAAACCCAGAAATACCAAAAGTAGTCCATGCTGCTAATGCGTCATATTCCAAGTCTTCTATTATACATCATAATAGGTTTTTGTGAGAAACAACCCAAAATGTAAATAATCTTTCTGAAAAAACTTGATGTTGTACATTCATGAGTGCGATGAGAGAAGCTTGTCCACAGTTGCTTGCCTGATCACACGAGAACTTGCATTGTTTAGAGCAAAAAACAAAAAAAGTTCTCGCATGAATACAATTTTTACCAATAAATAAATAAATGGGTCAATGACAAATAAGATTTTCAAGATGAAAAAAAAAAATATTTTAAGCAAAACAGTTTAAAAATGCATTTTTATGTCCAAAAAAAATTTATGGTGTTGATTCATATTGGTTTTACAGCATTTTAGGCAGCATTAATTGATTATTAAACAAGATTTCTGATTTTACCACCAAGAAAATGTCAGGTGGTGCGACCATATATTAATTTAAAATAATATACATTTAATGTACTTAACACTACTGAGACTTGTAAATATGAATCATTGTAGTGTCTAAAATGCATATCACATGGTAAATTCCCTTTTTATTTCTTTATTTATTGCCCTTTTATTCCAAATCATATAAACGGCTGCTTTTCTGTGTGTTCAAACACCCATTTTTCCATAAGGACTTTTTATGTTTTGTTTTTAACTGTAAAAATGATTTGTATACGTTATATAAAAGGTTTACAGTTATATTTCTTACTTCATTTTGCAATTGCAGTGGAAATTGATACATTTAAATGTAAATTTGCTGGTCGCACCACCTGACCATGACCGGTCGCACCACCTGACGTTTTGATCAATAATGATTGATATTCACAAAATAAAAAGAAAGATATGTCAATAAATTTTATTCAGGTTTCAATTGGCTTTTTTTTTTAATCCTCTGACCAATTTATACTGTATCTCAATCATATAATTAAATTTAATTAAGAAGAAAGTTCAAAACAATACTGCATGTTATGATAACATTTGATCATCGCTTCTTTAAAAATATAACTTTGAAACCTCAAGGAACACGTTTAATAAATGAGAACATCTTTTATATGGAACAGTGAATTAGTGCAAATATTGGGCCCAGAAACATTAAGGGCAGAATTCAATCTACTGTTCAATAGATTCAGTAGTAACAGTAAGTCAAGAAAAAAAAACATTTGAAAATTAGAGTATCGTGCAAAAGTTCATTTATTTCAGTAATTCAAATTAAAAGGTGAAACTAATATATTATATAGACTCATTACATGCAAAGTTAGATATTCCAAGCTATGAAAACCTTTTCACAATATTCTAATTTTGAATTTGGGGTTTTCTTAAGCTGTAAGCCATAATTATCAAAATTATAACAAATAAAGGCTTGAAATATCTAACTTTGTATGTAATGAGTCTATATAATATATTAGTTTCACCTTTTAACTTGAATTACTGAAATAAATTAACTTTTGCACAATATTCAAATTTTTTGAGTTTCACCTGTACTACATCATTTGTAAAATACATTATTTTAGTTTAAATATTTAATAGAATGGGTAATGGTTTGTTAATCATTCGAATTCATGACTAATAACTATGCTTTTCTGTACTGCTGTATGACACTACTATCAAGTACGTAATAACTGCAATTACCACAAAAAAATACCAGAACACCATATTAACTTAAGTTGTAATGTATCTAGATATACATAATGAACACAATAACTTGCTTTTCTTTTGGCAAGGTACTCTGCCCTTGCAACTGGATCACTTTTTAAACAAGCTCTTATGTCGTGCTGTTTTCTCCTTGCTTGATAATGGCATTTACAAAAACAAATTAAAATAGATTAATTTAAAGATGCAATTGTTTTAGTATCAATGTTGATTATACAGTCCTATATTCTTGAAGAATAGGACTTTAAGATGGACAATGTGCTCTTTAAATTGTCACTCATACCATAATAAAATAAAAAAATATATACATATGTAGATTGCACCTTTAAACAACTTAAAAGCTTTAAATATTTATTCAAATGTATTTAATATATTCAAAAACATGAATTAACATGACTTTTTTTAGTTGGTTTAACTGTAACTCTGGTCGCGACACCTGACATATTGGTCGCACCACCTGACATTTCAAACTCAATTCGAATTTAATAGGCATTAACTTGGATGCCTATACAAATGTTTGACCATGTGCTCAAGGTTATACATACATTTTTTAAATCAAATACACATTTTTATAATAACAACACATTTTCAAAGTTTTCCAGGGGTCATACCACCTGACATGATAAGTTGAATCAACCTCATCATTACTCAAAAATGTCAAATTATCTAATATTTATGGGAGGGTGACTAACCTTGTTACTGCATCAAAGGGGTCCTCTGGAGTCTTCTGTGTGATATCATATGCGGTCACATGGTTTTCTTAAAGGAACATTGCATAAAATTGCATTTTTATGTCGGTCGCCCTCCCTGACATTAGTAGAAGTAAATATTTCGGACAAAAGTTAAGTAATAGGATAGTTTTGAAATAGGACCGATACACTATTTCCCCTCATTTATAAGGAATTTAACATAAAATCATGCCAAAATATTTGATTAAGTATTTTATTGAGAAAATGAACATTTATATCTCAGTTTTGTTCTCTGCTTGTACGTTCGGACGGTCGCACTACCTAACATTTGATGTCAACTTATGGCATTTTTGTGTACTTTTATTCTTTTTAAGCTTTAAAGTGCATCACAATCAACTGTCACAATATTGAGAAAATGGACCGGGATATTCATTAAAATTCCTCATTGGGTTTGGAATTTGGTGAGTAAATTATGACTAAATAGTTTTTTTTTTAATCCATGTCAAGATGCCTGTATTGTATTACATTTCACTGGGCTGTCTATTTCTATTTTTATTTAATTTTGTAATGCAGGAATGCTTCCTGTGTTCCCTATTGGTGCAGATGCAACGTTATCTGAATTGGAATTCTCCTGGAAGTTCTGTCTCACCTTTCATTGCGTCCCTGAACAGCGGCCTCGTAGCTCTTGCGCAAATGCAACAAGTTTTGCTCCTGCATGTTGATTGTGTGCGTGAGCTTGCCGATATTCAGCTTCTGCTCCTCTCGTTTCTGATGCATTTCCTGCAAAACCTGGAACACCTTTGAGATCTCATTCTTCATACGATCTCTGAGCTTGTAGCTGTAAGAGTGTTGCAGACGAGACTTCTGCAGCAGCCTGGAGTGAAACCAAACAATGAAAGAATTCTGAGACAAATGCCGCACATGATCTTTTTTTTTTTCTCCCCAATTTGGAATGCCCAATTCCCACTACTTACTAGGTCCTCGTGATGGCGCATTTACTCACCTCAATCCGGGTGGCGGAGGACAAGTCTCAGTTGCCTTTGCTTCTGAATAGGCAATCTGTGCATCTTATCACATGGCTCGCTGTGCATGACACCGCGGAGACTCATGCTACTCTCCGCGATCCATGCACAACTTACCATGTGCCCCATTGAGAGCTAGAACCACTAATCATGACCACGAGGAGGTTACCCCATGTCACTCTACCCTCCCTAGCAACTAGGTCAATTTGGTTGCTTAGGAGTCACTCAGCACACACTGGATTCAAACTTACGACTCCAGGGGTGGTAGTCAGCGTCAATACTTGCTGAGATACCCAGGCCTGCTGCATATGTTCTTATAGCCAACAAATTTCATGGTAAACAAAGGAAAGGAACTACTATAAGAGCAATTGCACTAGGAGTATATTCTGAGAGCTTAATATACTTGTCTTTGTTGATAGCAGTTGATTGCAGCATCTTAAGATCTTCCTGCAGTTTAGTCAGCATCTCTTTTGCCTCAGCCAGGCTCTGGTTTGAGATGTGGTTAAGGGTCATGTACTTGTTCCGCTCGCCTTTGGTAACTTCATACAGCTTAGCCAACACACTCAGCCTGGTGATGGAAAGGAGGAAACTGAGCAAATAACTCGAATAACAGCATATAACCAAGGGAATTCGAATCCGTTAAAAGAGTGGCTGATTTTTGGTCAAATAAATGTATTTAAAAAAGAACATAGTAAACTGAAAAAAAGAGACTATTTTGAGTTAAGCCCATCTTTTGCACACAAAAAAAGGAGCTTGTTTGTTTTTTTTTATTATTACTATTCACCAGCAAGTACCTTAACTGAGTCTCTTGATGCTGTTTCTTGTGTTCCTGAATAACCAGTCCTTTCCCCTGTAGATCATGCTTGGCACGCTTATATTTTAGCTGTAACAAGATTCATATACATCAGTCAATCTCATTAAAGGAACAGTTCAAACAAAAATGAAAATTCTGTCATCATTTATACACCCTCATGTTGTTCCACAACCAAATGATGAACGGACTGGAATTTAAGGTGTCATTTACAAAAAATCTTTCCCTCCTCGTAGATCTCAAATCTCATTTGCACACCCACATATTGAAACCTGCTGTCTCGACCGATCGCAACACACCACATTTGAATGTGCACAAGACTGCACAGAAGACTTATGGCTGCATAAGTCTTATTGACTACTTTTAGGGTGCTTTTTTTTTGTCCTTTTGTAATGTGACAACCCCTGGTCACTGTATGCTTTCATTGTACGGAAAAGATCAGCATAGTAGTAATTCTCATTTTGTGTTACACACAAGAAAGTCAAATGGGTTTGGAACAATGTGAGTAAATGATGACAGAATTTAATAAGCATATTATTCCTTTAATAAGCATGGTAAAACAGTTTATATGTTGGATAGTGCAGCAGTTATGGATTTGGAGGTAAATAACTGGCTTAACCTGTGCTTTGAGCACCTCGTGGCTCTTCTGCTCTCTTTCGTCTGCTTTGATGAGAATGAGACGATGAAGGTGATGAAGCTCGTCCCTACGGTGATGGGACTCCCTAATCAGAGCCTGTTCCTGCTCCAAGTACTCTTCAGCCAGCTGGACCTTCAGCCCTGCCATAGACTGCTATTCTTTCACACAAACACACACACATGCATCAAAACACAATGTTATTTAAAAAAATAAAAATAAATTTAATATTTTTATCTTGCAACACCGTTTAAACATTAAGTAAGCTGAAAGCCATTCGTTATAATATTTCTACCTTGCTAATCAAACTGCGTTTCAGGTTCTCCACTTCATTTTCCAGATCCATTCTTCTCTGCAATAGGCAGTCACCCTCAGGGACTAAATCCCTCTATGCAAAAAAAATTAACAAAATATAACTAATAAAGAGATCTCAGGCATTTACCAGTGTTTGTGAAATCAGTGAAGTGAAGAAACAACTACACCTATATTTACCACAACTATACACTACCAGTAAAATGTTTGAACACACTTGACTGAATTTGCGTTTTGCGTGATCTTAAAAACATTTTATTCTACATGCCTTTGCTTAAAGGCTTTACATGTCTTGTAGACAAATCTAAATAGTACATTTGAATGAACTTAGTCAATAGTGAATAAAAAGCAGCCAACAGGTGCCTAGTATACATACAGTTGAAGTCAGAAGTTTACATACACCTTAGCCAAATACATTTAAACTCAGTTTTTCACAATTCTTGACATTTATTTGTAGAAAACATTCCCTATCTTAGGTCAGTTAGGATCACTACTTTATTTTAAAAATGTGAAATATCAGAATAATAGTACTTAGAGAGAATGATTTATTTAAGTTTTTATCACATTCCCAGTGGGTTTGAAGTTTACATACTCTATGTTAGTATTTGGTAGCATTGCCTTTAAATTGTTTAACTTAGGTCAAACATTTTGGGTAGCATTCCACAAGCTTCTCACAATAAGTTGTTGGAATTTTGGCCCATTCCTCCAGACAGAACTGGTGTGACTGAGTCAGGTTTGTAGGCCTCCTTGCTCGCACACTCTTTTTCAGTTCTGCCCACAAATTTTCAGATTGAGGTCAGGGCTTTGTGATGGCCACACCAATACCTTGACTTTGTTGTCTTTAAGCCATTTTGCCACAACTTTGGTATGCTTGGGGTCATTTTCCACTTGGAAGACCCATTTGTGACTGAGCTTTAACTTCCTGGCTGATGTCTTGAGATGTTGGTTCAATATATCCACATAATTTTCCTTCCTCATGATGCCATCTATTTTGTGAAATGCACCAGTCCCTCCTGCAGCAAAGCACCCCCCCAACATGATGCTGCCACCCCCATGCTTCACGGTTGGGATGATGATTTTCGTCTTGCAAGCCTCACCCTTTTTCCTCCAAACATAATGATGGTCATAAAGGCCAAACAGTTAAATTTTTGTTTCATCAGACCAGACAACATTTCTCCAAAAAGTAAGATCTTTGTCCCCATGAGGTTTGCCCCCACTTTTGTGGTTTTTGAGCAGTGGCTTCTTCCTTGCTGAGCAGCATTTCAGGTTATGTCGATATAGGACTCGTTTTACTGTGGATATAGATACTTGTCTACCTGTTTCCTCCAGCATCTTCACAAGGTCCTATGCTGTTGTTCTGGGATTGATTTGCACTTATCGCACCAAACTATGTTCATCTCTAGGAGACAGAATGTGTCATTCCTGAGTGGTATGATGGCTGTGTGGTTTATACTTGCATACTATTGTTTGTACAGATGAACGTGGTACCTTCAGACATTTGGAAATTGCTCCCAAGGATGAACGAGACTTGTGGAATTCCAAAATACATTTCTGAGGTCTTGGCTGATTTGTTTTGATTTCCCCATGATGTCAGGCAAAGAGGCACTCAGTTTGAAGGTAGGCCTTAAATACACCCACATGTACACCTCCAATTCAGTACACCTCCTATCAGAAGCTAATTGGCTAATTGTCTAAAGATTGACATAATTGTTTGGAATTTTACAAGCTGATTAAAGGCACAGTGAACTTAGTGTGTGTACACTTCTGACCCACTGGAACTGTGATATAGTCAATTAAAAGTGAAACAATCTGTCTGTAAACAATTGTTGGAAAAATGACTCGTCATGCACAAAGTAGATGTCTTAAACAACTTGCCAAAACTATAGTTTGCTAATATGAAATTTGTGGAATGGTTAAAAAATGAGTTTTAATGAGTTTACCATAAGTGTATGTAAACATCTGAATCAACTGTAAGAATTCCAATAAACCTCATGAAGTTAGTTGACTGAATGCCCAGAGTGTGCAGAGCTCTAATCTGAGAAAAAGGTGGCTACTTTAAAGAAGCACAAACTAAACAAAAATCTCTGAAAGCTAAATTAGGAACTACAATTTCCTGTATTTTAAAATGGCCATGATTCATCAGCATTTCCGTACATGCCATGAGAGAGAAATTATTTCCACATCAATTCTAAAATGTAGGATGTCATGAAAAAATTACATCTGTAGTAATTCCCCACTAAACATGGCTTATGCTGTTATTGGGAAAGCACGATTTTTCTTATTATCATATTTATCTTTTTTGAAAAATAAATTAACTGAAAGAAAAAATTAGGAGGACGTAGACATAAGAAACTACAGTATATGTGAGGAGTGTTGTGAGTAACCTGAGCCTTGGCTCTGTCATGCAACTGTTGAGTGTGAGCGAGAGTGTCTCTGGCCTGATTCAGCTGCAGCTCATTCCACTTTAGGGATCGCATAAGTTTGTCTTTCACCCTTGTGTCCCGTCCCAGTTTATCATGCAGAGACTTGCACACAGACACAATCTGCTCCAGATTAATGTCCAGCAGACCCCTGTAGTCCAAAACCATCAATACAGGAGATTAAAAAAAAAACTTTCATCAATGTTTTTTCAGATATGCAAGCGCACCTTAGTTCTAGCAGGAAGACTAGCAGCTGAACATCATCACACCATTAGTTAGGTAACACCTAGCAAATCACATGTAAGTCATCGCTTTATAAGTTTGCTCACAATCTAACAAATTGCTGTTTCAGTGTGCTAACATGTCAACCTCCACCACCCCACCACCACCAGTTGAGTCCAGTCCTGCACGGGGGTAGGCTCCCCACCCCTGCCTCCTATCTCTGGCAGGATCTGATGGTTCAAAGTACAATGTCTTTGGACTGCCAGAGAGACATTACATTCCTGTTTTATATTCATCATAATTAATAGAAAACTTTACTCAAGTCTGCAAGTCTTCCTGATAGAACATATATTCTGTATCAAGTCAAGTCATTTTTATTTGTATAGCGCCTTTCACAACACACATCGTTTCAAAGCAGCTTTACAAAAGACCAGGCATTCACAGAAGATACAACTGTAATATCTATAATGTCTTAAGTCTCTGTGGAGCATTCTTCGCAATTATGTGATCATGTGCATTTTTATGCTTGTTACTGTCACCGTGTTTTCTAACAGTCTCTTTTTTGAAATTGTTAGTTCCTGCAATGAACTCCGTTTTCCCTGCTATTTCTTTGATATAAACTTTTGTTATGTATCTCGGGAAATGTAATGCAAATTTTAAAATCAAAAGGGAGTAAACTTTTACTGTCGCCAATGGCGACCTTGACAGAAATTACACTCACAAATAAATTTATTTGGTCACAAATGCGACCATTTTTAGTCGCAGTTTGGAGCCCTGCACAAGGATGATGATTTATCGACTTTATAGACATTACATTTTTATCGTCTGTTAATGCTGAACTTCTGTAAAGCTGCTTTGAAACGATGTGTGTTGTGAAAGGCGCTATACAAATAAAATTGACTTGACTTGACTTGACTTAAGTCATCGTTGTGTAGTTTGATAAAATACGATTGTGAATTGTGTTTAAAAATAAGTAGTTAAATAATAAATGTATTTATAACCCCAGTGAGCAAGCCAAAGGCGACTTAGGCAAGGAACACAAAACTCCATAAGATGTTGGTTAATGGAGATAAATAACCTTCGGAGAAACCAGACTCACTGTGGGGGCCAGTTCCCCTCTGGCTATCACCCATATCTGTGATAATAACCTTTGGTCCATAAGGATGGCCTCTTTTTCCTTAGTCATTTGCAGCTCTTTGAGAAGTCTGTCGTACTCTGTCTGTGCAGCCACCACCTGAGCCCTGTGGCTTTCTAGTTCTCTGGCCTCCTCCCTTTTGGCATCCATGACCTCTTTGGACTTTGCCTCCATCCTTTGCACTTCCTTCATGTGTTCCATACGTTGTGTCTCTAATACTGCCACCTGCTTCTCTTGCTCCCTACAGTATAACACATATGAACGTACATTGTCTTTCAAATATTGCCAGTGATTTGTGTAACTTCACTTCAACAGTGACCTCCTGTCACCCCAGTTACATACGTTTTCCTGTGGGTGATCCTGTCGATCTCCTTTCCTAGTTGAACAGGTATAAGGAGCACCTGAGCCAGCTCAGCCTGATTAAAGACATAGTTTAACATGTGAAATCCATGTACTATAGTTCACAAGACAGATGCAAAGTGTTTGATAGGTCTCATATACCTCATTGTTCTCAACAAGGTATTTTAGCTCATCCAGTTCGAGCTGCTCTTTCTCCATATGTTTCTGTTGGGGCTCCATGCTCTCAGATAAAGTCCTCACCTCCTGCATGAGCTGGACCACCTCTTTCCTCAACTCCTCACAGCTCTCGTTCAGGGCCATGTACCTCCCCTCCAGCTCCTGAGGGTTAATACACATACATGCATTCATATAAACACTGGAAAAAGAAAAACACAACCATATACACATATACAAAATGCTTGTAAACCAAAATATACATAAAACACATATACAGAGACCATACAGTAGATAATAAGCAAAAACAAAAATGGCCCTACATATATACTCAATGCGCCTTTTATTAGGAACCCCTGTACAATTGAGGTGGATGGGCTACAACAGCAGAAGACCAGGTTTGGCACTTTATTAGGGCCATAGTGTTAGGACCATACTGTTACTGACCATAAAGTGAGTGTATATTACACCACACAATACTACAATCTACATCAATTCAAGATATTGCTTGATTTTAACTAACCCAGAGTCTGGAGGGAATATGGCAGGGATGGTAAGAATCAAAATTATTATAGCATTTCAGTAATATCAGCTGCCCACCAGCAATCATTTCTCTTGACAAATAGAAAGGACAGACAATAGTGTCAACAAACAATATACACTATAGACTTTGTGTTTTATATTATTTTATTTATTCATTTTTGATCCCCTTTTCTCCCAATTTGGAATGCTCGATTCCCAATACTTAGTAGATCCTTACAGTGGCGTGGTTACTCACCTCAAGCCGGGAGGCGGAGGACAAGTCTCAGTTGCCTCCACTTCTGAGACTGTCCATCCGTGCATCTTATCACGTGGCTCATCATACATGACACTGTGGAGACTCACAGCATGTGGAGGCTCGTGCTAATCTCCGCGATCCATGCACAACTTACCATGTGCCCCATTGAGTTTGAGAACCACTAATCATGACCACGAGGAGGTTACCCTATGCGACTCTACCCTCCCTAGCAACCGGCCAATTTGGATGCTTAGTAGACCTGGCTTGGAACCCTGGATTGGAACTCGCGACTCCAGGGGTGGTAGTCAGCTTCAATACTCGCTGAGCTACACAGGCCCCCTGACTTTATGTTTTACTTACTGTCATGGGTTTATATTATGTCTATGATTTTTAGGTTATTATGAAGGGATATTTATTATATGATTTATTTATTATGAGATTGCCCACAACATTAAATAGTGCTAAATAGAAAATAGAAAGTAAAAGGTTACAGCATGATTTTGTACACGCTTTTTTGGATTTCAGATGAAAGGATTTTTACATTTGACTAATGCAGCTTTTCAATGGTTTGTATTGATGTCTCTCTAGCGACACAACATGAATTGTTTGGAAAAAACAGTGATGTGTAAATCCGGAAGCTTCGTGGCTCCAGCAATACTCACGGCTGGTTTAGGCTGCTCCTTATACTCTTTCTCAAGACAACGCTTTTCCTCTTTGAGACTGAAAAGGAGAAATACAATTCTGTGAAGGAAATATGTTCATCCATTTTATAGAAAACAGGATCAGAATGTGAAGCAATTCGTACAAAAAGGAACTCAAATATGCATGACATAAATTTGGCATGTTGAGAATTAAATAATCAAAGTGTATGGAAATGTTTGATTTTAGAATATGTCAAACCATATTAACACATAGGCCACGTCCACTTTACTAACGTCATCATTTTCCAAAGAATTTCCACACGTGTAGTTCATTACTTTAACCTTGGACGTGTTCTACTATCAGCTGACAACCAGAAAGTGTCAATAATTAGACAATACTTTTGTCTTAATTTTGAACTTTATAATTAAAAACAAAACTTTTTATGAAATGTTTTGATTGAAAAATGTGCTTCTGCAATCTTTTTTTAAAATAAATGCCACTTGGATTGATATTTTTGTCACTGAATGCACTGGCATTCATCATTTTTAAGTGTTTTGAGTGTCCAAACACTTTTTGAGGATACTGTATATAGAACGGTGCTTGTGTTGTGGTAAGGGTTATTGAACACTGTCATTGCTCCGTGCTACTGTGGTCAGGGTAGCCTGGATTGTCCCATCTACAGTGACAGCTTACTGAGCAACAGCTTACTGAGTCAGTCTGGCAAAGGATGAAGGATCCACTGAGGACATTATAGCCATATGTGTAGAAACTACATCTGCCTGTAATATGTCTGGTGCTTTATTGAGAGTCTGCAGTAAGAATGCTTGCCAAACCAAATGGCAACAACAGCATTCTGGTTGCAGCGTGGGCCGTAACTAAGCATGCAATGCTCTATTCCATGTTGCATTTTGAAGGTGAGAGAGGCCTTTCAGACATAAGGATGCAAGTGTTAAGAGGGACAGAGATAGAGTTGCCAGAATTCAGTGCCGTTTGTCTTGTAAGGGGACTAAACACACCATGCAAAGAGCAAGCAACAATAACATATACTGTAGTAAGGAACATCTACATCCAGAAGTATTTCCTGTTAACTAGCCATAGGTCAAAAACATAATATAGCCTAAGCAGAGTTACACCTCCTGTAAACTTTTTATGCTTCTTGGTGTGGTCTTTAAAATGTAATTTAACGGCCTGCAGAGAACCAACTTACCACTCAAGCTGGAACTGCATGTGGTAATCTCGCTCTTCAGCCTCCTTTAGCTGGTTGTAGGTGTGCAGAAGATTCTGTTTCATGCAGGTAACCTCTGTGTCTGGTACCTCAGGAAACAACTCTGCCTTCTCTAGCTCCTGTCTCTGCTGCTCCAGCTTACTGCGGAAGGCTTTCGCCTCCTGCAGCAGATGCATTTCTGACTCCTGAGAACTGTCATATACACAATGCCTTTACAATACTTGCTGATCTTGGATTAGGTTACTAGAAACAAATGTAATGAGGGCGAGATTTCACATTTTCTAATAAAAATGTGATTGTCAGGGTACTGCAAAGCAGTTTCTCAGTGTGTGTGTGTGTGTGTGTGTGTGTTTAAGCAAGCACCACTAACTAATTATTTGGAGTAATGAAATAGAGAGCGAACCCAGCTCTAGATATATTCACTAAAAACACAAGTGGTTTACAATTATAGAGGAAATCGCAAGGCTGATCTCACCTTTTTAGAGTTTGATGCAAGAGGCTGAAACTGGCCCTAAGATGAGCCACTTTCGCTCCACTGATCTTGCCAACAGAGAAAAGCTGAGGACAAAGATAAAAAGAATCATCAAAGATGCATTTGGAAGAAAAAAGGTTCATGGATTTGACTCATTTCAGGTGTATCTTAGAGCGGAGCCACATGTGTGCGGCATACGTTAGCTTGTATTTGAACTCCAGCGTGGAAAGCTAAGATCTAAGCGTTAAGTGTTGTTTGTCTGACAATTGAAGAGGTTGCAGATGCTAAGGGGATGCACATGTTCTCTTTTTTATAGGGGAGACTAACAAACTAAACACAAATCTTCCAGATTCAAGGATTTTATACTTGCTGTGTAGGGTTGTGATCAATCTCATGTTGGAATTTAGGAACTTTCTCTTCCTGTCATTCCAATACCAATTCAATAACCAGTAGGGTTCCAACACACAAAATGAACTGGAGTCCATTCTGAAATTCAGAATTTTTACCAAATAGGAAATAGGGAAAGAAGTACTGATCATCACCGTTGAATATGTTGACTGTTTTACAGTCCTAGGATGTGTCTTTCACAACCTTTTTTCTGCTGTTTTCAGCAGAATGTTCCAGGAACAAAACAAGGTAAGCTCAATTGACAGCATTTGTGGCATAATGTGGATTACAAAAAAATACAAAAAATAAATGTATGTCATTTATTAAAAAAGAAAGAAGCATAAATTGTTCCATTAAGGCATTTACAATGGAAGTGAATGTGGCTGGTACATAAACATTCAAATACACACTGTATAACCGCCAATACATAAACATTCAAATACACACTGTATAACCGCCAATACATAAACATTCAAATACACACTGTATAACTGCCAATACATAAACATTACAAGTGTTCAAATTATTTTAATGAGATCTAATGACTTAATAATATTAACAGTGTAAAGTTATATTACATAACATTATATTGTAAACTAGTTGCCGTGATAATGTATTTTTTAATATATATATATATATATATATATATATATATATATATATATATTTTAATAACAAGGTACTAGTTTAAATTATTTTCTGTGGAAATCAACATTGTGCTACAAATGCTGTCTTGTATTAGCTTAACTTGTACTGAACCTAGAACATTCCTTTAAAGGGATAGTTCACCTAAAATTTTTAATTCTCTCATCATTTAATCACCCTCATGCCATCCCAGATGTGTGACTTTCTCTCTTCTGCTGAACACAAAGATTTTTTAGAAGAATATCTCAGCGCTCTGTCCATACAATGCAAATGAATGGTGACCAGAACTTTGAAAAAAAAAAGCACATAAAGGTAGCATAAAATTAATACACACATCTCTAGTAGTTAAAGTACTTTTTTACTCTAAATTCTTCTCCCTGCCCAGTAGGTGGCGATATGCACAAAGAATGTGAATCGCCAAAATCAAAAGAAGAATGTGAAAGTGAAAGGGGAGAAAAAAGGACATATATTGATCTGTTTCTCACCCACACCTTTCATATCACTTCTGAAAATATAGATTTAACCTCTGGAGTTATATGGAGTGCTTTTATGCTGCCTTTATATGCTTTTTGGACCTTCAAAGTTCTGGCCACCATTCACTTGCATTGTATGGACCTACAGTGCTGAGATATTCTTCTAAAAATCTTAATTTGTGTTCAGCAGAAGAATGTCATACACATTTGGGATGGCACAAAGGTGAGTAAGTTTTTACTTTTTTTAATTTTTTGGGTGAACTATCCCTATAATTCGCTTCAAATGAAAAATTTACTCTACTTACTCTAAAGTATGGCTTATTATGATAGAGTACGATTAATCAGTATTTGGTGAATTCAAAATAATATAGAATATCAAGATAACATGATTTATTGAACTAGAGCAGAAACTTTTTCACATTAAATGATAATTTTTTTTTTATACATTTCCAGAAACAAATGGCACTGTATCCTGAGAATGACTTAGAAGTTATTCTAACAATTATATTTGCTGGAAGGCAGTCTTTAACATAAGAGTGGTATCCAGAGAAAATATTTTGACATCTATCTTGTGTGTTATCAGTTTAAAATGTAAAAGCATTGCATTTGGAGACTTCTTGCACTGAACCAAAGGCAGAAATCTACATTTGGATATGAGGCACATATGTGGAAGATCAGCTCTGAAGTGAGACAATGGACCACAACAGACCACATTGTAGACATCTGGAGTAGAGGGAAATAAAATAATCATGGAGTATATTCAAAATGTACATTATTACCTCACAGCACCAGCTCAATGTAGATAAAGCTATATATTAGGAAAACAAAAGAAGAAACTGTGAAGCTATTCAGAAAATATTCAGAACCCTTCGTTTTTTTCACATTTTGTTACGTTGCAGCCACAAGCTAAAATGCTTCAAATTATTATTTTTTTTCTTTACATCAATCTACACTCCATACCCCATAATGACAAAGCAAAAAACTAATTTTTGAAGCTTCTTAATCAAGCTAATTCAAACGGATGCACTGCATATAGCTCTCTCTCTCGCTCTCTCTGTCTCTCTCTCTCTGTCTCTCTCTCTGTGATCTTTAGAGTTCATAGAAACAATAATAATTATAACATTAGAAAGTCGAGACTTTCTTTTTCACACCCCATCCACTTCCCTATCGGAGTTGTGCACAGTGGAGACAGCCTCCACCCTTTCCCATTTACCCGCATCATACTTTCCGACGAGATATTATAATCATCAGGCTTCCTAAGTAGAACTTTTTCCTCAATTTCCTCCACAAGAACCTCTTGTCTACTGAAGATCTGGTTTCTTTTCTTTTCCTCTATGTCAATTTTAATGTTATCAAATGGTTAGCAGCAACTAAATTCTCCTTTTATGGTTAATGTCTTTAAACCAACACATCTCATGCACTTTACATTCAAAAAGACAAAAATCATAATCGCGAGGTGCTTGCTAATAGTAATAAAAAATGTAAATAGATACATTTATCCTCACAATTTACCAGTGTTGAAGGATTGAATTTGTTGTAGGTTATTAGACAAGGCAAGCCCATGAGCAGGTTGACCAGACAATGTCAAAGCCTGTCTTTTTATTCTTAAGAAAATAAATAATATGTTCTTAAGAAAATAATTGAGAACTTTTCAAGAATTGCATTTTGGAACATGCTTACAAACTTCTTATCCTAAGAACTTTCTTATTTTTTTTCCTTAAGAACATTTATGTGAATTATGTGCCCCAGACCCTTAACCCGTAGTTGCCTTTTTGGGTATGAGGCAGCAAGCTTTGCACACCTGAATTTGGAGGTTTTCTGTCATTCTTCTCTGCAGATCCTCTCAAGCTATGTCAATCGACAGCCATTTCCAGGTCTCTGCAGAGATGTTTGATTGAGTTCAAGTCCCGGCTCTTGCTGGGCCACTCAAGGACATTCACAGAGTTGTCCCAAAGCCACTCTTGCGTTGTCTTGGCTGTGTGCTTAATGTCATTGTCCTGTTGGAAGGTGAACATTCGGCCCAGTCTGAGGTCCTGAGAACTCTAGACCTAGTTTTCACAAAAGATATCTCTGTATTTTGTTGCATTCAGCATTCCTTCAACCCTGACCAGTCCCCAGTCCTTGCCGGTGAAAAACATCCCCACAGCATGATGCATGGGATGGTATTGAGCAGGTGATGAGTGGTGCCTCGTTTCCTCCCGACATGATGCTTGGAATTGAAGCCAAACAGTTCACTCTTCATTTCATCAGACCAGAGAATCTTGTTTCTCATAGTCTAAGAGTCCTTAAGGTGCTTTTTTGCAAATTCCAAGCAGGCTTTCATGTGTCTTGCACTGAGGAGTGGCTTCCATCTGGCCACTCTGCCATAATGCCCAGATCGGTGGAGTGTTGCAGAGATGGTTGTTCTTCTGCAAGTTTCTCCTATCTCCACACATGATCTCTGGAGCTCAACCAGAGTGACCATCAGGTTCTTGGTCACCTCTCATATCAAGGCCCTTCTCCCACGATGGCTCAGTTTGGCGGTCAGCTTTAGGAAAAGTCCTGATTGTTCCAAACTTCCATTTAAGAATTATGGAGGCCGCTGTGCCACTTCAGTGCAGCCAAACTTTTTTGTAGTCTTCCCCAGATCTGTGTCTCAACACAATCCTGTCTCTGAGCTCTGCAGGTAGTTAGTTTGACCTCATGTCTTGGTTTTTGCTCTGATATGCATTTGCAGCTGTGAGACCTTATATAGACAGATGTGTGCCTTTCCAAATCATGTCCCATCAATTGAATTTTCCACAGGTGGACTCCAGTCAAATTGTAGAAACATCTCAAAGATGATCCAGAGAAATGGGATGCACGTGAGCTAAATTTCAAGTGTCATAGCAAATGTCAATGTTTTTTCTTTTTAATAAATTTGATAAGTTATCAAAAATCTGTTTTTTGCTTTATCGTTATGCGGTATATAGTGTAGATTTATGTGAATGAAAATAAAAAACTATTTAAAGCATTTTAGCATAAGGCTGCAAAATAACAACATGTGAAAAAAATTAAGGGATCTGAAGACTTTCTGAATGCACTGTATTTCTGGCAAACGTATGATGACATCGGCACAAGATTATAAAAACGCTGTTTCTGTTCTAAGACAAAGCATGTCTGTGTCAGTAAATTATAACTTTGTGACAACACATGACCCAATGTAAATACAAACACATTACCAATACACAGTGCAAACACATAACAGCAATAAACAGATGATGACAGACAATGTTTTGCAGAATGCCACAGCGATCCGCAGGAATGCCTGGAAGAAAATGTGGGCATTCTGTCTCAAATCGGATTCTGGTTTAGTTGAAAAAAGCAACAAGTGACTTCACAAGACAGAGTTATTCATATGGTGAGGCTTTTGTTATTTCTTAAACTAATTCTTTAATATAGATTTAACTTAAGGTTAAAGAAGTAAAGCATCATTCCTAAATACAGTCATATCACTGTTAAGAGATAAAAGGTCATTGGTCCTATTCCACTCCCATTTCTCCCTGTGTAGTTTTCGAGTGTGCAATTATGCAATACATTGCTGCCCCACCCTCACACTCTCTCTCTTTCTCTCTGCTCTGATATTAATGCCCAAGTTTTCGCACTTAAATGCATTTCTCCTATTTCCTCTCTCTCAGTTTGGATCCAATCTGCATTTGACACAATGAAACTGGTGTATGTGTGCTGTTTCCTGCTGACAGCAGCCAGACAAGCTGTAGAAGCTGTTGGCAGTGGCCCATCTGGGGTTCTGGAGAAGGTGGCTGGAGTTTCCAGCTGTTCCCAGGTGAGACTGAAGCCAGTAGGGCAATGTGAAGATGAGGAGGAATGTCCGTACCAGATCACTCTGCCACCACTCACCGTCCAGCTTCCCAAACAATTCCGACTACTGGAGAAGACCATGAAAGAGCTGCAGAGCTTGAAGGAGACTGTAAACAGATTGAAGAGCTCATGTCTGGAGTGCAGCTCACAAAAAGTGGACCTCAACTTGCAGAAGGACAGTGGAGATCCCCCGGCTGGGAGTGCAGAGCAGGGTAGAGGGGACACAAGCACAAGAAACTACTGGAACGGAAATGACAGCAATAACATCATTGTACAGGACATGCAGTTGAAGATGAACCGCATGTCTAACAACCTGAAGAATGCACGAGTGCAGATTAACTCCCTCCAGGGTCGTCTGGAGGATCTTGACCTCCTCAGTTTGCAAAATGTTGAGGCTATAGTAGACCGAAAAGTTGAGAACATCACTAGGATTGTCAATAAAATTGGCAGCAACTGCACTTCACAATGCACGGATCAACCTCAACCTCGACGTAAGTCCTATTTATGTTATACACTTACATAATTTCAGCCAGAAAGAGACAAGCGTTACTATTTTTAAACCTGACAATTATGCAACATGAGTGCATTTTGATGAATAGCATATGGAAATGCAGGCTTTTGCATGAAGCAAGTGTCTAGTTGCCTATTTTTTCCACCCCTCCAACCTGAAATCATAGTCTATAACCATACATTAATTCAGCTTTTAAATTCCTTAACTGAACTAATTCAGAACATGCAGAACTGGGGTAAATTTTACAATCATTAGATAATTTACAAACTAACCAAGAATCTCATGGAATGCTTTTCAAGTCAGTACTGTAGTTACTTCCAGTGTTGGGTGTAATCTAATAACAAAGCAATTAGTTAATGTAATCTAATTGCTTTTTTAATCAAAAATGTAGTGTAATGCATTACATTTAAAAATCTTGTAATTAGATTACAGTTACTGACTTTCAATTAATTTAATTACCTTTAAGTACATTATAGGGTTATGCTTATTTCTAATATATTAAGTAGAATACATAAATTATGGCCCCATAATGAGTCTTTGTGAAAGAAAAATGTGAGGTCCTGAGTGTGACTTGTGTGTAACAATGAACATAGAATTTAAAGACATTATTTTAAATTTGTTGAGCGGAAAGTTGCTTTAGAAAGTAACTAGTTATATGATTACTTTTCAATAAAGTAATTAGTAATCTGATTACAATTTTAGAGAAATAATTAGTCATTGTTGTGTATTACTATTTTTAAGTAACTTACCCAACACTGGTTTCTTCTAATAATAAGTTGCCTGCCAGAAAAAAGGCTGCTGGACTCTTGGGATACTGGAATAGTTTTGTTGATGCCCAAACAAACCCTATGACTTTGATTTCACAAAATCAGATGGGGAATGCAAACTAATTATAACAAGGTTTGCATTGCAAAAGTGAACAAAAAGCTTAGGGGATAAGACATGTTCACAGAAAATCACATGATGATGATGAAATAATTTTAATAAGCCTTAATTTTAAAAGTTTAATAAGCCTTGCTGAACCGAATTTATGCACAGCACTGCAGCCACATGATTGGCTGATTAGATAATCGCATGAATAAGTAGGTGTACAGGTGTTCCTAATAAAGTGATCGGGGTGTGTACAGTATATTCACACAGTCTGGATTCCTTATTTTCAAAACACCTACTTAAGTGTCTGATTAAGAGATTTTGTAGTGCATCTGAAGTTCTATAGAGTAGTTTGCTATGATATGCGACAGTAGTAACAGCATATGAAATTCTGATCATCAACTACTGTATCTCGCTCTCTACAGACCTCTTCACTCCCAGAGACTGCTCTGAAATCAGTGTGCTGAATCAGAGGACAAACGGAGTGCACAGGGTGACCCCTGACCCCAAGAACGGCAGCTTTCCAGTGTACTGTGACATGGAGTCATTTGGTGGTGGGTGGACAGTCATCCAGCGGCGAATCAATGGTAGTGTGAGCTTCAACCACACCTGGGCCGAATACAAAAAGGGATTTGGTGACCCACATGGGGAATTCTGGCTGGGCAATGATAATATCCATCTGCTCACTAAGACCAAGGACATGGTGCTTCGCATTGAGCTTGAAGACTTTGAGGGAATACGTGGGTATGCCAAGTACGAACAGTTCTATGTTTCAAATGAATTTCTCCGTTATCGACTGTCGGTGAGTGGGTACACTGGGACTGCTGGGAATGCTCTGCAGTTTAGCAAACACTTCAACCATGATCAGAAGTTCTTCACCACACCAGACAAAGACAACGACATGTACCCCTCAGGGAATTGTGGGGTGTACTACGGATCGGGCTGGTGGTTTGATGCCTGCATGTCAGCAAATCTCAATGGCAAATACTACAGAGCAAAGTACAAGGGGAAGAGGGATGGGATCTTTTGGGGCACATGGCATAACCTGACTAATGAGTACTATCCAACAAACTACAGACAAGCATTTAAAAATGTCAAAATGATGATAAGGCCAAAAAATTATGCCCCCTAAGCCAACTATTTTATAAATGGAAAGCACAATTATTTTTGGTGGTGTTATGCACCAGTATAGCTTGTTACAGAGATGACAAATCTTAAGAAATGAAAGGAATATTCCAGGCTCAATACAAGTTAATCTCAATCGACAGCATTTGTGGCATAATGTTGATTACCACAACAAAAACAATTTTGAATCATCCCTCAAAAATCTGGGTTCCTGTGATGCACTTACAATGGAAGTGAATGGGGGCCAATCTGTAAAAGTTAAAATACTCACTGCTACAAAAGTATAGCCACAAGACATAAACAATATGCGTGTTAACATGATTTTAGTGTGATCAAATCTCTTACTAACCTTTTGTGTAAAGTTAGAGCCAATTTTAAAACTTTGTTGCTATGACAACGTAATGCCATAAACCCTTAAACAATTGTAAAAATGATGATTTAAACAAGAGCTCAAATAATACACAAGTTTTAACAGAAGAATTTATTGAAGTGCATTTATAAATTCATAAACTTCACTTTTCTGCCTTTAAACTCTCCAAAAAAGTGCCTCACTGTAACCTCCATTTTTGCTAATTATGCCACAAATGCTGTCAATTGAGCTTAACTTGTATTGAATGTGGAATACTCCTTTAACAGGACTGTGTTTAAAGAAATAAAATGAAACTCTACAAAATTCTATTACAAGCATATTTGGTCTGTTTTACACACAAAGTGGAAAGATATATAATCCAGCCTCTACTCTCAATATATGAGGAAATTGTTTAATGGTTTCACTTCTTTCTTAGTGTATGCTACTGTCATCTTGTCTTCAATTGTATATTTAAGCAATAACACATGAGCAAGAGTGTGATATGTCCCTATATCAGCACTGCTGTGATTCAGCCATAAGTAATCACAGCAGTGATGATTTGGGGCCATATTGCACAATTGAGATATTGCTTATATACAACAGTTCAGTTAACAAGTACATTTTAAAAAAAAAATTTTTTAAGTGAGTACGGTAATAAAAAAAATGCATTTGTGCATTGAACTACTTTCTTACGTGATGGATCAGCATCTGCCATTGCTGGTTCAAAGCAAATGATGCGTCCAAGCCTTCATTAGTAATTCAAAAATGTCACTTCATAAATAGTATCAGGGCTTGTGCTGTTTCTAACAAGTTATTGGATAAACAAGGATGGATGTGCGTGTGTGTGCATGTGTGAGAGAGAGAGAGAGAGAGAGAGAGAGATGGAGCATGTTCGATCACCTGTTGCCACTCCCAAGCAGAGATGCTGTCAGCTTTCTGGAGGTCAGCTTTCTCAGTGGAAAAATAGCCGTCCAAGCAGGGGTATTTGGCTCAAATTACACACAAAAATTATCTTTTGCCATCACCAGCTGGCTAACATATTTAATGTAAAAAAATAAAAAATAAAAAAAAAGACAAACAGTAGCTCTTAACACATATGTACAGGTCTTACATTTTAGTTTAGAATGGCACGAAAGGAGTGTTACACACAGTAATGCGTCCGAGTGCTGATGGTGTCAGACCATAAGTGCTCATGGAAATTCTCTCGTCCAATCAGATTCGACGACCGGAACTAACTGTTGAATATTATGCAAAATAAAACTACAAAGATGTAAGGTTGAACTAGGAAATGTACAGTATTTATTTTCGAAAGAATGTGATGAATTTTTAAATACTTTTAAGTATTGCTCTGTGACTATAGGCATGACCTTACTGGATGTTAGTTTAAATGTAGCAGAAACAGCGCTGCCACTCTTCATTTTCTAAAATTAGTGAACACAAAAGCTGTTTGTATATTGGAGCATTTCTATCAGATACATTCATTTGTTTTTTTTAAAAGGTGCAATAATCTTTTGTATGAATCTAATAAAAAATGTGTCAAAGCTTTAAGAGTCATGTACACTGTGTTTACTGCACATTTTTGAGCTGTTTATTAAACTGAAGACATCTGAAGGGTCTTTTGGCGTGTCTCCTTAACATGAAAGAGCTTCTACCTGGTCCAAGCACTGCAGGGCAGGGTTTGTTGATATGACAGCGGGTTGTTCATGATGGAAATCAGCCTCTGGAGCTTCTGCTGAAATGGGTGTAGTCCTCTCACTGGAACCCTCTTTATCAGCCTCAGATGGAGAAGTGCTCCATTCCTCTGGTTGACTCATGAGCTACACGCATGCGCACACACACACACACACACACACACACACACACACACACACACACAAACACACGCATAAAAACCATATAAACATGTACAGACTTTAGATAATTTAAAAGTATAAAATTTAGAATCTGAGTTATTATTGCCACAAGGAGCTGAAAAAGTTCAGAAGAACTCACGAGAAGACATTGTTTTTATTTTGTGATACAAACACTGAATAAATAAATAAATAAATCATCTTTATCATCCGTTTTTGTCTCTAAAGACGACACTGATTCTGGTGGGTTATTAATTATTAAAATAATCTCAACTTGCTTGCTGAGGTAATTTTACAATACATGCATCATGGCTAGAGACAACAGTCAATAACGGTAGCCTATTATTTCCTCAAAAGCAAAAATAACGTTGAGACATCCTTACCGCGTTTTTGTATCTCAAATGAGCTACCACTGAAAAAGCCGTCTTTACATTTGATCTGGGTGTTTTGATTTTTAACCTTCAAGACTTTAAATCTGTGACGTTTCACTCGTTCTGTTGTGTTGCGCGAGTGACGCGGACTCCATGGCAACGTGTCGCGCAGAGCCGGACCAGAAATGTAGATTACAAGATTGTAACGACATCCAGGGGCGTCGGGCAACCCCTCATTTATGCCATGATCAATGGAAACATGGAGATGCTTCACGCTGCAATTTGAGCCTAATTTATGTCTATTTATGTTTATTAAATGAACAAAAAAAGTTTAATTTGACAAATTTGGAAATGAAGAAATGCACCACATGCAGCAAGGACTTCCACTGCCCGTTCTGCAGTTCAGCTTTGTTTCACCCAACAATGTTGAGCATTTTGAGAGCCATTTCAACCCCGCAGATCTCCATGAAGGGAAAGTTTGCAAATATTCTCTCGGGAAATGCAAATTGAAAAACATCTTGAATGTGAGCAATGAATCCAAACAACTTCATATTTTGGGTATTCATAATATACACTCTGATGATCATCATCATAATAATAATACAGTCCAATGTTCTTATGTTTGAGGGTTCACAGATGTGGAATAGATTGGCGACAACAATGGCATTATCAATGCATCCACTCCCAGTCTCTTTTTTTACAGTCTATGCTCTCAGTCAATGCTGTTTTGTGAACTGTCATGCATTTTGGAGTCTCTGGTGACATCTGCTGGAATAAAATAAAATTACAATTACATTAAATAACAACTGTGGCCAGTAGATGACGTCAGTGCTCCATGCATTGGGTAATCTCTATAAACTCATGTTCTAACAAACTTAATTTCTAGATATGATCACACGTTATGCGTTTGATACATATTTACACATTATAAAAAACTATTATTTGTCAAATTGTATAATTTTTTTCTAAACCACTGTTGAAGTGTTCGACAGTGCTCCACAGACACATTTGATTGTGTAACAAAGACAGAGTTATTATTTTATTGCCTGTCATTTATTTCAAACATTTATTTCAAATTTTTAAAAAAAAAAAGAATATAGTATGCCAAAAACAGTATGCCAATGGATTAGGGTGTCCCAGTCCTCAGTATTTATAAAAGTTAGGCAATAAATACCTGGATGACCTACTACTTCCGGCTAGATTCTGAACTGTGCATCAACGGGACACTTTACAATCCCATAATTCCACAAGAGCTAAGGACTTGTCATACGCAAAACGCAGATTTTTTTTATTCTTACCATTATTTTATTGGAGCATTTCTATCAGACATCTTCATTTGTGTTTTTAAAGGTACGTTCATCTTTGAATCTAATACAATGTGTCAAACCTCTCAGACGTAGCGCTTAAGGGACGATTACAAGTTCAGCTCAATGGACAGCATTTGTGGAATAATGTTGATCACCACAAAAATTATGTCAACTTGTTCCTTTTCTTAAAAAAAAAAAAAAAAAAGGCAAAAATCGATGTTCCAGTGAGGCAATGGAATTGAATAAACATGAACATTAAAAATGACTTTACACCATTCAAAAGATACTAAATTAAGAAATGATAGGTGCTGTAAGCGTTTCAGCCGTTCTAGAATTTAGACAAGCTAAGTTGTTGGATAAGCCACGCATCCTCGTTCAAAACCCCAAACTCTAAAGACACCAAATTAGCTTTATTCACACCGACACAAGCAGAAACGGTTGTCAAAAACAACAGCAGCACAATAGCGCCCTCAACAGACAACTATTATGAACAACATGGCATAAAAATGGCATTATGCCTCAGTATTTCACTGCAACTAAAATACTATGAGCACACGAAAATGATTGACAGGCAGACACTTTTTTTTTGCGGTTTACAGAGTCTAGAGCTGTCACAGAGACCGGTGAGATATCTCAGGACACTTAATTCATTCATATCTTTCAGAGAGAAGGGAATTTTTTTTACCTTTCCATGAAATAAATTGCTTACAGCACATTTAAGTGTTTTTGTTTGTTTGTTTTTGCTCAAAAAGAGACAATAAAACACAAAATTGATAAAAGCACTAAATTAATAAATAAATTAATATTTTGGTTAGTTAATTAAATTCCTGTTTTCACTTTCTGCATTTCTCAGTACAAACAGTCCTAACCCCTAAATGTTGAACCACACCTCTGCATGAGCCAATTTGGTGCAGGTTTCATTGCAGCTGTACACAATTATCATCCCCATACTAATTTAGCCCATTTATAGACCTATTTGAGGAATCTTTATCCACTTGGTTCTATCTCTAACAACACAACTCTAATCATGTTGCAACAAGAACAAAACCCTGCAAAATCTGAGAGTCATTCAGGTAGTCAACTTTATTATATTTTATGATTTTTTTTAGGTTAAAATGTTTCGCTAAATGTAAAACTCTGCTGACAACATCCCTCGGGATCAGAATAAAAACTGATATAGCCAGAGATTTGAAGTATTATTAATAATTTGATATGTTTTTCACAGATAATTTTTTTTTTTCATCCCACTAGTTTAATACTTGCACGCGCTGCATGAGAATTTTTACTTTAGCTTTTAAGTTTTCTTGACACTTTCAATTACCTATTTTCTCACAGGTCAGACAACCGATACGAGACCCTTTAATGCATTTAGACGCAGGGTGCCATTAAGCTCCTCCCCTAAGCGCCAGTATATTTTGGCGGTCATCTCACCTTTGCAAAAACACAACAGCCTTGAAACTGGTAAGGATAATAGAAGTTTTTGTTTTGTAGCCTATAAGTTAAATGTTGTATTTTGTATTTGTCCTGTAACAGTCTGTGCAGATGCAACATCTCCTGGAACATCTTCACCTCCCCGTGCAACCAACAGATTTGATTTCATCTTTAAAATGTAGGCCTACACAGGGAAGTTACCACACATTTTTCCTGGTTCTTTATTAAAAAAATCTGTGTATTATCTCTCCTGTAGGTGTGGATGTGGGGCTGTAATCGTTTGGCGTGAGACTCGTCTTGACCCCTGTGATGTGGGTAATCGTCTAGGGCTGCAGCATTCTCGGGGGCGACCTGATGAGCCAAGCCGTGTCCGTGCATTAATGTTGACAGGAACTGGTAGCTACTTACCTAATTGCATTATTCAGTAGGGTGAGGTTAGTTGAACATCTTCAGAAAGTATAGCCTTTTCTGTAACCAGCTACTTTTTCCAACAAGGTATCTTTTAAAGGTACACTCAGTAATTATTTTTTATTAAAAAACATAATTTTATTAATGTTTAACTCCTAAAGACGAGCTTTGTAATTTTCAGGGGTGGAAAGAGTACTGAAAAATCATGCACACTTAGAAGTAATGTTACTTCCCCAAAAATATAGTGTTTAGTAAAAGTAGCTGTCCTAAACTACTCAAGAGTAAAAGAGTAGCTCATTTAAAAGTACTCATGAGTATTGAGTCATTATAATGAACACTGTATGCCAACTTTTAAAATGCATCACTTATCTATGAGAAACACTACATTTGATTTAAAAAAAAATAAAACCGACATGATAACAGAAATTGAAAGATTAAACGTTATTTCCAATACACTTTTTATTTTTTAATGTGTGAAACAATTCCATTAAAATCAGTTTATGTAGGGTCTAAATTTCCCTTAATGCAGACAGAGCGTTTTTGTTGTGCATAAAACATGTTCAAACAATACAACAAAAAAAAAAGAATCTAGGTAGAGCAGGCATGGGAAGAGTTGTTTGGTACAGGGGGTACATCACACTTAAAAGGTATAATTCACCCCAAAACGAAAATTATTTTACTCACCCTCATGCTATCAATAAGGTGTATGACTTTTTCTGCAGAACACAAATTTAAGATTTTCTCTTAAATCTCCGCTCTTTTGATCCATATCACGAAAGTGAATCGGTGCTAAAATATTGAAGCTCCACAAATCACATAAATCAGCATAAATGTAGTCTAATCCATGTGCCTCCAGTGGTTTAATCCATGTCTTCTCCACTTTAACTTTCTTGTTTTTTTGGTGATTCACTTTCATGCATATCGCCACCTAATGGGCAGAAGAATTTCTAGCAAAAATTGTCTTAAATATTGTTCTGTTTCTCACCCACACCTGTCATATCAATTCTGAAGTCATGGATTAAACCACTTGAGTTGTATGTATTTTATGCTGCTTTTATGTGCTTTTTGGAGTTTTTTTTTTTTTAGCTCCCCTTTACTTGGAATGAATGGACCTACAGAGCTGAAATATTCATCAAAATCTTAATTTGTGTTCTGAAGAAAGTCATAGACAGATGGCATGAGGGTGAATAAATGATAAGAGAATTTAATTTTTTGTGTGAATTCTTTAAGTAGCACATGGGGGGGGGGGGGCCACATTGTCCTCCTTTTGAGATACAATGTTCCACATTGATTTAGTTCTTGTTCAACATTGATTTAGTTCTTGTATCTTTTAAGCCCAGAAATGGTTGTTCTTCTAATGCATGATGCACAATTCTCTGTGACTGGTGGAATATTCTGCTGAAGTATTGCTCTGCAAATGTTGATACCTTTCTATCTTTACAAAGGCCAAGCATAATTATACATTGTTTTATCATCTCTACTTTCCTGGTCATTTACTACACCAATTAACGCACACTCTACATCGGGATCAGTATTATTAAACGAACAATATTTTCAAAAAATATTATTAAAAATGTCATGGTTTTATTCTATTACATTAATACTTTTAAAGCTACAAGTTATTCAGCCAAAAGCAGTGAGTGGTTTTCTCATTTCCTTGTTGGATTAATATCCTTTAGATGTCGTAGCCTACTAGACAGTGCTCGACACTTCAAGTCCAACATTTTGATGCAAGACGCATTTTGTGCCACTGTTTAAATTCACTTTAGACAAGAACGACTGCGTTTACATTAAATCCTCAAGACGAATTCTAAAGTGTATTTGATCATTTAGGCACTTAACAGCATTCGCGCTCAAACATTAGCCGCCTGTCAATAAAACGGCACACAGCTACAGACGTAAGGAAATAAAAAGCCAATCTTTTATTCATCTAGATCAATTAACCAGTGGTGCTATTGAGATTGATGTAATGAACACCCCTGTTCTAGATGTAAAACATAGGCTAAATATAGAAAGTTTCATCGAGGACATCTCTCTCTTCTGAAACATCTAGATCATTTTATTGCCCAGCCCTATTGATAACATTACATTCTCACAGCAGCCCAATAATCTCAAGTGATGGTTAAATTACAGGTTACGTTATAGAAATGCAGAGTCTAGTATGCCGAAATATTAAATTTACCTCTGTTTCTTCATGTTAGAGGCAGGATCAATGCTGATATCTGGCTGGAGCAAGTTAATCTCGCATGACACGATCAAGCAATTTGCCTTTTCACTGCGAAAATCCCTTTCAGGTGCGGCCATGATGTTCAGGTGTTAAACTGTGCTTGAGGCATTCTCTAGAGTTGGCACCAGATCTGCAGCTGCTGTTCAAGTGTGTGGGGTGTTTTTTTGATTTGACAGGAGTCACAAGACTCTTCCTATCATGTTGCTCGAACATACAGGGAATCCATACAGGGAAGTAACGAACAGGCGGTGGGAAAAGAGCACAGTAAAAGTATAGTTACAGCACTTAAAATGTACTGCAGTAAAAGTATACAACTGTTATTTTACAATTTCACTATTTGATTAAAGTAATCATGGCTTACTGTGAATACTTTAATTTCAACAATGACATCTTAAAACTGAAAACTATTGATTTTAAATGATGCTGCACCCATCTACTTTCCAAAAAATAGTACTTGCAAGTATACAGGTGCTGGTCATATAATTAGAATATCATCAAAGTTGATTTATTTCAGTAATTCCATTCAAAAAGTGAAACTTGGATATTATATTCATTACACACAGACTGATATATTTCAAATGTTTATTTCATTTAATTGTGATGATTAAAACTGACAACTAATGAAAATCCCAAATTCAGTATCTCTGAAAATTAGAATATTACTTAAGACCAATACAAAAAAGGATTTTTAGAAATGTTGGCCAACTGAAAAGTATGAGCATGTACAGCACTCAATACTTAGTTGGGGCTCCATTTGCCTGAATTAATGCGGCGTGGCATGGAGTCGATCAGTCTGTGGTACTGCTCAGGTTATGAGAGCCCAGGTTGCTCTGATAGTGGCCTTCAGCTCTTCTGCATTGTTGGGTCTGGCGTATCGCATCTTCCTCTTCACAATACCCCATAGATTTTCTATAGGGTTAAGGTCAGGCGAGTTTGCTGGCCAATTAAGAACAGGGATACCATGGTCCTTAAACCAGGTACTGGTAGCTTTGGCACTGTGTGCAGGTGCCAAGTCCTGTTGGAAAATGAAATCTGCATCTCCATAAAATTGGTCAGCAGCAGGAAGCATGAAGTGCTCTAACACTTCCTGGTAGACGGCTGCGTTGACCTTGGACCTCAGAAAACGCAGTGGACCAACACCAGCAGATGACATGGCACCCCAAACCATCACTGACTGTGGAAACTTTACACTGGACTTCAAGCAACGTGGATTCTGTGCCTCTTCCTCCAGACTCTGGGACCTTGATTTCCAAAGGAAATGCAAAATTTACTTTCATCAGAGAACATGACTTTGGACAACTCAGCAGCAGTCCAGTCCTTTTTGTCTTTAGCCCAGGCGAGATGTTTCTGACGCGGTGTCTTGTTCAAGAGTGGCTTGACAAGGAATGCGAGAGCTGAAACCCATGTTTTGCATACATCTGTGCGTGGTGGTTCTTGAAGCACTGACTCCAGCTGCAGTCCACTCTTTGTGAATCTCCTCCACATTTTTTTAATGGGTTTTGTTTCACAATCCTCTCCAGGGTGTGGTTATCCCTATTGCTTGTACACTTTTTTTTTTTTTTTTTTTTTTTTTTTTTTTTTTTTTTTTTTTTTTTTTTCCTACCACATCTTTTTCTTCCCTTCGACTCTCTAATGTGCTTGGACACAGAGCTCTGTGAACAGCCAGCCTCTTTAGCAATGACCTTTTGTGTCTTGCCCTCCTTGTGCAAGATGTCAATGGTCGTCTTTTGGACCGCTGTCAAGTCAGCAGTCTTCCCCATGATTGTGTAGCCTACAGAACTAGACTGAGACCATTTAGGCCTTTGCAGGTGTTTTTAGTTAATTAGCTGATTAGAGTGTGGCACCAGGTGTCTTCGATATTGAACCTTTTCACAATATTCTAATTTTCTGAGATACTGATTTTTGTGTTTTCATTAGTTGTCAGTTATCTTCAAAATTAAAAGGAATGAACATTTGAAATATCAGTCTGTGTGGAATTAATGTATACATTATACAAGTTTCACTTTTTGAATGGAATTACCGAAATCAGCTTTTTGATGATATTCTAATTATGACCAGCACCTGTATGTTGTGTTCAATTTGGTATTTTATCTGGCACCTTTATGATTTCAGTTTATTTTTTGCCAACTGATTTAATTTTCAACAGAATTGAGATCATCATTGATTTTGTGCTAGATATGTTGAAAATACAGTTGATGTATTGGAGAATTAAATTATTTTTTTTTTGGATCATGTCAATGTAGTCTTTGGGCTGCTAGAAGCCAGAACTGTTCAAATTCAAGTTCCAAAATAAAATGACCTGTTGAATTTACTATTTTTGTGGGGTGGGAGTGACTCATGTCTGATTTCTCCTAGGGCACCATATAAGTCAGGACTGCCACTCTTTTAATGCCCGTGATGCTGCAGAGAGAGGAGCGTGAGAGGTGTCCATTGGAAAACTGGGTGTGTGTGTGTGTGTGTGTGTGTGTGTGTGTGTATGTGTGTATGTATGTATGTATGTATGTATGTATCTTTCTTTCCTGAAATGTTGTCTGTTTTTGGAAGACTCAAAATAGGTCATTGCAATTTTGTCGGCTGTTTTAGTGGGTAGTTTAACTCCTTAGTGGAAGGGAATGTAAAATCACTGATTTCCAATCTGCATAATTTTATAAGCTTAGTTATTGCTAAACTAACTTGATCAGTTCAAACTATACACTTTGAGATCAAGCATCCTGGTCAAACATATTTGAAATCATATTAGTTAACAATGCTTTCGTAGCCGAAATTGTGTGACTTTACCAGTTCAATACAAGCTCAGAAGCAGTGCTTTGAAATCGGCCAGCTCTGGTTTATACTGTTTGGTGTTAAAGGTGCTGTAAGCCACCATACCGCCCTGCTATACTGTTGAACCAATCAATGAGCAGCAGTGTGTATGGGGTTGTTAAAGACTAGAAGCAAAATGGTACCCTCAAATGACCAGGGGGCCCCAAGAAGCCAATTGCCCCTAAAAATACAAATAATATGCTTTTATTATCATAATGCTAAATGTGTGCTGAAATTTTAAATGGCACTGTAACAACGATATGATTTGATATTGCAGTTACACTCACCTAAAGGATTATTAGGAACACCTGTTCAATTTCTCATTAATGCAATTATCTAATCAACCAATAAAATGGCAGTTGCTTCAATGCATTTAGGGGTGTTTTCCTGGTCAAGACAATCTCCTGAACTCCAAACTGAATGTCAGAATGGGAAAGAAAGGTGATTTAAGCAATTGAGCGTGGCATGGTTGTTGGTGCCAGACGGGCCGGTCTGAGTATTTCACAATCTGCTCAGTTCCTGGGATTTTCACGCACAACCATTTCTAGGGTTTACAAAGAATGGTGTGAAAAGGGGAAAAACATCCAGTATGCGGCAGTCCTGTGGGCGAAAATGCCTTGTTGATGCTAGAGGTCAGAGGAGAATGGGCCGACTGATTCAAGCTGATGGAAGAGCAACTTTGACTGAAATAACCACTCGTTACAACCGAGGTATGCAGCAAAGCATTTGTGAAGCCACAACCTTGAGGCGGATGGGCTACAACAGCAGAAGACCCCACCGGGTACCACTCATCTCCACTACAAATAGGAAAAAGAGGCTACAATTTGCAAGAGCTCACCAAAATTGGACAGTTGAAGACTGGAAAAATGTTGCCTGGTCTGAGTCTCGATTTCTGTTGAGACATTCAGATGGTAGAGTCAGAATTTGGCATAAACAGAATGAGAACATGGCTCCATCATGCCTTGTTACCACTGTGCAGGCTGGTGGTGGTGGTGTAATGGTGTGGGGGATGTTTTCTTGGCACACTTTAGGCCCCTTAGTGCCAATTGGGCATCGTTTAAATGCCACGGCCTACCTGAGCATTGTTTCTGACCATGTCCATCCCTTTATGGCCACCATGTACCCATCCTCTGATGGCTACTTCCAGCAGGATAATGCACCATGTCACAAAGCTTGAATAATTTCAAATTGGTTTCTTGAACATGACAATGAGTTCACTGTACTAAAATGGCCCTCAGTGTCACCAGATCTCAACCCAATAGAGCATCTTTGGGATGTGGTGGAACGGGAGCTTCGTGCCCTGGATGTGCATCCCACAAATCTCCATCAACTGCAAGATGCTATCCTATCAATATGGGCCAACATTTCTAAAGAATGCTTTCAGCACCTTGTTGAATCAATGCCACGTAGAATTAAGGCAGTTCTGAAGGCGAAAGGGGGTCAAACACAGTATTAGTATGGTGTTCCTAATAATCCTTTAGGTGAGTGTATATTCAGCACCATCAATGCAACCAACCCCCCCTTCCCCCTCAGATCATCCTGTAATGAAATATTCCATGTGTTGTTTTTTAATCCACACAAGTTTGTAAATGGATGAAAGTGAGCCAAACCACTGTATACTGATTTTCACCATGTGTATATAAGTTAAGCTACATTTTCGCTAGTTCATTTTGGTTTTGAATTTGTGGAGAGGGAAACAAAATTAATCTGAATCAAGACTTCCTAAGGTAACTGTCTTTCCAAATGGATCAGACTGCAGCACCGCCTGCACCACCATCCGCAGCTGCTCCCACAGGCTGCACAGCCTTCACTCTAGCACCATCTTTGATTTGTAATGGGAATGACTAGGCTGAGGGATCGACTTGCAGTCTCTTCAATGGGTTGTACTGCATTTTAAGTGTTTTTGAATCTTTCTGTGGACAAAACATTGAAATCTTTCCAAGAACATTTAGTATACAAAGGAATCCAGAAAACTGAGTTGTGGAAAATGTAAACTTTCTAATGTTTACATTTTATGCATTTGGCAGACACTTTTATCCAAAGTGACTTGCAGTGCACTTATTAAAGGTACAATCCCCCGGAGCAACCTGGAGTTAAGTGCCTTGCTCAAGAATCGAACCAGCAACCTTCTGATTACCAGTTATGAGCTCTAGTGTGCGCATGCCATTTGAAGTATATCCCTCACAGCCTCATTGTCATTCCCATTAAAAATCAAAGTGTGCGCATGCATGCATCCATGCATGCATTTATTTTTCAATCCTTTTTAGAACGTTGGCACAACCGGGGGGAAAGACGACTGCAGACACATTTTGTTTGCTGTTTGAACGGTCTAGTGCTGTCACAGAGACTGAAGTATCTCCGGACACTTGCTGTATTTCAGTGATATCTTTTTCAGGCTGTAGTAATATTTTCTCCATTCCATAAAATAAGGCTTGCCTCACATTTAAGAGAGAAATCCATTTAAAGAGGGTCCATTCCTGTACTTTAACGTGCCAAAATCACTAAATCTGCCCCTGCAAATGACAGTGTTAAGAAACTGAATCTGGCAGTAAATCGAAGTTATATGCTTTGGTTCATAACAAATTTCCATCAACTTGAATGGAGTAATATTTAACAAAAAAAAACCTGTTAAGTTTAAGATTACGCTTCAATTAGATGGTGATTTGATTATAAAATTTAAATGTGTAAGTCTGTATATGGGCTATAATATTGAGTGCAATAGGTTCTCTTGAATCATGTTCTCCTGAATCATGTCACCATGGGTTCGGTTTGCTGTAGCCTACTTCCTGAAGCATGCGTGCGTGCTGGCAATTTGTCTTTTGTAATATATATATATATATTTTTTTTTTTTTTTACCCCAGTCGCAGAAACGAGTCGTTTCATCATCGTAATGTTCACCAATATTCTCTTACAGTACTGGAAAGTGACCCGTGTTCGGCCGTTCTCTTGATGTGCGTGATGCTGCGCGGAGAGTTCAGCGCGAGAGGAGACTGCGACTGATGCGTGAGGTGCAAGAGCAACAATGGGTGAATATTTTTATAAACTGACAGTCTTTTAACTATACTCTGCCACTTAAAGGTGCACTCGGTGATTTCTGAGAAACACTGTTGATATTCAAACTCAACTGCCAAAACAAACGCACCTCCTTTCGGTGCTCATTTGGAAGCTGTGCCCTCAACCTATCTTTAATCCTTTTTCATTGGTTAATATTCATCTGACCTTTTTCTACTGGTTTGTATCTCAGCCATTTGTCCCCTGAGTTTAGAAAGTTCGCATCAGCCAGATTTGACGTTGCTCTTCTAATGAATTTCCCTCTTGCTCTGCCCCCGCCCCCCCCATACTGTGCATGTGCAAGAATCACCCCCTGTTGTTGATTGGCTGGAGTAGTGTTGTGGGGCCAGGGCTGTGTACAAATACTAGATTTTGTATTTTTTTTTTTTTTTGCCCACCAACAGCTAGCAGACTGGGAGGAGATATTTGCAGAATTTTAGTGTATTGAATGGAGTGCACCTTAATTGTCCACAACTTAATGAAGCTCCCCCCCCCCCACAAGCGATTCGCATTTAAAGCCCATCCTGTGAGAAAATACAAACCTGTTCAGTGCCCCACATAGTCCACATCCTGTGCATGAGATTTCATTATTTTATTTTTTTTTACATTTGTAAAGTTACTTTTTAAATGTATTAAAATATTTGTTTGTACCTACATAAAGACTTTGGTCATCAAACAAATGACTGGGTTTTAATTCTACTAAGTGTTTGAACGATGCTAGAACCCTTAAGGACCCAGCACGCTTCATATGAAATCTAAGAACGAATGGGTGTCTCATCCTTTAGAACAAATCTGGCCAAAATAAATGCATTGGCGTTTGTTTAGGTGGTTTGTAAAGGCTCACCAGGGCTAACTTTCAGGAAAACCTCAAGTGTGCTGTCAAGTCATTCACTAAATAGGGAGCATCCTGTAGCTCTATGCCGCTAAGTGCATTCAATCCTAAAATCCGACCATTCTGTTTCGGCCTGCAGATGATGTTTGACAGACATGTGAACATGATAATCTGTGCATAGACTCAGAATTTATAATTGTATACAATAATATGATTTTTTTTTTTTTTTTTTTTTTTTTAAAAACTGACATTGTATAGCTTTTGTACTTAAAATTTCACAACGTATTCCTGCTGTCCACATGTTTCCATCAATCTTTAGGAAAACTATTTGCTCTAGAAAATCTTTGTATTTTTACATGTTCATTACGTGCTGCTAGTTAAGAATCAAAAAAGGGAAATGGAAAATGCACACGGTCATGCTCTGGTCTCGGGAGATTAATGCTGATTGTGACTTTAGTGCTACAAGCTCATTGTGATCTCAAAAGGGCATGTTTAACACCACGTCAAACTTTTTCCTCCAAGACAATATTTCTCAGATTTGTTTTGAAAGTATTTCTTGCAGAAGTTTGACATTCTTGGCTTAAAAAATAAAATATGTAACACTGACCTGGAAAAATTCATTCCATTTATTTAACACATGTTGATATTTGGGACAACATACCCCAGTAGTGACAACATCTCATTGTGATGAGTGGTTCCAGTCTCCTCCTATAAATATAATATTAAAATTAACAATTTAAATTACTCTGGGTTTTGGATGGGTTTTTTTTTTTTGTGAAGTTTTAGTTTACCAAATGTTTCTGATGTTGATGCCATCACATAAACTCAATCTCACTGAGCAACAATTTAACTTTACAAGAATGGCACAATTGGCATAGTTGACGTGTCTGAGCTTGATCAGAATATATTTCTGGAAGTATGGTGTATACTTTAATTTTTAAATTGCAACTCAAACAATTCAGTTTTAAAAGTACGGCATAAGAATGCCCAACATCATTGATGCACCTCTGCTGCTTAATGCTGCAACCAATCTGGAAAATTAAAACATGTTTGGTGGATTATGTCCTCTTCTGCAACAAAGTTCGGCAAGAGCCAGGAGAGGGCGTTAAATGTCTAGTCTTGTAACCAAATGAACCCTTTTTTGTTCATTCCTACACTTCAGCTAAAAGACAGTTGTCTTTAAAACCAAGACATAAATGCCATGTAATCCCTACCCAATCAAAAGTTGAGTTTATTAGAGATGTCAAACCTCAGGTAGGGCAGTCAAGAAGAAATTCAATTGTCAATGAAGTGTCAACTTAAGTGATCGTAATAAAGCATCATGGGTATGGAATGGTTTAGGGTGGTTGTGGACAAGAACGAGTGTTGACAGCATCTCCGCATGCAAGAAGCCGTCTAGATCAGAGATTAAAAGCGAAAACATGTGGAAGATAGATGCTCCGTGTTGGACATTGCTTCTGTGGAGGAAGAAATGATTACCAGTGTCTGTCTGTCACAGACCACGGGCGGAACATTTTTTTTGGGGGGGGGAGCAGCAGCCTGAAATTGACAGATATGCAGAGAGAAAGTCCTCAAACCACAGTGATGATATTCCACAGAGGCACAGCTCTCTGCTCTGAACTCAGCCACAGTCATCTAAAATGGTCATTTCCTGTTGGATTTTTCCCTCCAGCGTAAGATTGAGAATACAGCATCAAACAGGACATCTGTAAAATCTATTCTGAATCCACACTGGCAAACATATTGCTCTTGAAGACATCACACAATGACATTATAAATGATCTGGACATTTAGTGGCAGTCCTGGTTGGGTCACATAAGCACTACCATGCAAGCATTTAACCAAATGGTACCCAATAGTCAATGTTTTATTGCCATACATAATCAAAGATGTTTTTTAAATGTTGTCCTCCAATTATGCATGCGAGTCTTTCTATTTGTACATTGTGGGTTTGAATACCACAACTCAGTGAAAGTCTCAAAGTACTTCTGTTTTGAATTTTTGTGTAGCCTTGGTGAAGAACTGAATGGAAACATGTTTTAAGAAAGTTTTGCGCCACTTGAAGAATACTCTATGATTATCCTAAAACCACAATTATAACTCTGGAGACATGGAGCCTGGAGGAATATTCTGAAGACTTACTAAACGCTAGCGCTCGGTAAAAATCAGAGACATGTAGAGAAAAAGGCACAGAATGTATGGCAGACTGTGTTTGGGAAAATTATGAGGCAAAAGTGTGACCAATGAACAGAGGTGGGTAGTAATGTGCTACATTTACTTAAGTGAATTTTTTCCAAAAAGTTACTCATTTCAATGTGCAAGGTTGGCACGAGCACAGCGTTTGACAGCTACGGGTGGTTTTGTTTTATGGACAACATGCTTCCAAACACCGTGCCATTTACACTTTGTGTACAGAACTAATTTTCTAAATTCTTTGGACACTGACAATTCTGGACCATCACTGAACAAAGTTCACACAGCACATAAAAAGCTGTGAAATGATGGCAGACGGCATGAATAAAGCATGCTCTTGCTTCAGTGTATAATTAAACCTTATATATAACTTGGGACTGTGTGACAAGTTTTAAACCGTAATAATTACTATTAAAAGGTTTCCAAAATTGATGTTTAAGGTTAGCATTCTGTATAACATCTTTCCATAATTTTAAATTCTTGCATCATTTACTCACCCTCATGCCATCCCAGATGTGACTTTTTTTTTTTTTTTTTTTAGAATATCTCATCTCTGTTAGTTTATACTAGAATGCCAGTGAATGGGTACCAAAACTTTGAAGCTCAGAAAGCACATAAAGGCAGCTTTAAAGAATTCAAATGACACTGGTTCAATCTTTGTCTTCAAAAGGGATCTGATAGGTGTGGTTGAGAAACAGATCAATATTTAAATCCTTTTTTACTAATAAACCTCCACTTTCACATTCTTCTTGTGTTTTTGGTGATTCAATTCTTCATGCATATCACGACCTACGGGGCAAGGAGGAGAATAAATAGTAAAAAAAGGACTTTACATATTATAAAGTTATATATATTTATCTGTTTCTCACCCACACCTATCATATTGCGTCGTATGAATTACTTTTATGCTGCCTTTTATGTGCTTTTTGGACCTTCAAAGTTCTGGTCACCATTCACTTTCACTTTGTGCATTGTATGGACAAACAGAACTGAGATATTCTTCTTCATTTGTGTTCTGCAGAAGTTTGAAAGTAATACACATCCGGGATGGCATGAGGGTGGTTAAATGAGAGCATTTACATTTTTTTGATGCATGGAAAAAAAGTGATTTGGGTTTGGATGGTGGTGAATGATGACATTTTCCATTATTAACAATATTATTATTAATCGTTCTTTAATGCATGTTAAATGTGTATCGTGCACTGGAATATAGGAGAGTAAACATCCATTACGTTAAAGTAACAAGTTACTCACTACTTGAGTATTCTTATATTGGAAACTTTCTTACTCTTACTAGAGAGTCATTTTTAACATTAAAAAACTTAAGTAAAAGTAATAAAGTATTTGTATTTTTACTTGAGTAAAGTTTTGGGATACTCTACCCACCTCTGCCAATGAAAGAGGCGGAACGGAATTAACAAACACACTCAAGATGCAGTTTTAAAATCCCAATTAAACCAGAAAATAAAACCCAATCCTAATGTCTTAGTGTTAAGCATGCTGGTTCTGGAGCACTCTGGTGTAAAACTTCCCCACACTGAAGGCTGATAGCTTTTCCAGGTCGGTCAGCCAGCAGGTGGAGGCCATGTTGGGACACTGTGCTGGGATTTGGCAATTGGACAGTGAAAGAGTCAGCATTCTGTCAGGTGAAAGCATTTGTGCAGATGTTGTAGAAGGCTCTCCATCCACTCACAATCTCCAACTTGAACCCAAAGTTCAAACATCTGTGGGAGAGGAGCTGTGGGAAGAGGTTCAGAGAGTGTGAGTCTCCCCGTCTTACCCCAGAAACAGTCATTCAAGGAGAACAGAAGAAACAGAGGGGGCGTCATCTGGTTTGCTGGTTGAAGTCCTTGAGGTGCAAAAGGAGCTCAAGAGGATGCAATGTTACGATATGAACAGCTGTAATGCTGTATAATAAATTAGATACTCTTCTGAATGTATGATGGCTTCTGCAAGTCTGTTGAGACCATTCAGGAATTGTGTTCATGCTTAAATCAGTTCTGACAGGCAGACAAAGAGCCTCAGGGGACATCTGTGAGAGACATTTTGTCTGTCATACTAATTAATAAGAAAAGCTGAAACAGGAATGTGTCCGTGGCTATTTTAATATATGTGCCCTCTTCCGTTGATCTGTCTGTCTCTCTCTTAATAACATATCCTCTCTTACATCCTCCTCCCCCTCACCGGCTGTGACACCTGTAGCAGACACAGAACACAAGGACACATAGGGAACAAGCCAATCCTTACTGCCGTGTTTCGCATTATTTCCGCATTCTGTCCAAACCTCTCTCTGTCTCTCTTGCTTTTTAACATTTTTAGATAACGTCAATGCCAGATGGTCAACACGAACAAAATGCCTAATCGATTTTGGTGCTACGCTTGTATATCATCGTTTGACTGATAACGGGCACTAAATGAGAATTACAACAACTATTTTTCACTGTTTTTTTAGCTGAGGCTAAAAAGTAGTAGTATCAAAAGTCTATGCTCAAACTGCCCTGATCCGCAACACAGAAAGCTCAAACCATCACCACATCCTGTCCAGAGACCGTAATGGCTTGCCTTCGCTAATTTTATCTCGGGGAAAGCAAAACTTCATACATTTGAAATAAAGAGTGATGCTTTACTATGACTAATGTGAAGACACCAGGGTTTAAAAGCTCTTAGAACTTTTAAAACACATTTAAATTCACTGCAAGACGTTCACCCACTGTTGCTCTTGTGTATATGGAAGAGTGACAGTGACTTGATTGAAAGTCTAGAACTAGACTAATCCCTCCAATACAAACAGATACAGTATATATATATATACACTGTATATATATATACAAATATGTAGTGATGAACACCATTCATGGGAGAGTAAAGGTTTATATATCACTATATATATATATATATATATATATATATATATATATATATATAGTGATATATAAACCTTTATTCTCCCATGAATGGTGTTCATCACTACATATTTGTATATCCCCATATTTTAAAGAAGGATGCAAAAAAAGATTGTGTGTTGCAACACAAAGACATGAACAAAGATTTGGGAGTTTTTTCCAGCTTCTGGCACTTTTAGCACTGTGGATTTTTAGAAAGTAAAGTCTCGTTAAAACATTTTTCTCACTCTCACAATTTTTTTGGGATTTGTCAAAATGTTCAACGGTGTATGTATGCATCCCAAGAGACTTGTCATGAAAATCCAGAACACAGTGTCTTTTCCAGCATATCTTAAATTCATTATTGTGTTTCATAGAATTCAGTGGTAAAAATGACAGTGATGGAAATGACATTTTTAACTCCTTTGCCTTGCTAAGGCTAATTTCATAGCTAATATTTGATGTATCTTAACCTGGTGATATGCACCCCCTTTTTGAGCACAAACTATGAAAATGACATACCTGAACATAAATGGTTGTATTTTCGGGACCCTTTGGAGTATGGACACAGTTGTAGTATCTTTTGAAAGACGACACTTTGGGCTTTATTTCCCAAGTTTCAGAATTAATATATGTTGTTAATTTTTAAAGTTAGAGAAGCTGAAGTTTATAGTAATGGAAATATTTTGTGCTGAACATGTTTTTATAATCTCAAAAAACAATAATAAAAGTGCCAAGACAACCCAGAAATACAATGTTCTCAAAGCCACATGTCTAAAGAAGTTACGTTTCTAACAAAAAATGAGGTTCCTGCCAGCTTTTTTCTCTGTAAAATCGCTGGAAGTGTACAGAGTATAATTAAAGCTCCGTCTCTCAAGGCGGCACAAAATCTGACTGCACTGCTTGGCTATTCTGAATAAAACTACGCCGCATTTTTAAAAATAGACTTTGGAGACAGGCTTGTTTTGTTTATGAGACTCTAATATATAAGATCATATTCAGATTTACAACATGAATGCTGCTCAGATTGCATAGTTTATTGAAGAACGATGATGAAAGGTAATTCAGGCGAGATCTCATGTAAACAATGGAGAATATATCAATATTTATCAGATTTATCACTTTTATGGACAAAAAGTGCTATTGGATGTTTTGCAATGAACACTTGTCATGGACGATTGACCCAAGTGTGTTGAACTGGATTCATCTGGCGATCGCATTTTCAGAACAAATGTATGGAGTCCCTGTGGCAGGGTGGGGCCGGGTTGTGATCCTACACACCCGGTCCCGTATCAGGCTAATCAAGCCTCCGAGAGGGATAAAGGCCGATCGCAGAGGATGGTGCGGGAGAGAGAGATCGTTTACAGACATGTCCGTCATGTGTGTGTGTTTGTGTATTTTGTTTTAAGTTTATTATTAAACTATTATTTATATCGTCAAGCTTTGATATTGATATTGCATGTTTTCATTTGTACTCCTGGCACAAATAACTAAATTGCTGTTTCTGGAGCATTGCTATTGTGAAACAGAGATCGGATATCAATGTTGAACCCTTAGACCTTTGAAAAGATGTATTATTTGTTAACATGAATTACATTTATAAACTGTAAATTATATATTAAATGTAAGCAGAGTGACGTCACCACCGCGTGCAGGGAATTGTATATCGACAGGTTAAATACACAGAATTAAGTAATACACTGTTAAAAATATCAGTAATTTGAATGGTAAACGACTGTATAATTGCTAAACCCGTAATTGGTAAATGTGTAGTTACCTTAGAATATATGGTACACAATTTGAATATATATTTAAATAGACAATACATTTCTATAATACAATACATTGTGTACAAATTCCATTTTTTAGATGTAAAAAGTCTGATTTTCCAGTATAATTAACGGTAAAAATGTATACCGTGTTTAACAAGAGAGTACCTGTACTTTATACAGTATATTATTGTTAAAATTATAGTAAAAAATAATAATCTGGCGTTCCCACAATTCCCTGCATGACCCATCATATTTCATTATCTTTTATGGGAATAGTTATGTTTCTTCTTATTTGTTTATATCAGTTACGTACATTGGGGTGTTCTGTGTTATATTTGATGTAGTTTAGTTAATGTTTACTGCATTATTTTAATTTCACATTTGTGATGCTGTTTAGTGTTTGTGTGAGTGACACTGAGCATGTCTCTATGTTTATTGGTCATTTCTCCTGGAAGAGCCACTACTGGTGAACTTCATGTCATCATGTGCCGTTCTGTGATTTTTATGGTGATTAACAATACATAATAAAGTAAAAAGCAGATTTTTACAGTTTCAGAAGGTGAATATATTAAGTTTATTATTTAATAATATAAATAACGTTAATGCACCGTAAAATATACAGGCATCAGAATTACATCCCATAAAGCCTGACACGTGGTTACAGTGAATTTCTGGCACCTTTTGCATATTTTGGCAAAATAACTGCTTGATTGGAAATAAAAATATCCACCCTTACCTTTAATATACTTATATATTTTCCTTAAAATTTCTTTGTATTCTTTAAACATCAATTTTCTAATTTTTCATCTCAAGCATGCTCTTTACTGACACTTTTGTCCATGTGGTTAATAAATACACTAACTTTTGAAGAAACTATTAGGGGCAGAATTGTTTGATGTGGTGGAAATTATGCCACAACTGTGTAATTTACCTTTTGTTTAGATTATCATAGTTTTAAACAAGTAAAAAAATATATTTTTATAAAGGATTTTCATAGTTTAATATAAAAATTGTCTGGGCCTGGGACAAGTCTAAACAGTCTAAGCTAATCTATGTATAAAAAGGCATTTGAAATGTACCAAAAATAAATGAGAAAACCAAAAAAAGGTTGCCATTGGTTATAATGTGACCTTCTTAAAATCTTCAGAGATTTGCATTCCCAAGATTGTAATCAGCGTTTTTAACTCCGCAGATATCTGCAAAAAAGCAGTTGGGAAAACTGTCATTAGCATTTCTTGATGTGATGTTGCAATGTAACAAAACTTGGTTGGAAAGTGGATGGAACTGGAGCCAGAGATGAGACGAGAGGAAGACGAGAAAAGGTCCAGCAGGAATTGGCTCTGAGGCAAGAGAAGGGGGAGCAAAAGAGGAAATCACAACCGGAGGAGATGGGAGTGGGATATGCAGCAACATTTATCTTTGGTTTGACTATTATTTCTTCTTTACATTCCAAGCAAGGACACTGCCTCAGAGACAGTGTGCTCTTTTGGTGTGACTCTTGACTGAGATTTGCAAGTTCACTGTTTTTAAGATAAATTGAGTTATATTTTGCTATTTTCAAATTGCGGTTTTGGTAGCCACTGTTTGGACAATGCTGTTACATGTTATTTTCCATATTGGTGTCAATGAGAATGTTTTAGTGTTGTGAGAGACTGACTCGTATTACATATGCTAAAAGTTCATTATTTAAGTACATATTATACAAAAGAGAATAGTTGGGTGCATCTTCTTTGTCAAGTGATTTTTATTGTCGTTCAACCATATACAGTTAGTACAGTACACAGTGAAATTAGACAACGTTCCTCCAGGACCATGGTGCTACATAAAACAACATAGGACAAACCCAGAACCACATGAGACTACACAGACTAAATAACATACCTATATAAAGTGCATGTGCAAAAAGTAAGGGACAGTACAATAAATTACTAAGAATGAACAGGACAATAGACACAGTGAGAGACAGTGCAGCGCCGACCAGTACACAGTAGTGCAAAATGACAGTTTCTAAAAATGCCAAATGTAAACATAACATACTATGAGATGAGTGTTCTATGCACATAGCAGTTATTGAGGTAGCAGACAGTTATAAAGTGACAGTATTTAAAGTGCAACTCAGGACACATGCGTGTGTGTGTCAAACCAGTCTCTGTGTATTGAGGAGTCTGATGGCTTGGGGAAAGAAGCTGTTGCACAGTCTGGCCGTTAGGGCCCGAATGCTTCGGTACCTCTTGCCAGATGGCAGGGGGTGTGTGGGGTCATCCACAATGCTGGTTGCTTTGCGGATGCAGTGTTTTTTGTAAATGTCTTTGATGGAGGGAAGAGATGATCCCCGATGATCCTCTCAGCTGTCCTCACTATCCTCTGCAGGGCTTTGCGGTCTGAAATGGTGCAAGTCCCAAACCAGGCAGTGATGCAGTTGCTCAGGATGCTCTCAATAGTCCCTCTATAGAATATAGTGAGGATGGGGGGTGGGAGTTGTGCTTTTCTCAGCCTTCGAAGAAAGTAGAGACGCTGCTTGTGTTTCTTTGTAATAGAGCTGGTGCTGAGGGACCAGGTGAAGTTCTCCACCAGGTGAACACCAATGAATTTGGTGCTCTTGACGATCTCCACATAGGAGCCGTCGATGTTCAGTGGAGAGTGGTCACTCAACAACCATCTCTTTTGTTTTGTCCACATTCAGAGACAGGTTGTTGGCTCTACACCAGTCCGTCAGCCGCTGCACCTCCTCTCTGTATGCTGACTCGTTGTTCTTGCTGATGAGACCCACCACGGACGTGTCATCGGCGAACTTAATGATGTGGTTCGAGCTGTGCATTGCTGCACAGTCGTGAGTCAGCAGAGTGAACAGCAGTGGACTGAGCACACAGCCCTGAGGGGCCCCAGTGCTCAGTGTGGTGGTGGAGATGCTGTTCCCGATCCGGACTGACTGAGATCTCCCAGTCAGGAAGTCCAGGATCCAGTTGCAGAGGGAGGTGTCCAGGCCCAGCAGGTTCAGCTTTCCAATCAGGTGCTGGGGAATTATTGAACTGAAGTCTATGAAGTAGTCTATGAAGTATTTGTGAAGTATTTCCACCCAGATGTGATCCATCAACCTTCAACCCGGTTCTGAAACTGGTTGTACAAAATGCAGAGGGTGCCCAGACATTCCTCTCCTGCTAAAATAGATCTTGTTTGTGCTCACAGAGATTATGAAATGCATATCAAGCCTGGACCACATCTGGTTTCCAAGGGATATGGGGAACAGGCTGAACTCGGTCTTGCAAATGTATCACATCGTATCACTTGTTGCTTTTCTCAAAGATGTAGTCATTTACATAACCTAATATCATGCATTCCTCCTGTAAAGCCAATACTCATGTTTCTAAATCAGTCTTTTGTGAATCGTTAATCATCTTAGTATACTCGACTGCTTTGTTGTGAAGATAAACTTCACAACTGTGAAGAACTCTGTGTTTACTAACCAGGCGAATTCATGCAAACAGGTGTAGATAGATGTAACACAAATAAGGTGACCACAGCGGACAAAAATGATCTATCTACTTGCACAAAGTACAGTATGCTAAAAAGCAACCGTGATTACATAAGCAAAGAGGGCAAAGCTGACATCTGGTTTGCTCGCTATCATAAACACACTGCTCAAGAAGGTGACAATTCTGCAATACAGCTAACATGGGAATGTGAACACTCTCTTGCATCTGTCAGGAAATATACATACATTTGAACAAACTTTCAAAGTGAAGCCTTGAGGTTTTTCTTCTTTTTTAAAATCGAATATACAGTATTTTGCAATGAGTTGGTTAAAACGCCATCAGCTTCTTTTTTTCTTTTTCATATGGCTAGGGTTGGTTTTTAAGAGGTGTTCACAGCCATGTTAAAACTTCTTATGCTCAAATGTGGTTGACATAATTGTGCCAATATTTGACATTTAGGGCGAGAGAAACTATAAAACCAACTTTATAGATTTGCTATGGTGAGAACTGGGAAAATCTCTGTAGAAGTTTGGCAGAAAACAAAAGTGAGCATATGCACAAAATCTTAGAATTTCCCCCACCATTACAATGTCTTTAATCCCCAATGTAGTTTTACCCTCTAGAACTATCATAGCTGTTTACATTAATATTGTACCATCAGTCTGTCTATCTGTCAGCAGGTATAATCAGCCAGAACATGATTGTAGAGGTTCAAGGAAAGGAGGGCCCAGGACACAGGATCTCGTGTTCAAGGTCAGACTCTTTATTCTTTCACAAAACACGGGCTCCATGGCCACAAAGCAAATTATGCTTCACAACTAAATTAAGCTTCACAACACTAAGCCTTCAAGGCCACACAGTGAATTCAATTGTAAGCTCAGGCGCTCAACCACGCGTCCACTGCCATAATGATCCTTTAATTACCTTGTAACCTAATAACCTTTTCATTTTGGAAGAAAAATTCAGCTACATGTTCTAGACTTGTTAGACCTCTGTCATTCCTTGCTCTCCAGTGACATTGTGACAAAGGACAAAGACTTTTATCAATAGTGCAATAGCGATTGTGCTTTCATGCACACCAATACGCTGAAAACTACCAAAAAAATCAGCTTATTAAAAAAATACAAATAAATAAATGATAAATTACGGCTTCCGGTCTGAGCGGCGCCATGTGAGGACGTGGTTTACCGAACTCCTCGCCAACACTATTAAGAAATATAGAAGCAGCAATTTAATGTAAATACCTTGAGTCACGCTCATTATTGAAGCTAAGACGTCACACCAGGCTTGACATTTTGACCTAACGCTCGCTGAAAATGTCTAAAAACCCCCGAAAAGCGCCTGATACAAGGGTTAGCTCCAAGGCTAGCCCAGAGGCTAATGCTCCACCGGATGCTGTACCTAACGCCACACTTGACCGCAGACCCGGACATGAGGCCATCCTCCTAGCAATCGCCGAGCTAAGGACTGAATTGCTCACCAAAGCAGAGGCACAATCCGCTGAAATTCGGAACCAGGTTGACCAGCTAAGAGCAGAAATTAAACTAGCCAACGATAATGCTAACGCCAAGAGTGAAGCCCTAGATAAACGGGTGGTCGCACTCGAGTCTGCAGCCAACAGCCACTCCGATCTGATTGCTGCTCTGGAGCGGGACATGGCTAACGTGCAGAGGGAGCTTGCTACCCAGAAAGCACGAAATGAGGACCTGGAGGCACGGTCGTGTCGCAATAACCTGCGTATTACTGGGATAAAGGAAAGACGGGAGGACGGGAAGCGCGCAACGGATTTTATATCTCAGTGCCTGAAGGAGACGCTTGGTCTCGATAAGCCCCCTTTACTGGACCGGGCACACCGTACGCTGCGCGTGAGACCGGGTAACAGTGACCCGCTGAGAGGCTTTGTCATCAGATGCCATTATTACCAGGAGAAGGAGGAAATATTAAGGAAAGCTGGGCAGATGAAACAGCTGACTACGGGGGACGGCGATAAGATCCGCATCCAACCAGACTACACACAGGCAGTGTCCAAGCAGCGGGCAGAGTTCAATGAAGTACGGGGCCTATTAAGGAGTTGTGAGGGAATCCGCTATGGCCTGTGGTACCCGGCGGAGCTGAGGATAACGACGCCAGATGGTGTACGCACAAGCTTTAAAGATCCAAAACAGGCCAAGGATTTCATAATGGTAAACCTGAAGCACGCAACCTAAAGACGTGACAGCGCAGATCGAGTGACGTACTTTCCGTGGTTTCTTACATCTGATCCAGAGGTATGTTTGACCAACGTTATCCGGACTATCATCCTGATAAAGACTTTGTTTAAGCAAAGGGGATTTTAATATATCCAATCACCAGCTAAAGACCGTCAGCAAAGGCGCAAATTTACGACAAACTTTCTGTTTTCGGCTGATTTGGCCTTGATAACACATAACGGGTTGATTTAAAATGTACGTTTCCTTAAACCTAGAGCTTCACTGTTCTTTTTTGGCCTAAGGCCTTGTTGGCATGATTGGACGGTTTTGAAACTCCATCGAAAGTTAATGTTGTTCTATTGTGTCCATTATGCACCAGTAGAATTTTACATAAAAAGAAACGCACATAAAGTGTAATATAAATAAGGTGCTAGATTGGACATTTATGGAGTGTGTACTATATTTGATTACAGTTAAGATTAGCTGCAACATGTTATTCTGTCATTAATATAGTTTTGGTGGGACTCGGTCTCACAAGGTAAGCTTTATGTGGTGCAATAATGTACGACTGGGGGAGTATGCAGCCTTTCGTTTGGGGAGAAGCCAGCAATGGGGTTATGTGAATGATGTGTTTGATTTTGTGTTTGTGTATTTTCTGTTGTTTTTGTGTTTTTTATTATTTGTTTTAATTACACAATGTCTAAACAGAGATCTGTCACTTGTGAAAAGGCTTTACGATCAGGTTGTTTCTAGGCAGGCTGCTGTCAGGTCATTTCAGATACTAGAATATGGCGAGAAATAAGTTTAGTGGTTCGGGGCGGGCAAACACTAAATTTACGAACTGGAATATCAAAGGGCTTAATCACCCAGTAAAGCGTAGTAAGGTATTTTCTCATTTATCAAAGCTGCAAACAGACATAGCATTCTTAACAGAGACACACTTGCTTGATAAGGATCACTCCAGACTTAAGAGAGGGGGCTTTTCCCAGATTTTTCATTCCAAATTTAATGCTAAATGCCGTGGTGCGGCCATTTTCATCCACAGGGAAGTGCAATTTGTACAGACGAATACGATTCAAGATAAAGACGGTCAGTTTATTATTGTTCAAGGACATTTATTTAACATACCAGTAGTACTGGCCTGCGTCTATGCTCCAAACTGGGATAATGCTAAATTTTTTACTGACTTTTTCTCACTCCTTCCAGAATTAAACAGTCACCAATTGATTCTCGGGGGAGATTTAAACTGTGTTTTGGATCCCACTATGGACCGTTCTAGGGCTGTACCGAGAACACTTAGTAAATCAGCAAGACTATTAACGCTTTTCTCCAAGCATATGGGGTGATTGATGCATGGAGATATAGAAATCCAGTTTCTAGACAGTATTCTTTTTTCTCTCCAGTACATAATTCGTATTCCAGGATAGACTATTTTTTTGCTGGACAAGAAACTCCTCCCCCTGCTGAGGTCTAGTGAATATGATAGTATTGTTATCTCTGACCATAGCCCAGTAACAATGGTGCTCTGCTTTCCAGATAATGAGCCTCCACAACGCAATTGGAGACTTAACCCACGTCTTTTGTTGATGAAGATTTTGTTAACTTCCTATCCGCCCAAATCGACTTCTTTCTAGAAACAAACCAATCACCAGACACGAGCCACTCAAACCTGTGGGAGGCAATGAAAGCATATTTACGGGGTCAGATAATATCTTATAATGTAAGCATGAACAGAAAACGGTCAGCACGCCTTAATGAGTTGATCTCTTTGATAGGGGACGTTGATCATAAAAATTCTGAAGCTCCATCTGCGGCTCTTTGTAAAGAGAGAATAGGTTTGTTAACAGAATTCGATACTCTCGCATCTGGAGTAGCTGAGGAGCTTTATCTTAAATCTCGTCAGGAATTTTATGAGTGTGGGGAACGAGCCAGCAAACTACTAAGCCATCAGCTAAGGCAATCCGCAGAGGCTGGATTTATAGCAGAGATTAACACTCCAGAAGGGATAAGCACAGATCAAAAAAGCATAAATAAACAATTCAGAAAATTCTATGAAGACCTCTACGCCACTGAAAATTGTGATAGCACTAAGTTAGCTCAGTTTTTCGATGGTCTCGAGATTCCAACCATAGGCCGACAAGACAGGGCAGATCTTGACAGTAACATTTCAGCAGCCGAAACTGATCGGGCAATTAAAGAAATGAAGAGCGGTAAAGCTCCGGGCCCGGATGGCTTCCCTATTGAATTTTTTAAGAAATTCTCATTTAAACTAACCCCTCTTTTAAAAAATTTATATACCGAGGCATTGGAGCGTAAGACTCTCCCTCCCACAATGACCCAGGCCACTATCTCAGTCCTTCTTAAGAAAGGAAAGGACCCTCTGAAATGTGAGTCATTTCGGCCTGTGAGTCTACTCTGCTGTGATTACAAAATCTTGACCAAGGTTCTGGCTAGTAGATTGGAGTCTGTTATGCATACAGTGATACATCCAGATCAGACTGGTTTTATTACTGGGCGGCAGCTTTTTGGCAACATACGGAGGCTGTTTAATATTATTTACTCCCTGGAAACTCCACCTACAGCAGAGGTTTTGCTCTCCCTCGATGCTCATAAGGCATTTGACCGGATTGAGTATGAGTATCTTTTTGCAACTCTGGGGAGGTTTGGTTTTGGACCGGCTTTTTGTTCGTGGATAAGGATCCTGTATGCTACCCCGCAGGCCTCCGTCCGTACTAATAAAATAATCTCCAACTATTTTCCTATAGGTAGGGGGACAAGACAGGGCTGTCCATTGAGCCCATTTCTGTTTGATCTCGCCATTGAACCACTAGCGGTTGCACTTAGGAGTGCCGAGGAGCTCACGGGTGTTGTCAGGGGGGGCCAAAATCACAAACTGTCTCTATAGGGCAGTGGTGGCTCAGCGGTTAAGGCTCTGGATTACTGACCAGAAGGTTGTGGGTTCAAGCCCCAGCACCGCCAAGACACCACTGTGTGGCCCTTGAGCAAGGCCCTTGACCCTATCTGCTCCAGGGGCGCCGAATCATGGCTGACCCTGCACTCTGACCCCAGCATAGCTGGGATATGTGAAAAATAAATAATTTCACTGTATATATGCAGAAATGTATGTATAATGTGTGACAATTGGGCAATTAAATTAAAATTAAAATTAAATTAAATTAAATTAAATTAAATATATGCGGACGACTTGATACTGTACCTGTCCGATCCTTGCACCTCTATTCCTAAGGCATTAGAAATTATCTCTAACTTTGGAGAGATTTCAGGCTACAAAATCAACCTTACTAAGAGTTTGCTCTTTCCTATTAACAACCAGGCTCGACAGACGTCTTTTGAGGCATATCAACTAAAAGAAACTCGCAACACTTTTGCTTATCTTGGCGTTTCAGTAACCAGCAAATACAGGGATTTATTCAAGCATAACTTTAAACCAGCCCTGGAAAGGGCCAAACAGGACATTTCCCGTTGGTCAGCGCTGCCTATATCGCTTGCTGGCAGGGTTAATTCTGTCAAGATGATAATTATGCCCAGGTTCTTATTTTTGTTTCATACAATACCTGTTTTTATCCCAAAGTCTTTTTTCAAAGAGCTTGATAAATCTATTTCTACCTTTATCTGGAACAAGACCATCCCACGAATAAGGAGGTCATATCTGGAGAAACAGAAAGAGGCGGGAGGCTTGGCACTACCAAATTTTTTACAATATTACTGGGCAGCTAATATTTATAAGTTAATATATTGGGTCTCTGCGTCTAATGAGGGGGGTGGACCTGTATGGGTTGAAATGGAACAACATTCCGCTCATCCGGTGTCCCTACCTTCTTTAGTATGTGCGCCATTGCCACTCAGTAAGCAGCGCCTTACAAATAATCTTATTGTGAGTGGCTCACTTCGAATATGGTCCCAATTCAGGACCCACTTCAAACATCTCCCAATCTCGGCCAACGCACTCTTTCCACCCTCACTCATGGATACAGTATTTAAGTCATGGTTCAGGAATGGTCTGAAACGGGTGAAGGATCTTTTTAAGGATGGTGTGTTCATGTCATTTGAGCAGCTGGTAAATGAGTATAATATCCCCAGTTCGCATTATTTCAGGTATCAGCAGGTGCGTGTCTTTGTTCGGAAACATTTCCCTTCCTTTCCGTTACTCTCGTCAAATAACTGGATAGAGGAGTGGTTGGAGGGGGATCTAAATCAAAGAGGAGGAGTGAGCAGGTTATATGAGGATATTCAGATGATCGCCTCGCCGTCACTTAGTCATATTAGGGCAGGATGGGAGGGAGAACTAGGATTTAGACTGTCGGACGACTCCTGGCAAAGCGCAATTAAGAGAATACATTCAACTTCAATTTGCATTAGACATGGTTTGCTTCAGTTTAAGGTGCTCCATAGGCTTCATTTATCTAGGAGTAAGCTTGCCAGGATATATCCAGATGTCGACCCGACTTGCTCCCGATGCCATCAGGCTCCGGCTACCCTCTATCATATGTTCTGGGCTTGCCCAAAGTTAATACAGTTTTGGTCTTTAATTTTTGACACTTTTTCTTACATTTGTGACAGAGAGATAAGCCCTGCCCCTGAAATCGCAATATTTGGTGTGACCCCTGCTGGGATGACAATATCTGGTGCACAATCAGACGCCATTGCGTTTTCATCTCTATTGGCCAGACGTCTTATTTTGCGCAATTGGAAGTCAGATATGCCTCCCACACACAGGCGCTGGGTTGAGGATGTAATGGCACACTTGAAAATTGAGAAGTTGAAATACGCGATCAGGGGTTCAACCCAGAGATTTTATACGGTCTGGCAGCCATTTCTGGATTATTTTAACTTACAATTTCCTGCTGGAAACACTGGAACATAATTGATTCACAAGCTCTGTAACTCTGTAACAATTTTTTAGTTTTTATTTATTTATTTATTTATTTATTTTTTATTATTATTTTATTTATTTATTTTTTTATTGTCATTTATTATTATGTATGGTGGGGTTGTTGAATGGGGACTTGTTAAGTGTTTTATAAGTGTTTACAGTTCAAAACCCAATAAAAATATTTGAATAATAAATAAATGATAAATTACATGAGTCAAAACGTAAACAGTTATGCGCATAACACTTGCGCACAGGGCTTGGTATCTCAGCGAGTATTGACGCTGACTACCACCCTTGGAGTCAGAGTTTGAACCCAGGGTGTGCTGAGTGACTCCAGCCAGGTCTCCTAAGCAACCAAATTGGCACGGTTGCTAGGGAGGGTAGAGTCACATGGGGTAACCTCCTCGTGGTCGCGATTAGTGGTTGTCACACTCAATGGGTAGCGTATGATTATTTGTGCATGGATCGCGGAAAGTTGCATAAGCCTCCACATGCTGTGAGTCTCCGCAGTATCATGTACGATGAGCCACATGATAAGATGCACGGATTGACTGTCTCAGAAGCGGAGACAACTGAGACTTGTCCACCGCCACCCGGATTGAGGTGAGTAACCGCGCCACCACGAGGACCTAGTAAGTATTGGTAATTGGGCATTCCAAATTGGGAGAAAAAATAAATGCATAAATAAAACACTTGCACACATTGATAAGCTGGTAAGAACGATGGTAGTGGAGTCTACATGCAGAGCTGAAACCATTTATGACCTTCCCCAAATAAAGGAAAACCAGGCGTTTACAACCTTACACGTCATCGGCTTATTAATATTGGGTAAGATGGTGCATGCAATAAGGAATATTTAGGATAATAAGGAATCTATGTTATTGAAAGACATCTTCAAACACGTCCTGACTGTCACAGGCCATTGTCTGGAATACAAACGTTTTCCAATAAGGTGTGCATGTTCCGATCTATAAAGTTTACAGTGGTATTTTACTATCTGTTTTATGGTTGAGTCACTCAACTGTATTTTAATGCAGACAGAGAAACCACAACACAACCGCCACATCAGAGCTACAACATCTAACAGGCAAAAACCTACACTTCACCAGCACACAGTAAAGCTGCTCCACAGATGTGTGTGAGTAATCCCCAGCCTCTTACCCTGCATACATACATCACACCACAAGTATGCAACATATTGGGGGCAGAGCAAAGAAAGGGAGTGTAAACTAAATACCTAGGTTCAGTTCCCAAATACTGAGAAGGGTTCACTCTTAAGCAAGGGGTGGCACTTGGGATGAAGGTTTTTCATCTTAAAGTAAGACTCTAGCAAATGTGCATGCATCTGTGTTATTGTTGCCGACAAATAAAACAGTAACTAAATGAAATATTTCGTAAACTGAAAAACGAAAAAACAAATTGAAAAACTGAAACTAGTCCAAAATGAACTAAAATAAAAAACGAATGACTGTGAATGACAAATTAATTGAGTTTTTTGATTTCCAATATAGTTGAAACCTTTACAACGGAGGATGCTCAAAATTCTGCAGCACTACGGAGCGAAACTTGCATCATTTTCCAAAAAATTTGATCCAAATCATCATCAAAGGACATAGATTATTTATTTTAGCCATCACTGGATGATATAAAATTCACCATCACACCATCACCATCCTTCACTGGCAGATACACAGAGGTGTTTATGTTGACATCGTCTGAGACTCTTATTTTGATATCTTGCCTGGTTTGAGTTTATTATTTCCTTATTACCTTCCACCATTGTTTCACATGTGTTAGCTATTTAGCTCATTTACTTCTGTGTGTGCCCTCACTTCCATTCTCCTTTGTCAGTTCTTGAACGTTGTTCTTATGTTAAGATGTTAAATGTGTATATTTACTCCTCCATGATTTTTGGTATCAACTTCTTCATCGTCTTCATTAAACAACCCTGTGATTAGATCACAACCCTCTCTTGCCTCATCTCCGCATTACGTTACAATTTTCAGTTACAAGTAGTGGTTGACCGACATATTGTGGGGGCCGATATTCTGACTTTTTTAATTATGGGCATTGGCAGATACATTTTCACGTTTGACCAATTTGTTTTTTGAGGCGCTGAGAATCGCCTGCTTTCATGTGACACGACTAAGACGTGTAATTGACCAGTCACTTTTGTGTATATGGTGAATAAATTCGCAACTTTGAAATTCCAGCTTCACCACATCGACGAGTACTTCAGTATTAATTACAGTAAATGTTATAATCACCCCCTTGTGGTCTCCCACAGCTATTACACCAGGCTATAATAAAAGTAAGGCAAACAGACAGTAAATTGGATAATAATTTAAATGTCAGCACATGATAATAGATCAATGCCTCAATAACGTATCGATAAATTAACGTGCCAGTCAATAATCGATAAATCGATATTTTATGACATGCCTACTGACTGTGAATAGTGAATTTCTACAATGGCATCTGTAAATGAAAACTACTGTGTTTGAATGATGGTGGATCCATGCCACTAGGTGCCAGTGTTAGTCGGAGACAACATGAATGAACAATATAGTGTAGCGCTTTTAGCGCAATTCAACATATTTAAATGATATCAGTTAATTTATTTACTTTTGGCAGCCCTAAAACACACACAAAACTACAACAAAACCCACAAAAAATACTAAAGCTAGTAAAAAATGAAATATATTGAAAAAACATTGAAAATATTTTAATAGTCATAAAGGGACAACTAAACAACAACAAAGAAAAAATTAAAAAGACAATTGAAAAATGTAATGTAAACTAAATAAACAAAATCCAAGGTATAATAACCCTGATGTGCATGTCCCTGTAATGTAAGCAGCAGGGATGTGAGGCAGCAGATGTCTTTACATGGCTATCATCTGCCAACATTTTCTCACAGCCTTTCAGTACCCCTGTAGTTCCAGATACTAACAACTCTTATGTGAACCTAACAGAGCGTGCCAGGGCTCTTAAACTCTTCTTAGTAAAGTGTGACTTAATCTCTACCGTCTTGCCCTTCAAACCAGACCTATTGCAGGAACAGGGAGGCCCTGCCAAGTGTGAGCCATTTGGAGCCAAAGTGGGCCCACCTGCTTTTCCAGAACAGATCACATTGATTATGTGATCGCGATTACTTCCTGGTTAGGACCAGAACCCGTTCCTCTAATACGTGTACTAGGCATCTTTTCCATATTAATCTGAGTTTTTGTCCTAACCAGCCGTGACACATGGCGAGCAACAGGGCTTTCTATTTTTAGAATAGTTTCTATTTCTGCGATGTTGCATAATATATTAAATATATTCTGTATATTAAAGCCGGTATCCAATCAACACATCATACAAATTTCAACCCATTTGTGACCTCAACCTGGCAACCTACAACCCAGTTGCGCTGTTGATATTTGTGCAGGTAGTAGACGTGGGACGTTGAATCAAGCATCACTGTAGATGGGAGGAGAAGAGTCAGGTGGTGCTCCGGCGAAAAAAACTAAATATACATGTAAATTGAACAACGGCTGGATGGAAGAATTTAATTTAATATCTCAAAGCCATATCAACAATGGCCACGCCTGCAATGTGTCGCACTGATGTTAATATCGGACACGGTGGGGAAAATGGCGTTACTCAGCACATTAAATCAAAACGGCACAATTTGTATGTATTTAGCCTGCCTCTGCCATCCAGCACCCCCACCCCAATGTGTGTGATCATGCTTTTTTAGTGTCATGTGCTGCAGTATGCAAGAAGCAGTATGTAGTGAATGGATTCATTGGATTACATATTCATCTTAATGTAAAAACAATTGTATTTTACTCAACTTCATGAGTAACTAAGAATACAAAGCGATATTTACATTTCCATACAGTAGATTGCAGATCCACTACGAGAAGAATTAATTGTCCGACTTAACAGCTCTTTTTTATTCCTCCATGACTGCAAACACTCACCCTCGTCTATCATTAAAGTGAGGTCACTAATCTCTACCTTGTCTGATGTTAAGATAGTTTAAGTGTTTAAAGGGTGTAAGATGTGTTTGGGAAGCCGTTTAGAAAAACAAATCTCAGTCTCTGGAAATTTCGTTTCACGCCATTAATGGCAGAGAAATAACACACTTAACCATTAAATCCATAATGCTCTCTACTTTGCAGTCTTCTAAAAATACAGACGATGAGATAATTTGCAAGATATCAAAGGCATTCCAGATTTTCCTAGATGTAAGGTACAGAAAGAAAAGCAGCTTGCTAATAAACCTTTGTCATGCAGAACTTTCAGGACCATACATCTGTGAAAACAAAGTGTGTACTCTAGGATTTGCGGTTATATAAATACCCCTTTAAAAATAAATCAAGCAATGGTTCCTGAAACAGTATGTTGTTTATCTCTAGGGATGACCTCAAGCATACAGAGAGAATCAGGTCATTTTTCTTTTAGTAGAAGAAACCATCCAGTTTCTCTGGCAAGACTGCATGTTTCTTTAGAATGAACTGAGTGTGACGTGTTGTCAAAGTAAACTGTCTGGATTGGACACAAGAAGGGAGGAGAGTGTGTTCAGTTTTTAAAATCCTCCAACGTATTGTATATACATTCACATGCTTCCTTTGCATTTGGCTGTTCTCCCTATCTGAAAAATAAACCACATTCTAGGTTTATCTTATTAACAGTGGCAACATAAATGGAAGATGATTTGAAAATGAATGAATGGAAAAATGTCATTTGGGGACTTATTGAGGCCTGAATGTGCAGAAGTCTTTCTGCTGATGCTCAACAAATGCAGCTGCTTTCATTCCCAGCAGAATAGGATTTGTATTGAATTTCCAAGCTGGTTCAGAATGGTTAATGCATGTTTGGTGCTGGTCTAGATGTTGGATCCACACAGTCGATCAACAGTGAAATGGATCAACAAACATGGTCTTTCTGGGGATGCTGGTTGACCAAGGAAGTCTTGTTGGTTAAGCTAGTTATAAACCTAACCTAGCATTCCATGCTGATGACCACCATTTAAAACAAAACATATCCTGGTCTATCCAGCAGGGTTCAACCATATATAAAACTCCATAAGATAAGTAAAATTCCTTTTTGGAACAGTTTGTCCCTGATCTGAGACCCATAATGTGACTTCTCTTGAACTAATTTGGGTTCAGAAGGAAGCTGAACCTGGAGATAGAGATGGTCTAATTGAGGCCAGCTCCATTTGGACTCTTTAACAAATAAAACCTCCATGCTGGGTGTTACAGCTGTCTGGCTGTGGTCTACTGGCCCTTGTTTTAAAAGGCAGTAATGAGGAACAGATTTGTCCAACAATTAGCACGTTACCATGACATAGGTCCCAGTTACTTTGGTTTCCAACAGCCGCAAACTTATATTGCATGTTGTTTTTGGTTAGTGAGGTCATCTTCAGTATCTGGGTAACTTCAGTATCTTGATAGGGCGCAAAGATAATCAGTATCCAAGACTACCCTGAATGGACTCAACCAAGTGTTTGGCAGAGGTGAAACGGACACTTAGCATGCTCAAATTCAAAAGGGTTGTGCCAAACTTCATTAATGCTGTTGTCCATAGATATTTTCCATCTCCAAGAAACAGCATTCACCCATAAAGACATGCAGACACTGAGAGAAGAAAGGCAAGAAAATTAAATGTGGTCCCTTTTCCCTGTAACCTGAAGCCTACACCTAAAGGGACAGATTTGACAACTTTGATTTTATCAAACTAAATCTTTGCTTTACATTTCAACAAGGCAAGATCTTCACATGAAGAATGACCTTTACTTCAGGAAAGAAAAACATATGGACCCCATTCACACCTGACAAACACACAGGAAAAAAAAAATATGAGGCAAGTGCAGCTTGGTGATCCATTCACATACACTCACACTTGAAGTGAAAGACACTAAATATATGACTGAGATCTGTTCCTCGCCAGCTGTGCAAACAAAGCAATGTTACAGTAAAGACGAATCATTGAAAAATGCAAATTAAGCATTCATCTAATGAAACGCAGCTTCCTGACATGCTTGACAGGTTTGAGTGGGATCTGGGTCCACTTGAAGCTGCATTTATTGAAGAATCATTTGGTCTTGCTGCCATAGTCTTATAGCACAACATCTTAAGAGAAACGGTTTTGTACAGGAAAGTTGGAATTGAAAGCAAGTTGGCATGGAAATTGCTGAGGAATGGCAAAAGTTGCCAAACAAATTTGCGGAAAGGTTGTCTGAAAGGCGTACAAATTGCTCACTCTTTTTCTTTCCAACTCATGTACACACTTGCAGAGCTTTGTCATCACTTTTGGAATATGGGCTCTTTGTTAACAGTAGAGAGTGTAATGTGTATAAGAGGCATGTTCAAATCTATCCCACAGTCCTCTGGGTCTGCGTCATGCACTCTGCAGCAGCTGCATCATTTCAATCATTGGTGGAATCAGTCCTTGGCCTTTTTTCACATAAACTTCACTTCTGTTTTTTTGTTCATGAAACTGTTTTGTCTGAGCAAAAAGATCAAACATAATTAAGGATTTCCAAGGGAAAACAGATTAAGATGGCTTGTTATGCTGGCTTGACAACTTTGGTTAGGGTTTTTAGAAAACATTAACCTTCTAGAGCTTTTAAGCTAAATCCACCAAACTGGGCACATACCGTGGATATATAGAGTCTACACATCCCTTTATAAACAGCAGGTTTTTGTGATGTAAAATATGAAACAAAGATAAATCACATCATCCTTTTTGCACCTTTAAATGTAAAATTGGGTATGTGCTGTGTTCAGAATCAACCAATCATCAAGCTCATGTGAATTAGTACACACCTGTCTTCACCTGAAGTGACTGAATAACTCCAAATTAATCTCTGCTGTTCTTGTAGGATATTTCTGACATCTTCTTGGTTGCATGCTACTACATGAGTCACAATGAGCTTACAAAGCATCAACGGGATCTCATTGTTGGAAGGTATCCCTCAGATGAGGGCTACAAATCTTTTTTCCAAGGCATAAGATATACAATTGAACACAGTGAAGATGGCCATCAACAAGTGGAGAAAGTATGGCACAACAGTGACATTATCAAGAACAGGACGTCCCTTCAAAATTGATGAGAAGACAACGAGAATACTGGTCAGAGTGACTGTCAAGAGGCCTACAGCAACATTAAAGGAGCTGTAGCTGTAGCTCTTTCTGGCAAGTACTGGTTGCTGTGACAACTATCTCCTGTATTCTTCATCTGTCTGGGCTATGGGGCAGTGTGGCAAGACCAAGCCTTTTCTGAAGAACAAAACATTCAAGCCTGGCAAAAACCTGTATCAAGTCTCCCAAAACCATGTAGAAAAATGTATTGTCTGAGACCAAGATTGAACTTTTTGCCCAAAATTGTAAAAGGTATGTTTGGCACAAAACAACACCGCACATCAGCAAAAGAACACCATACCCACGGTGAAGTATGGTGCTGGCAGCATCATGCTTTTAGGCTGCTTTTCTTCAGCTGGGGCTTTAGTGAAGGTAGAGGAAATCACGAATAGCTCCATGTATCAGTCAGTTTGGGAACAGAACCTTCTGGCGTCTGCTAGAAAGCTGAAAATGATGAGATCTTTCACATTTCAGCATAACAATGATCCAAAGCACACATCCAAATCAACAAAAGAATGGCTTCAGCAAAAAAGATTCATGATTTGGAATAGCCCATCAGCCAGAGCCCAGACTTGAAACCTATAGAAAATCTGTAGGACCTGAAGAGGGCCGTACACAGGAAATGCCCTCGAAATTTGACTGATCTGGAACATTTTTACAAAGAAAATATAGGGAAAATATTCCCAAATCAAGATGTGCCAAGCGAAGAGACTCGTATACAAACAGACTGAGTGCTGTAATAAAATTAAAGGGTGCTTTAACTAAGTATTATTTCAGGAATGTGCACACTTATGCAGTTAGTGTAAGTGTTTTTTGTTTTGTTTTGTTTTTTCCTTTGAAATGTGTCACTTTTTGGTTTTCAGTGGAATTGCATCGGTTGTAATTTTTACATTAAAATGTGCAAAAAGTCTGATGATTTATCTTTGTTTAATTTTTTACATCACAAAAACCTGCTGTTTAAAAAGGGGTGTGTAGACTTTATATATCAACTGTACCTTCAGACTGTTCTGGCTCTGGATGCTATGTATTTTGTAACTGATCATACTGAGGTTGAGGAAATTATCACAGATCTTTAGTGTTTGTGCGAACTATCCCTTTATGTCTCGGAAATTGGAGGTAAAAACTTTTTTTTAACATACCAATTGCTTTAATACGGAAAGTTTTTATTTTTTTTGCCAAATGTCCATCAAAATATGAACTGAAGTCAAACAAGAATCCTTTCAAATAAGAAAGACAAGCTTGAAATAGAAGCAATACTGAATGTTTAATCTACCAATAAAAAAAATCACAAATCTATTCAAAGCAAACCTTACTGGTTGCATTTGAGGTCCCTGCTATTCCAGAATGCTAAAAAGAGGATTATCTGATATTAATGACCTCTTGACTAAAAACAGGCAAAGAAAACTAACCATCATCACTCTTCAAGACCAGACACTCTGCCTAACAGCAGCAGAGCACAATGTTTCAGCTTGTGAAAAGAAAAACAGTAGTATTCAAAATGCATTAAGAAACAACATATCTTTTGGTTAAACAAATCAAGTGGTACTTGCATATTACTTTAATGGGTGAACATGGTCTTAGTTAGATGCTTGGCTCAGTCAGTTTACTGCCAATGTACAGTTCTGTTCAGGGTTAATGTATGAATTTATCTTCATGCCAAACTGTTCCTTTTCCTGGGAGTGCATACTTTATTGCATAATGTCTTGTGCAACTAAATCCATTTTCATTCCAGCTGGGAAGCAGCCAAAGTGTAAGCCCTTAGGGTAATTTTTTACACGTTTGTAATTATAATACAGTAAATTATATTTAATAGCCTCGAATGACCATTAATATTGACTATATAGATTAATAATTTCCCTGTGCGAGAACTGTATCCATGTCAACAGCAGCAACACAATACATTTCCGAAAAGATGAACGGTTTTCCCAAGTCCTGAGAAACCAGATACTGGTTTACAAGAAAAATATAACTTACAGTTATATTTATTCACCAGTCATTGAATTGGATGCTTCAAAGGATAATCAGCTGTTCACTTGATGCACTGTTTAAATACATTTCATTATATTGAAAGCATGACTATAAAATATGAATTATGAATAAGACAAGTTAAATTTATGTGTAATGGTAATTGAAAGATCAATATTGAGAGCATGGAACACAACTCTTTCCAGGAGGTCGGCTATCCATAATCCAAAATCTGAGCGGTATTGTGAAAATAAAGAATCATAATCTGCTTCAGCATTTTATCAAGAATTTCAACTAATTTCTACAACACAAGTGTTTTTTATCTTTTATCTTTATCGCCATGTATGGTTCTATGAAGAACCTTTAACATCAATGGAAACTTTTCATTGTGCAAAAGCTTCAATAAAGGGTTCTTTAAAATTTTTATTTTTAATTACAGTCCACTGAAAGGTTCTTTAGAAAACAAACACTTTTTGTTCAATGGTATTGCTGCAACAACCCTTTTTGGAACCTATATTGTTAAGAGTGAGCAAAACTTAAAAAAAAATATTTCAAGTTCCATTCCAAACTCATGGCATTGATTGAGCAAAAAGTGCCGTGTCTGGCTGAATGAGATCTTTTGAAAGAAAGCTTACTCTTTTCTGCAAAATCAACCTACTAATGGCTTTCCCGTAGTTGTCTATCCACTTTTTTTGGGACACTAGAATGTTTGTTAAAAATCACCTTGAAATAAAAAAATACCAATTAAAAGCACTGGCAGGCAGGAGAATGAGAGATTTGGCTAGCATTTTTTGCTCTTTCACTGGAAAAACCTCCTCTGGTCATACATAGCACTTTTCCACCATTTCACGGCTGGGGTAATATGGAGCCTATTGTAAATCGGCCGTTCTTTTCCACTGACCTGAGAGACGAACGGTGATGTAATGGGTTTATGTGGCTACGTGGTAGTTCGACTACCTCAAACATAAACAAACATGGCACATCAGTGTTTGTGTAGCCTACAGTTTTAACTACAATGGAGTCATTGCAGAGGAGCATGATCGGAACAGAGAGTGGAGGCCCGCCCCAGCAGGTAGTAGAGGAGGGTAAGAACAGCCCACATAATCGCAAGACACCCTTCTCGATGGGACTATACTTTGTATACTCCCTTATAAACAGCACTGGCCGTTCCTCCCCTACCTTCTACTGCGAGAGCACTGCCCGAGCCCCCTGTCAGATGCATGTCTTAAAAATAAAGGGAGAGAGAAGTTAGGAGTGTAGGATACTTTGCATGCATTCTACCACCATTATATTTAGGGAATAAAGGAAATGCGACATTTAGGAGGGAACTTTAAATTGATCTTCATTCTCACACCATTATATGTAAAGATATTTGGTATGCTAAATATAGAAGGGAATTTAGGGTCTTGAAATATGTGAGCTATGAATTAAATTAAACTGTCCTTATTGTACCTTATTAGGTAATTAAATGTATAATGGAATTAGTTGTGTTCGACAACCATTATAAATTAGATAAATAACAAATAACTAGATTATTTGTTTTAATAGATTCTCCACCATTGAAATCTTAATACAACATCTAATTGTATCAGCTCACAATTTCAACTGTAAGAAATTAGCTTTAATAAGTGAATTATGATTAATTCACTTATTGGAGTGATATTATTCTCATGGCTTATTGAAAATAATATCACAAGTATTTAGGTACAGCTTTGAAGTGAAATCTTTTAGAAACAGGGATGAGATTATTTATCAAAATATACTACAGTCATGTCGTCTTTAAACACAGACAAACTTTATTACTATTCTAAACATAAATCTAATCTAACACATATATACCTGAGACAGGTTGGTGAAAAGAGTGATCAGTACAGTGAAAATGAACTTTATAGTCTGTTGACAATACCTTAAGAACCATTTATCCTTCTTTGAGTCTACATCGATTTGCGATTAGATTATCCAAATTATTTAATTAATATACCAGCACTTTGAGCACAATATTGGAGATGTACTTGCGTGTCTTTATGGTGTTTCCTTGCGTTCTTTGTTGAAAGTTCTGTTTCATCAATGTTTTTGACCTCTGTATGATCGAATTTATTGTCTGTATGAATGGTAAGGTTAGCTGTAAAGTGAGGCCTTCTCACTCCTTCTCGGGACGTCGAGTCCCAAGCTTCCATGGACCTTACATGGCGAGGGACCTAGCCATCAGCGGAGCAACCAGACGAAGCACATGCAGGTAGAAGAGCGGAGAGCCGAAGAGCCTCAAGAGGATGAAGAGATGAGACACAAGAGAAGAGAGAACGTGTTATTCCTGTTTGGAAATATTTGAACTGAAATTGGGTCACATGGTCAACTTAACAGGGTTTCAGACTTTTAAGAATTTCCCTCTCAAAAATAATGCATATTTACATTTACATTTGGCAGACGCTTTTATCCAAAGCAACTTACAGAGCCCTTATTACAGGGACAATCCCCCCGGAGCAACCTGGAGTTAAGTGCCTTGCTCAAGGGCACAATGGTGGTGGCCGTGGGGTTCAAACCAGCGACCTTCTGATTAGCAGCCCTGTGCTCTAGCCACTATGCCACCGCCATATTTAATCATGAGCTTTTATATCTTGAGAATGGTACAAGAGACATGATATTCGTTGTCATCAGCTTTTTCTGCATACGCCAGCGAACGCTTACATACTAAATATGACATTTGTTCATGGATATTATACGTGTAGGTAACAAAAATGTTTACAAAATCATACTGGTTTTACACATGATTGCATTTTATCAAGTTAAGCCTTTAGTTACCATTCTTAGTAGAATGAGATTAATCATACAAAATTAAAGATTATATTTATCAATTATAGGTGATTGCACACCGCTACGCACATTTTAAAGGGGTCCATGAGTCTATACTCATTAATTTGTCAGGTACAAACGTTATCACAGTTCAAAGCAATTTTCAGCATTATCTATCAAGGCTAGATTAAGATGAAATGTCTTAGAGTTGTGCAAATCTGATGGTCCTTGTAACCTTACAAAAGAGAAGTCTGGTTTACTCTGTGTGGGGGTTCTTGTTGAAGGCCTGTTATTTATGATGTTGCAACATTCCAAACAGAAAGGCTGGGATTTTCCTCGTTACAAATCATGTTGCTGGAATTCTTCTGCATATATAATCTTACAGGAGCATGCGGCAAGCGGCCCCCCACAAAGTGCAGACTTTACTAGATTAAAGACACATCTCTTTAACCAAGCATTCACATAATGCTAACTTTTTATACTACTGCTGAATCAGTTATAATGCATTAATATTATGAACATCAGCTATGCTAATTATTTCCCATCTGCTTTTCTGCTGTTATCTCGGGACGCCAGTCCCGAGGTAAATAGCGTTCGTCAGCTCCAGTTTGTATCCAGCCTCTCACGGAGACTTCAGATGCCCCATCACCATGGACAAGGATCTTAAAATGGGATACATAGACTAATTATTGCCAACAAAAGCCTTCATCAGCCAAACAAGGACAATTGCATCTAAGTGAACTTCTGGAATTTAATCAAGGATGGACTTCAAAGACACTGGTCACTAATCTTGCAGTTCAAACACATTCACTGTCTAAATACTGACCCTTAGCACTTAATAAGTTTAATAATTTTTTAAATTATGTTTTTTGACTATAAATAATTCTTATTTACATTATTCATGATGTTAGCCAGAGGGGAACTGGCCCCCACAGTGAGTCTGGTTTCTCCCAAGGTTATTTTTCTCCATTAACAATCATCTTTTGGAGTTTTGTGTTCCTTGCCACAGTCGCCTTCGGCTTGCTCACTGGGGTTATTAATACAATTATTATTTAATTATTTTTAAACACGATAAAGAATCATATCTTATCTAATTCCACAACAGGGCTCCAAACAAAAAAAAAAAAAAATCAATTAAGGAGCCAATGGCTCCTACAGGGGGAAAAACAGGCGCCAAATATTTTAAATTTTTTTAACTCCATCCATTCCTTTTCGTCCCGCAGCTCGCTAACAGTGTAGTCTGTGGAGCATTCTTCGCAATTATGTGATCACGTGCATTTTTATGCTTGTTACTGTCACCGTGTTTTCTAACAGTCTCTTTTTTGAAATTGTTAGTTCCTGCAATGAACTCCGTTTTCCCCGCTATTTCTTTGATATAAACTTTTGTTATGTATCTCGGGAAATGTAAAGCAAATTTTAAAATCAAAAGGGAGTAAACTTTTACTGTCACCAATGGCGACCTTGACAGAAATTACACTCACAAATAAATTTATTTGGTCACAAATGCGACCATTTTTAGTCGCAGTTTGGAGCCCTGCACAAGGATGATGATTTATCGACTTTATAGACATTACATTTTTATCGTCTGTTAATGCTGAACTTCTGTAAAGCTGCTTTGAAACGATGTGTGTTGTGAAAGGCGCTATACAAATAAAATTGACTTGACTTGACTTGACCTTCAGGAAAGCCTGTTGGCACGACTCTGTTCACTGGCCTGGATTAGGGCCCCCCTTTTTAGTAAGGTCAGTCAGCGGGTTGGTAACATCAGAGTAACTAGGCACAAACCTCAGGTAGTAGCCAGCCAACCCCAAAAACCGCCTTTCCTCCTTTTTGGTCTTGGGCTGCGATCACGGCAGTTTTGTTAACCTGTGGATGCACCTGCCCATGACCCAAGCGGAACCCCAGATACCCAACTTCCACCCGCCCAATTGCGCACTTCTTCGGGTTGGCCGTGAGTCCCGCCTGTCGCAGCGATCTCAGGACAGCCCTCAGATGTTGTATATACAGCCACCAGTCATTACTATAAATGATGATATCATCTAGATATGCGGCAGCATATGCCATATGCAGTCTGAGGATCTTGTCCATGCGGAGCTGAAACGTGGCCAGGGCTCTGAACAAACTGAATGGGAGCATCACGGATTGGTGTAATCTGAACAGTGTGGAAAAAGCATTTTTTTCTCGAGATATTGGAGTTAAATGGATCTGCCAATAAACCTTTGATAAGTCCAGCATAGTGTAAAATTGAGCAGCCCCCAACCGATCGAGTAACTCATCAATTCACGGATTTATTATAATAGCATCAAATTTGGACACCGCGTTCACTTTCCGGTAGTCAACACATAATCGGACCGAGCTGTCACTCTTCGGTACCAGAACTACTGGGCTGGCCCAATCACTTTGTGACTCTTATATTACGCCCATTTCTAGCATTGCCTACCTTTTTCTTGTGTTCAGGAAGACTATAGGGGAGGCTATGAACCACCACCCCCGGAATGGTCTCGATATGGTGTTCTATAAAGTTTGTGCAACCAGGAAGGTGTGAAAACATGTCCGCGAATTCCGCTTGCAACAGGGCAATGTCCGTAAACTGTGACAGTGAGAGGTGGTCTCCGAAATTGACCAGGGTGAATGAAATTGGATTGGGAGTTACCTCTGGCCCGAGCTACCATCGCTAAGGCTACAGGCACCGCCTCCCTCCATGGTTTGAGAAGGTTGAGGTGGTAGATTTGACGTGCCCCTCACCTATCCATTCGCCTAAACACACAATCAAGAACTCATTGTGTGACCTCAAAAGGTCCTTGCCACTTAGCGAGTAATTTGGAGCACGTAGTGGGCAGCAATACAAACACTTTATCTCCCTGTGCGAATTCCCATAGCCAAGTGCCCCTGTCGTACAGTCGGCATTGACATTCTTGCATTACCTGCCCCAAAGTGTGGAGTTTTGCTCTAAGGTCCAGAATGTATTGAATTAGATTTTTGCTATTCGAAGGTCCTTCCTCCCAAGCTTTCCATATGACATTAAGCAAGTCACGCGTCCACTGCCCATACAGTAGCTCAAATGGAGAAAACCCTGTGGAGGCTTGCGGGACCTCTTGTATTGCAAACAGCAGGGGTTCGAGCAACTTATCCAATTCTTAGCGTCTTCGTGTACAAACTTACGAATCATGTTTTTCAAGGTCTTATTAAATCGTTCAACCAACCCGTTGGTTTGGGGGTGATAAAAGCTGGTGCAAATCGATTTAATGCCTAATCATAGTAGTGATCAGTGAGGATTTCCTTTGGAATCCCCACTCAGGAGATAATTCTGAAGAGTGCCTCCATAACACTATGTGATGAGATATCGCATTGCATAGTCCACCAGAACTAATACAAAGTGATGGTTGCATGCAATCCATTCCAATGGCCCAACGAGGTCCATGCCAATTCTCTTGAAGGGGACCTCGATCAACTGACATTCACTGCAGGCAGCACACCATTTGCGTACATTGCCGTGAATGCCCGGTCAAAAGAAATGGGCCATTATATGGTTCAAAGTCTTTTCGTGAACTAAGTGATCAGCCTTTGGTACCAACAGCGGAGTTGTATTCTCTTTGGTCCATAGAAGTACAAATCGCAAATAATGTGTTCATTTCCTGCACGTTTCTTGAACGCTTTTGATGTCTGACATTTTTGTGTGGTTTTTATTTTTTGTTATAGATAGAAAAAGTACTTGTTGCTGCACTTGGTGACAAAACAATCCCTCCCTCAATATAAGTTAATCTGTGATATACGAAAAAGAACAAAGTCACTTTGCTCTTGTCTACAAAATCAGTGCTTTTTTTAAGTGGTAAGAACATCCTGTCAGGAACTGTACTTATTTGCTCCAGTGAAAAGCAGATAAAATGTCTTTGAAAATAGACACAAAGTACTCACTTCAGGCCAGGACTTATTTTTGTACAGGGGCCCAGTTTGGGGTCAAGCGCTGTTCATTTATGAGGTGATAATGAGAAACAAAAGAACTCTCAAGGCCACTGACACAGATAAAATCAAATCAGTCATTTAGTGGTTCAATCATCACTACTCCATTTAAAAAGTAAGATGAAAAAGTCTATGCGCAAATATAAAATGCATTGTGTTCCTGTAGCTCAACTGAGAGCAGAGCTCTCGTAATGCCAAGGTCAGTGGTTTAATTCCTGGGGAAAAATGTAGAACTTAAATGCACTGTGAGTCACTTTGGATAAAAACATCTGAAACTGCATACATTTAAGTGTAGTTATATTATAAAGACTTCAAAGCCTTGACCTCAAAAGTTGCTCAAGATGACAGTCAGATATGCAAACATTCCACTCTCATAAGACTTAAAAATTCCAGTGCCCGATTACATAAAGCACCTTAAGTGTAATTTCCCCTTAATATCACCATAATGTTTCACTTAAACTTAAGGGTGTTGCAAGGAATAACCCTTAAGTGTTACCTTTCCATATTGTCTACATAAATGTCCCGACCAAAATTTGGGTAATTTTAGCATATAGAAAATATAATATCAGATACAAATGGAATTCTGCCTGTGGATCCTCCAGAAAATGAGTTGGAAAAAATATTTATGCAGTAATCGAAAACTACTGCGATTGGTGCACAATGAAAAGTGCTGCGAAAACTAACAGGTGATACGTGTCAGCGCCGTTTACACGCTGCTTCAGAAGAGGTCGGACAATAATTTACACATGAATAATGATACAGAGAAACTTTAATAGTCGTTAATATTAAAATAAATCATAGTGTAAATTTAAAGTATTTTCTATGTAGTAAAATTGCCCAAGTGTTGGTCCGGACAGTTCCAATCTTCTGAAAGTTTGGAGAGACATGCCATATCCATGATAACAGTATAGTTTTATTACAGTAAAACCTCGCTCACTGTAGTAAATCCCTTAACGGTTTCCATTTCTTAAGAGAAGTGTGTAAGGGATTATATGCAACACTCTGAAGTCATTCCCACAGGTAAGGGGAAATCAAACTTTAAGTGTTATACTTAAGGGAAAAACTTAAGGTGTTTTATGCAACCAGGTACAGAAACATATTTTCCAAATGGTTTGAATGAGGTTGCCTCATCCAAAGTCTCTTTGACATCAGGCTGATAAAGAGACTCACAAAAGGCTGGAAGCCTGGAGGCGGTACAGTTGTAACAGGGAAATGTGTGTCTGCTTGCCTGCACAGAGACGCAGCGTGTAATTTAAAACCAGGCACAAACTTGGGGGCTGCACTGAACCTCACACACATGCACACACACATATGCTCATGCACATACAACAGCACACTGCATTCAGCACACTGCATTCACTGCATCCAGCAGAGCACAAAGCTCATGAAAGGACATAAAGAGCAGCAAACAGGACATACTCAGATTGGATGAGATTTTGGATGCCTTTCCCTGTGTACAGGTACTTGAGGTCTTTCATTATGTATGTGCATTTATGCATGTGTGTATGCATGTCTTAGGCTTATGAATGGGAAAATCTATCTTGCAATGCCAGTAGAGTTGGACATACAGTAAACTTTGCACTCTTGACTGCAGATGGACTAAAGTTTTGTAACAGAGGAATTACACTCTTCCTGCAATCTCAATTTGGTCATTAACTTGAGTTAGTTTGATTGAAAAGCTTGTTTAGCCATTGTGGCTGCACTTAAGGTGTGCACACATCTGGAAACTGTGCAACTCCACTTGCTGGCTCAAAAGACTGCCTGGTCATTTTTCTGAAATGTATATGTTTGCAATCTGTTTTTTAATGTATATATATATATATATATATATATATATATATATATATATATATATATACACTTACACACAAACACACACATTAAATGTAAAAGTGTCTATAAGTGATTAAGGGTTTTCTGTAAGTAAAGGAACAGTTTCATAATGCCATGATTTAATTTTTAGTTACAATATATTTAGAAAAAAGTATTTTTCCAAGTCTTTTTCTCCCCATACAGGAAGTTCAAATGGTTTTAATTAAGAACTGCTGGTCATGCTTGTTCTCTCTTTCTCATCTCTCTCCCTCCCTCACACACACACACACACTGTGGACTGTGCTAATGGCTGCTGGGATATATAGTGGGGGTGGGAGGGGATCTTGTACATTCTTGTCAAGATCTCTATCTTAGAGAAGGAGGGTTTTCCAAACATTGACCCTAAAATAATCAAATGTGTTTTTTGGGCACACTGGATCACCTGGAGTTTAGGTGGCATGGAAATAATAGAAGAAAATAAACACTTCCCTTCTCATTTTGTACAGTGAATATTGCCTGTATTCTGCTACATTTCTCATTGAGGTTTTCCTACCCTTGGTTCTCCTTTTTTGTATTTATAGTTAACCAAGGCCATCGTGGCAGCCAGGGTCTCACACAAGGTATGTGTTGTTCTGGTTCATTCACCTGGAACCCTGACTGGCATTAACAGAGCTTATATGATCTACTATTAAACACCATTTTTTTAAAAAAGAATAAAGTTGAAATAATGCAGACTAATGGCTACAAAAGATGCATATACTATCTGTAAAAAACCTCAGAGCTCGTGGTTGGTCTGTTTTTCAGAGCTTAATAAGCTATCGTTAAAAATCAATTAGTCTATTGAGAAAATGTATGGGAATCTTACTTCGGAACTAGAATGTTACGCTCAATTGTGCCAAGAACAGTAAACTGAAATGAGGCATAGAAACCGTGAGAAGCCACATTCTAAAACTATAACAGGATTCAGATATTTTCACATGAAGTGTTCACATGATGTCATAAGCATGGCATTTTATCACTGGAAACTTATGGAACATATAATGTAAATCCAATTTCTACAATTTAACTGCATTCTGGATCTGTGAAAATAGCTACAAACCAACATATTATGGACTGGATGTGTGTTATCTGACAAAAGTGCAAGCAATGCCAAGACCTGTTAGTAGTTTTATAGTGCCTTGGAAGCAGGGAGTCACCAAATCCATATCTTTTAATTACTCATTCTCATTGCTGAACTGATATCGAGTGGTGAGGAGGACCACGGAGAGCAGCAAGTTCGTTACATAACACATTTTTCAGAGCGTTGAGCAGATGTTCTGCAGACTCACTACAAACGGAGTGAGGACTTTTTAGGAATTGACCGTATGTATGACTTACATATAGTGGTCTCTGCAGACTAAACTGGGATGGGAGAAAGTATTTAAACAATGATTGTGAAAAGTTACATGCATCACCTTTAAATCTGAAAAATCTTGTCTGTTCCATCTATTGATAAAAGAACACAGTCTGAGGTAGAACTGTGGCCCACTGCCTAATAGCACACATAACACAGTGACTCAAGTGCGTTGCGGGCCAAGGATATGGGGGGGTAAACAAAACACTAACGCGTGAGCAAACTGAGAGTTTGCCATGTTTAAATTAAGATAAATTATTTGTAATTGTTAGTCAATATTAAAAAATGTCATATTTATTCCCACAAGGAATATATTGACATAGCAGGGTGTGAGCTAATGATTATGCCTAAAAATATGTTGAAATTTATTTTTGTTTTATGTATCACTAGGGAAAGAAGTCATCCAAATACATAATTTTTCATTAGAGTTAGAAAATGCTTCTGCACTGTTCCTGGATATGTGGTAATGAGGGTTCAAGAACATTTTACTATAAGAAAAAACTGATGATGGATCAATGAATTATCGAAAATTAATTGCAATTATTCTATTTATATCAGATTTACCGCATGTACATATTTATATAAAGCACTTATCTCAAGATATTTAACAGGTTTACCCTTAAAGGCTCTTGGGTGTAGAAATACTTTGTGTCGACTTGGCAAAGTGAGATGAAATTGTAATACTGTCAAAACAACTAGAACTATACAGTTACAGAAAACTAATCAAAACTTCTGAATGTCTACCAACACTAATTAAAATCAAGAAATCAGAAACGTCCTGTTTCTTTTGTTGTTGTAAAATAATGTCATTTGATACATGTCCTTATACTTGAAACCATAAATAAAACAATGCAAGATATAAGATAATGCGACCCAGGTTACATTAAATACAGGTTTTGTTTTTTACTCTGTTGGGCCACCACTAAAATCTGGGTCTTGAAAAAAAAATAATTGAGAACCACTGATTCATAGGTCTCTTATCCTGGTCCTATGCACCGCAAGTGCAATTTGATCATGCACAAACAAGCATACAAATTTTTTTCATACAATGCAACGGACCAGGATAAGCAGGGAGACTTCTGGTGTAAGTAAATAATACTTTACAAATAATATTGAACGCCCCTTAATTTCAGACATTAAAATGTACAGTCGCGGCCAAAAGTATTGGCAGTGACATACATTTTGTGTTTCGTCAAGTTTTCTGCTTCAGTTGTTGTGGTGTTGATTCACATTGTTTCTAGATTGTTGTGCAGATTTTTCAGATGTATTTTAAATAATTGCAAAAAGCTTAATTGGCCAAAAAAAATGAACTTTATCATAAAAACCCAAATTTCACTGTTATTTGGCCCTGGCACAAAATGACCAGCTATCATCATTTCACTAATCATATCACAGGAGCACCTGGAAAAGTGTGAATGAGTACTAGTTATGTGAAATCACTCTATCATTCTTATTGGATTATAAAAGCAGACTGATTGCTATAAAAGGAGGGAAGATGTGCTTCCAGTCATTGTGTTCTTGTTAGCAATTGTTACCTCTAAAGAAAGACGTGCAGCCATCATCGCTTCGCATCAAAATGGCCTCACATGCAAGGAAATTGCTACAAAGAATATTGCACCTGAAAGAACCATTTACCGGATCATCAAGAACTTCAAGGAGAGAAAGGCTTCAGGACGTCCCACAGTGTCCAGCAAGTGCCAGAACCATCTTCAAGTCAGCTACGGAATCATGTCACCACCAGTGCAGAGCTTGCTCAATACTGGCAGCAGGTTGGTGTGAGTGCATCTGCACACACAGTGAGGTGAAACTTTTGGGCAATGGCCTGGTGTCAAGAAGGGCAGCAAAGAAGCCACTTCTCTCCACGAAAAACATCAAGGACAGACTGAAATTCTGCAGGAAGTACAAGGATTGGACAGCAGAAGACTGGTGCAAAGTTATCTTCTCTGATGAAGCCCCCTTCTGACTGATTAGGACATCTGGAAAATCGATAATCTGAAGAAGAAAAGGTGAACGCTACCATGAGTCCTGTGTTTTGCCAACAGTGAAGCATCCTGAGACCATCCATGTGTGGGGTTGCTTTTCATCCAGGGGAGTGGGCTCTCTCAATTCTGCCCAAAAACACTGCCATGAATAAAGAATGGTATCAAAACGTCCTGCAAGAGCAAGTTCTCCCAACAATCCAGGAGCAATTTGGTGACAATCCATGCATTTTCCAGCATGATGGAGCACCATGTCACAAGGCAAGAGTAATAATGAAGTGGCTCGGAGATCATTATATTGAATTTTTGGATCCGTGGCCAGGCAACTCCCCAGATCTTAATCTCATTGAGAACCTGTGGTCAATCCTCAATAGGTGAGTAGACAAGCAGAAGCCCACAAATTGTGATCAACTCCGAGCACTAATAAGGCAAGAATGGATCGCTTCAGTCAGGATTTGGCCCCGAAGCTGATATCAAGCATGCCAGAGCGAATTGCAGAGGTTATGAATAACAAGGGTCAACACAGTAAATATTGAGTCTTTGCATATATTTAATGTTTTTGCCAGTAAAAGCCTTTAAAACTTATGAAATGCGTATCATTGTTTTCCAGTATACCATAGAAACATGTGAAAAAATCATCTACAAATACTGAAGCTTTTTAATGTTTTTTGGTATCCCCTTTTCTCCCAATTTGGAATACACAATTCCAACTACTTAGTAGGTCCTCCTGCTGGTGCGACTCCAAGGGGGCGACACTTTGTTTTAAAAATTAGTGGAGACATCATGAATATTAATTAGGCTATGTACAGGTAATGTCAAATAATCTTTCTCTGTTTTGATAAACAGTTGGTCTTGATGACCCATTTAAAAGTTCCAAAACAAATTTCACATATTAATTTTGTAGCTTGGGATATTGTTAGTCAGTGGACAAATACATGGATCAGTCTGGATTTTAGTCAGAATGACTGATTGGTCTCATGGGAAATGTTTCACCTGTATGGTTGTATATTATGAGCATGAGTCTGGATGCACGTGAGAACATCGCTGCAAACAGTCACTCGTCGATACTGATAACAGCCGCAAAGAGCACTCATCATTATATTAAAAAATAAAAAGTTTCAGTGCTGGATCGCCACTTATATAACACACATGAACAAAATGGAAAATCCTACTCAATATCTGGAATTGTTTCTTATGCATTAGACACCTGACAAAAGCAATTTCAAAAAGTGGTTGAGACATATCCCACCTGTAAATTACACCTCTGGTACGTGATTCTATGAGACCAGGTTTTAAAGTCTGTTTGTATTAACTAAAAAGACAGCACTGTGTTACCAGGTTTTTCTTATCATGAATTAACAGGTAGACAAAGGGGTATTTTTACATTTGTGTATGTCCTCTCTCTCTCTTTGTTTAGACTTCAGCTCTTGGTCGTGCAGATATTTACAGTTTGTTTGTCTTTTCTCAGGGATTGCAGCTGTACCTCTCACTCTGACTGAAGCTTATCAAGGTTAAACTGAGACTCGGCTCTGTTGACTGATCCTGCTGCTTCCTTTAGCCATGCGGCTGCTCTGCGGTCTGCTGGTGCTGCTGTTCTTGGGAATCTGGGCAGCCGAGGCACAAAAGGGCGAAAAGGGGAACGGACGTCGAAAGCGGGGTAGAGATCGTAAAAGTTCCGTTAAGCGGCAGGCTGCAGATTGCAAAGCATTTTCAGCTAACCAAGAGAAATTCTTGGACTGTCAAGAATGTCAACTGACAGCCGTATTGTTGGGTTGGCCAGAGGATATTGATCATCTTCTGTTGGCAAAGAACAGGATCAAGGTGCTGCGGGACAATACCTTCAGTCAATTCCGCAACCTGAGGAGTCTAGATCTGCAGCAGAATGAAATATTGCGCATTGAGGAAGGAGCATTCAACGGCTTGAGCAAACTCACCACTTTACTGTTGCAGCACAACCGTCTGCAGGTGGTGAGCGAAAGCATGCTGATTCCTATGCCTCAACTCAAGTACATGCGTCTCTACGACAACCCCTGGAGGTGCGACTGCCAGCTAGACAGTCTAGTAAGGTTCATACAGGTACCCAGTAACCGCAACATTGGCAATTTTGCCAGGTGCGCAGAACCTGTATCATTCTCTGGGAGGCAGTTTAAGAAGCTGGATGCAGAGCTGCTATGCACCCCTCAGCTGGAGAATGTATCACAGCAACCTGACCATCAGCCACTACCAGCTCCACAAAGGAAATCTGATGCAACCACTCTGTGCCACACCTATATGCACCCAGTACCCCGCCTGGACTGCAGGAATAAAGGTGAGAATGATTTTGCCCACCATTGTAAGGTTTCTCATGTATAGAGGAGCCATTGAGGAGCATTGCTAAGCCCAGCTAAATAATTAAGAAACAGTGTCACTGCTCAAATCCACTTTTAGATTTGGAAGTGAAATCACAGATCTTAGGAAACTTTTGGAAAATCTTGTGGTTCACCCATTTCACAATTTCTTTCAGTCATTAAATGGCAAACTTAATGCTGCAGTGTGTAATTTCTGGCCACTAGGAGCACCAACAGAATTGCAATCTGTCTGATTGAGCTGCTCGAAATTACAAATTTGGCTTCAACAATGGCAAACATTTAAGATGAGACTTTTTGCGCACAATGAAAGACAGAGGAGTGTTTCAAATGTCTTTATTTTGCAATACTGCCTTTATTTGTAATTACACACTGCAACTTTAAATGTAGGTATAAAAAAAGCAACAACCCAATTCAAGATCGCAATAGTAGAAAGGCATAAACAAGGTCTGGTGTTAAATGTTTGGCTACTAGAAGTGTTGTTTTTCAGGAAAACTCCATTTGTAAGTCAAGTTATCGGTCAACAAAGATCTCTGTCCTGCTTATCCTTTCAGCTAATCAGAGGATTAATGATTAAAAGCCTGGGTAAACTTTGTTTGTCACATCTGTATGTCACTAAGATTTTGCAGCTATAGTGCATTGTGTTTCTATTAAATATTTGTTGTATGAAATATGTATTTGGAAAGAGTTGTGAGGGAGGCTGAACAAGTGATATGACAAATAGTTGAATAAAACTGTCAACCAGAAAAATGAACAGAGTTTGCTTAAAAAGTCGTCTGGTTTATTTTAAGGTAATTTACGATGTTGAAAAATGTCTTTAGTGTCATCGAGAGCTCTATAGTGGTTTTTCGGCAACAGCAGTTAGAGCAAAGTATAATTTATTCCACAGTAAACACTCAAACAATGAGTAATACTTTCCTCAAATCCTTTGAAACTACCTTTTAATTCTGTTAGAGCAGATCTGCAATCTTCATTGTTTAAGAAACAATACACCCTGCAGAATTGTGTGACTGTATCAAATTAAGGGAAACTACAAAACATTTGACAACTTCCTAATGGACGGACAGATTGTGTGTGTGATCTGCATTTAACTAAGAAGGAGGTCTTCGCCATCTTAAGACAGTTCTAATGGAAATGTGGAGTAGAATAGTGGTCTTTGACACCAGAAAGTTCAAGCATCTCAAGATATAGCACACTGCATGATGAATGTTTTCCATTATAGTTGACAATGATAATGAGGCTTTTTTTTTTTCTTCACAAATCCTCCATTTAAGAGGTTTCAATGTATTGTACATTAGAGTTGTACTTTTTGTAAAGTGGGGTTCACTAGCAAAATGTTTTCTGATATCCTAAATAAGAAGCAAGATATTGCCAGGCCAAAGACAAAATCGTTTGGGTTAGATGATACAAGGAGGACATGTGTAATACAATACAGTCCATGTGAAATAAAGTCAGATGGGTTTTATGGTCAGTGGGTTTTGGTCTTTTACTCCCATAATCAGAAATACTAAGTCAGCAGTATTGAACTGAGTGAGGTATCCTGAATCACTCCCTCCCAAAAACACCAACTCACACTCTTATACCATTATGTCATCTGTCCTGGAACCTAAGGGATAGCTGGTGATTTCCTTTGTCAGCAGTAAACCTTGAAATCTTGTATTGGAATCTATTGGCAAGCACAGCAGGCTACAAACCAAGTGTTAGTGAGCTCAACTTCTGGGAAGGCTTTTCCTTGAGTAGGTGGCAAGAATAACTGAGCATCTATTTGTGTGGATACAATCCAAAAGTATCAACATGCTGTTCCAGGGATACTGTAAAAGATTGTAAACGCTACTTGAGCAGCAGCTGTGGTTAAGATTTGAGTTTATATACAGTAGGTGGCATAACAACTCACATATGTCTTGGTGTGATGAGTTTTAAACAGGTCCAGCTCTGGCGGGTCAAAGGAAGAATTGCAACTGTATCTGTTTTGCATGTTGCACAACTCTCGCACATGTTGAGTCCCACGATAGCATTTCCTGATATCACAGAGACAGTGATGTCTCACAGAGTCTCTACTGTTAGAACCATACATGTGCCATATGTAAAGGTTTTCATAGCTCTCTCAGTGGTGATATAAATAAATATGTTCAGGCATGCTTTGCTGAAGCCCTCGTAAGGGTTTGAGACTTGAGTGTTCAAGGCCAAAATCCTCGAAAACAAATAGCAAGCTTCTTTGTACTGTCATACATGCTTTGCATATACAGTAGTTTAAGCTCCATATACATATACTATTTTTACATTTTTTTTCAAATATAAGTGCCATTATCAGTAATTGTTTGTGAAAATGAGTTTAACAGACCACCAACGCTCCAGTGGCAGATGTTTCCATGTATGGTTACCCTGCTAGAAATAATTTGGAACTAAGTCACTAAGTCTTTCATAGTGCCTGAAAGCATATGGATGATTCTGAACTACACAATATTCCCTTGGGAATCACTAAACCACAAAAGGAAACATTACAATGTGTAACACAAAAGTTTCTTGTAGCTGTATCTATTGTCAGTCATCCTGAAAATTGTGTTGATAATGATGGAATAATTTCCAATCTGCCAATATAATTATAGTAATTGGACTCTCTCTTTTGCAGAACTTAAAGCTGTGCCAGCGGATATCACAGTGGATATTGTGAGATTGGATCTATCCAGAAACAACATCAAGCAGCTGAGACCTAAGCAGTTTGTAACCGTTATAGACTTAAAAATCTTGAACCTGAGCAGCAACAGTCTGGAACACATAGACACAGGTGAGCCAGCAGTCCCACAGCAAAGTCATCAAGACATCAACTTATTTCATTGTTACGCGATGAAAGAGCAATGATGATGTATTAGGTGCAGTATAAGTATTTGGTTTCACAAGGCATGAAAAGGAAGGTGTTTCAATACAGCATAAGCCAGAAATGAGAGCTTTGCAGCATCTTGCAGAACTCACAGCTATGAGGGGCAGCCATGACAGGTCACCTAGAAATCATTATCTTAGAAGTTTGTAAGGTATGAAGAGGACCTCTTAACTGCTTATAAATATAAAATAGTTAATTCACTGTTGACATCAGGAAATGAGCCATGTTAAATAAATCACTTATGAAAGCATCAGTTCAGCTTTTACTGACAGGCTGAAGGGAGCCTTACACAAACCCACAACCATTTGTCAAAAGAATGGGTGGATGAAAGAACATAAGAGGTTTATAGAATTTATGGGAAGTAGAGAAAACAATATGTGAGACAATTCAAAAAGTCTGCCATAACCATACATATACGCTGAATCTTTTAAGCACTTTTTGTATGGAGAAAAAGATACACTTGAGCACCTTCATTTTCATGCGTTTACCAATTAGACCAAACAAAGCAGGGGATACATTGAGTATTGCTTTTAAACATTTGCAGGTTATTTCTTCCTGGGTATGAAGCATTTAAGCAGCTTTGGTAATCCTGTAAGTTTTTTGTTATTCTATGGAACACAATATGAGCTATTGATGAATGGGAAAGTAGACGGAGGCCAGACGCTACCAAGCTCCAAAAAGGACAAAACAGTATCATGAAATTTGTCTGATGACTTGTGCACTATATTGCTTCCAGTCCATATGGCTTTGTGTGAGGAACACATCAGATAAGGTCTCTAAAAAACTAGTAAGACCCATAATATTTTCAAAGGAATGTTTCGGGTGTAATACAACTGAAGGGCAAAGTATACTTTGGTTGTCCACATTGCTGATCACTTTGCACACAGCATGCCTATTTCATCCTCAGCAAAGTCTGCGCGGACTGTCCGCACGTGGCCCAAATTTTCTCAACATGTGCACAGCCCACACACCTCTAGTCTTCTTAGCATGCGCCAACCATTGACAGTACCAAAAGTGTGCGTTCCATTCCGAAGGGCTAATCGCTATGCCAGAGTGAGAGCATTGGAGGGTTGAAGGTGTAGGGCTCAAAGATATCGGCCATTTGGAATGCACTTCAATGTCATCTATCCAAGCCAAATGAGCCGCTTCAGACAAGGCTGGCACTAATGAACATCAGTTGCACCTAATCAGAAATATTAACACATGATTTTGCCTCAATATTAACTACTTTCAGAATGCAAACTGAAAAAAAAAATGCTTTAAATCTGTAAGACTAAAACAAATTTACTGTACGTATGTTTAATTATTAAATTAATAAAATATCTGTGTATACAACATGTTTATATTGCAAGAACCGGTTTGTTTGCAGTTGCAGCTGTTTGTTTTACATTACATTAGGCATTCAATTCTGGTCTTCTTGGCAGCAGTGTCCATTAGTTGAACCCACACACAAACGTTAGTTTTGAAGGGCTCTTCGAAGCAGCTATTTATGACCACTTTGGTTTGGTTTGGATTGGCCCTTCAACATGGCGGCAATGATTGTTCTACTTTTGAAGTGCCCTTTAGAGGCTGATTTATCCTGTTTGGAATGCAGGAATAGAGTATCACAAAGCAGTTGTTGTGTGCATGTGTCGAACGCGTTCGTATTTGCTCACGGTCAAAAGAGTATACTTTGAAATGTAATGCGGTCAACCGGGTATGGTCCGATCCAAAACACAGAAAAACAAAGCATACCCGGGGCCTTTACTCTCCATCATCTGTGGAATGTTGTTGATTACCAAGAATATCATTTTGTCACAAAGTTTGTTAAACAGTCAAAAAATTGCGCTGATGGAAATCTACACACAATGGAAGTCCATGCAGCAATATGGGGTAAGGTGCCCCATTGTAAGAGCGTTAACTGTCAACACATTTTTTGTGTTTTTGCAAACTGTAGGACAAGTCGGAATTGTTTTCTATGTAAATAAACAGCATGCCACAAATACTGTTGATAGAGCTGAAAGGAATATTCAGAGTTCTGTACAAGTTAAGCTCAATCGACAGCATTTGTGGCATAATGCTGATTACCACAAAAATGTATTTCGACTCATCCCTCATTTTCCCTCCAAATCTGGTTTACGGTTAAGCACTTACAATGGAAGTGAATCCATAAACTTTAAAATACTCACTGTTTCAAAAGTATAGCAACAAGACATAAACAATATGTGTGTTAACATGATTTTAGTGCGATAAAACCTCTTACTAACCTTTTCAATATAAAGTTATATCCAATTTTACAACTGTGTTGCCATGACAGCGTAATGCCATACACATTAAAATGACCATAAATGCAACAATTTAAACTTTACAGCTTAAATAATACACAAGTTTTAACAGAACAATTCATGTAAGTGCTTTTATAAAATGATAAGCTTCACAAATCTGCCTTTAAACCCTCCAAAAACTGGCCCCATTTACTTCCGTTATAAGTGCCTCTCTGTAACCTCGATTTTTTTAAACTACATTCACCAAACTTGGCACAGACCTTCAGATTGTTCTGACTTAGTGTGGTGTCTTTTCTAACTGATCGTACTTGCAGTTTTCCCAGATCAGGCAATCAAAAATCCCCTAAAATCTAATAGGGGGTATTTACGCTTGGTCACTTCATGCAGTTTTACTGATTGGATTGGTATCCGATCATGAAAAGACAAAGTGTAAATCTCCAGAGGTGGTTTGAGATGCATTCCAGACAAAACTCGTTCAAGTGTCAATGCATCTGGCTGTTCTAGCCACATATGTAAACTTTACTGTGCACAAACAGTACTACTTCAGTTTAGGGAAAATGCGAAACATAACGACTGTAATCAAGTATTTTTACAGAGCTTGCATCATGCAGTAAATAATCACAGAGTAAGAAACAGATGCACGTTGTTGGAGTGAATACACATTTTTCTTCATTTATTTGATGCAGATCGCTAAAGTGCAGCTGACGTGCATGGACATATCTTAACTATGTCAAGCCCAGAGGGTAAAAATACAGATACCTGCGTGTGGGGCAAAGTTACTTGGAATCAAATAAAAATTACATATTTTAAATTTGTTGCCTGCATTAGCATAATCCCGAAGTAAGCGCAGGGACTTTATATCCATTTGGCAGAGGCACATTGATGTGGCCAAGTGTAAATGGAATGTACTAATTAAATGGAATAGCAATCCAATCAGTATGAAGTGACCAAGTGTTAATACCCCCCATAGACTTTTTGATGGAATGTTTAAAAATCCAACATCTTCTTATGAATACTTATAGATGGCACATATGTAAGCAACTAACCAATGTAGGACTGCATTTTTTAAATTAGGTCTTCCCAAAAAATGGTTCCTCAAAAAGCCTTTTTCTTCCACAACAGAGAAAAAAAGACCACTTACTGCCTTCCTAAACTGCCTCTTGGAGAAAATGCACTTAATTGGAGTCAGTCAGGTTCTAATGATCCGACAAGCAGGTTGTGTCATCTAATTGTTTCCATTGAGAGGGATGATAACACCGATTCAGCCACACTACAAGTTCAGGAACAGGAGGTTTCCTTCTTTTTACTTCATTAGTCACAGTTCAGAGATTAGAGAGAGAACACAGCTGGATAAACAGGCGGCATATCACTCTCAAAATCTAAGAGGCTATTATGCAATCCACTGAGGCAAGAACATTTCTTAAGGCCCAGGTATATTTCAATTAGCACGTTCCGTTCTGTCTCACGTACAGTTGTGTGGGCACACCTTTAAAAGTATACCTTACGCGGATGAACCTGAATGGATGCGTTCCACAAATGCGCAAAACAATAGCTTTGTTATATACTACTAGACGTTAGAGGGCAGCATTGTCATTTACAGGACATCCACTCTAATGGTGGATCCTCAGTTTTTCTTCTTATTTATCCTTCAGAGGAGGCAAGAACAACAACAACAAAATGATAGAGAAGGATAAGTTCTTTGGAATAGTTAGCAAGATGGTGTACTAGATGACAGCATAGTTAACAACTAGTTTATTTTCGTGTTTTTATACTTTTACCAATTCGATTTTCAACACAATACATTTCTCATCATCTAAAAATGGCAGGCAGAGCAAAAAAAATCTGAAGATAAGATAGTGAGTAGTAACAGAAACGAGCATGATTACGGCGAAGTGACTGAGGTAGCTGTTGCTGCAAACAAGCGTGTTTTGGAGGAAACTGGTGCTGAGAATCTACCCGTTACTCCCAGAAAAGTGCACATCATGAAGAAAGTGCGTCCTGAGCAGGAGGAAGAGATTTCTAATGCGGATATCCTCGAGGCTATTCACTCTCTCGGAAGGAGGTTTGACCAGCAGGAATTAAAGTTGGAGGAGTTGTCAAAAGAAAATGGAAGAGAACTGTAGAATCTTAAAGGTTACGGGAGAAGGCATCTGAAATGGATCAGGATCTTTCTGTTCTCAAACAGGAAAGTAAAGAGCTGAAGGCGAGGGTAGGGTTAGGGTTAGGGTTAGGGTTATGAACTGGATCGCTACAAAAGGCGTTGGAACTTACGCATCAGAGGCTCGCCAGAGAAACAGAACGAGAACATCAGAGCAGAGTTGATCTCGCTGCTTTCAAAGATTGCTCCTGGAGTGCCCTGGGAAATGGAAGAGGCAGTTAACACGTATCATCGAATTGGCAGAAAGGAAGGAAATCGCATGTGGCAGATCATCATTACATTTTCAAAGAGAATCTATAGAAATCTAGTTTGGGTGTTGTCAAAGGGATCAACCGTGTGCAAGGAGCCAGGCATTCGTTTCACGGAGAACTTAATCAAAGAGGACAGAGAAGCATGAGAAGCGCTTTGGACATTAAACAAGCACGTGCTGTAGGAAAAGTGGTGTTCTTTCATTTTCCATTTGCTTTCATTAAGGGGAAGCAGATTTTTGGCTGATGATGGAACTTGGAAAAATGGGAATTGTGTTGATCTTTGAAGGACTTTTTTTTGTAACTATTGCAGTTTCATTCTTCTGATCTCGACTTCTTTTGTTTATTAGGCCTATTTAATGTTTGTGCTGCTATTTAGTTTTGACGGAATGTATTAAGATTTATGTTTACTGTGGCTTCTTTGTATTTTCATTCAAGCAATATAAAAAATGTTCTTCGACTTCTGCTTGACAGTGCAACCCAAATTGACATATTGCCACCTAGTGGACTCTATCTCAACAGTCAACCTTGCACATGTGTGTTTGTCCACGCACAGTCCGCACGAACAGAAAAATCTGTCTGCAAGCGGACACTGTGCGCGGACGTCCACAAACACTCCTAATGACGAAAATTACGTCACTCAGACTGTGCGCGGACCGCCGCGGACAGGCAAAGTATACTTTGGACTTTAAGGTGTAGTGTCTATGTTTTTTTTGTTTTGTTTTTTTATGTTGTATGGCACGTTTATGAAAAAAAGATTATTAAAATGTTGAAAAGAAATCAGATTTGAAGGCTCATCTATTTACTTCTGTCTTATTCTTTCCAGCTGCCTTTGCAGGCCTGCTGCATTTGGGAGAGCTGGACCTTTCCAACAACAGTCTGCGATATTTCCAGTATGGTGTTTTGGAGGATCTATACTTCCTGAAGAAACTGTCTCTGGGGGGCAACCCCTGGATCTGTGATTACAACATTCACTACTTGATCTACTGGCTAAAGCACCACCGTGGAGTGTCCTACACAGGTCTGGTGTGCAGTGAACCAGAGGAGTTTCGGGGATGGCCAGTGGAGAACTATGTGAAGACCTACAACGCAGACTGTCCTACAGACATGACGCATAACCAGTTACCTGGCACTGACACTGCGGGCACCACAGCTCAGGAACTCACTGCTGAGATAGACGAAGTGGAGCTGGATTCAGATTTGGGGCCAAGACCTTACAGAGTACGAAAGAAATTTGAGATCATCCGTCTATCTTAAGGCGGAAAATGTGATACTGTAATGCTGTTGGGAACGCTGTCCTATTTTATCATGAACAAATCATTTTCCCTGCATAATTCTTACTGTATCAGAAATGAATCATTAATATACTGTTTTTGCAGATTCTTTGAATCCAATCAGAATTGGATCAATCCAAGCAGTTGATGTTTACGTTTTTCATTCTGAATTATTTTATGAGTAATTTTGTAAATTGAATTATGATAAATAAAAGTAGAGTTGATTTTTTTTATTCATTGATTGTTCATGAAGCCATATTCAGTGGCTACCCAGGTAAGTGTGAGTTTAGTTTGAGCAGGAAAATTTTTACCGGTCCATCGCAATAGTAAAATGGTAAATGGTCTGCACTTATATAGCGCCTTTGTAACCTTAACGGTATTCAAAGCGCTTCACCCATTCACACACACACATTCATACACCAATGGCGGCAGAGCTTAAATAGAACTTAAATAGTTTCATTACACATTTTATTGACTTGGCAGCAGCTGTTTCTTCTTGTTGTGTAAACATGTAAAGTTATTATATTGTCATTAGGATCTCTTGATCTTCATATCAATCTCTGAGTTGACAGAGAGGGTTTATAGTGAGCGTCTTGAGATTCCATAATCCGATGTAAACCGGTTTGGCTCTGTCTGGTTTTGTCAACCTGAAACTTACTCTGAAACTCTACATATTATCAACTAGCTTCATGAAGTAGGCCTCTGATGTTTCATCTGTTAACTAAAGCCAAAAAATGCAAGTGCGCAACAAGGGCAAGACCACATGGGGGCCAGAGTGGCACTGGTCCATCCAGATACACGGAGGTCCCCCCAGTCAAAACAACCGGAACTCACCCTAACCATTTTCAAGTAAAAGGAAACTTAATTTTGTCACATGCAATACAGCTCACATGCAAGATACCGTAATCATAATTTTCCTGTTAAAAATATTTTTTATTTCAAAGTTGCTCATAAATTGAGTCACTGTTTGTGGTCTGCGCAGCGCTATACAGTCATTCCTGTAATCGGATCCACTCAGCAACAAGATTTGGTCTAACGTAATTTATTTTTTAACATGGGAGGATAGTAAATGTTTCTGTTGATGACATGATATTTCTGTGGTTTGGCATGTGATGGTACTTAACATCCAAAATACAAAAAACAGCCACATAATAGAGTAATCGCATCCTGTTTTTCCTGAACCTGTCCTCTTTTTCGGACGTCTGGCCGAGCGGCTGGCCAGGATTTCTAAATTGCCTTAAATGTCTTGGATTTGGTTTACTTTTCATTTTGACATGCTCTTTAGTGTCATATCCAATCTCTGTGTGCGTATTTACTATTAAAAGCAGTTTAAGCCTAAAGCACATCCCATTAAAGCCATTTAAACCTAGCGCTTCTGTTTCTTATAACATCTTCTTTACGCTGCCTCTCTCTTTGCGCACATGCTGTGTGTGAGGGAGCAAGAGAGCTTTCTATCTCTCCACGTTTCTCTTCATTTATGTACGTTACTGAGCACTGTTTTTGCACAATTTTCTTTGCATGAAATTCCTTTCTAAGATGCCACTGTTTGATAAGAACCTAAACTGAAATGGGGCACGCTCACGGTCAAGTACAGTTATTGTGAGAAAAATTGTACAAAACAGGCTGCTTTCCATACAAAGTATTAATATAACAATTATTTCATTATCAATAGCAAAATAATGTGACATTACTTTTAAAAGTATCATTCTTCAAGTCTACAGGACATCTGTTAAATAGAACATATGGTTCTTATTTTACATAGGCTACTATTCAAAATAATGTTTTTTGCGACATTGCGGCAGCTCCAAGAAGCCCAGAACGTCAGCCAAAGAGTTTGTCAGCTTCATTTAAGATTCCATCTTCTGGGAAATAGCCAACATCTGTGCACAGCAGGACTGAAAAGTGTCTAATAATTATGTTTATTGAATCTTATTTGTTATATTCATTTATTGTATTTTTTTCTATGGCCATTTAATTTTTTTATCGCACCATGACCTGTTAAGGTAAATTACTAATAATAAACGTAATAACTGTTCAAAAACAAATAATTAATATTATTATACCAGTAATTATGCAAATATGGCATTAAATAAATGAACGAATGTAAATGAATGGAACGTTGACCCATAATGGCTGAGGAAACGGGTACACTTCATTATATTCACAATGAAATTAGGCACAGAATAGAGGTCCACTCTATTTCACCACGGTCAACCTACTTGGAGATTTCCAGCCTTGCCACTATAGCTGCAGACCGGTGATCTCAAATGGGGGTGGCATATCCAAAAGAGGGTGGGTTTTCTCCAGAACAGGGAACATTTACATTTTGCATTTACATTTATTAATACTTTTATCCAAAGCAACTTACTTTTTTGTAGAGAAAGAAGACAGATAATACAATAAGATGATGCTTGAAGGTGAGAAGAGTATCAGCTGTTCATGTGGGGTTTGCAAGGTCATTCCCCACCAAGGAACGGATGAAGTGAAGGTCTGGGAAAGTGATTTTGTGCCTCTGTAAGATGGTACATTGAGGGGATGCTCAACCGCTGATCTTAAGCTTCTGGAGGACACATAGTCTTGAAGTAGTGGGTGCAGATAAGGGGGTGCAACAGTGGTTGTTCTGTAGGCAAGTACTAATGCCTTGAATTTGACGTGAGCAACCATTGGCAACTACTGCATTTTGATGAAAAGAGGTGTGACGTGCACTCTCTTGGGCTCGTTAAAGACCAATCGTGCTTCTGCATTCTGGATCAGTGCAGAGGTTTGACTGTACATGCAGGAAGCCCTGTCAAAAGAGAATTATAGTAGTCCGGTCTAGATATACCAAAAGCCTGGACAAGGAGTTGTGTAGCATGGCTCAGGTAGGAAGGGTCTCATCTTCCTAATGTTATACAGTGCAGGGTTACTCCAAAAGGGGGTTGCGCCATCTCCAAAAGGGGGTGTCACTTCCACACACGGTTAGGGTTAGGGAAAGGGTTAGGTTTGGGGCTCTCTGTATCTTTGCTGGCGGTTTGGAACTCCTGCCCATTTTTGGAGCTCTGCCTAGATATTTGCCTAGAGTATGTTTCGAGACTAAGTCTGAATTTATATGATTTCCTTTTGACCCCAGTTGTTGTTGCACACTAGTTGAAGCGCACATGCTGATTTGTGGTCTGTGCGTATGCTTCAACAAGACAGCATACAACGCAAGTGCACACTGCACGGTACATAAAATGGAGACATGTGTGCTTGCATGCCATGCTTAAAGGCTCATTCAGGAAGAGAACATTGGCTATAAAGTGACTGAAACATTAGAAAGGCATTTTTCTGAAGGGGGAAGGGCAAGTGTAGTACCACAGTATTTCTTCAGACACACACTTTTTTATCTCCATTCTCTCTGAAAAGAAACAGATGCTAGAAAATTATGGATCTCCAGTCTCTTTTTGTAAAAATGTAATAAAGCTGTTTTGCAATTAAGGGAGGGACATATTAGGACTCAAAACAGGCCTCTTCTGCTAATCCATTTAATTGTATGACTGTTCTCAGCAACAGATATTTTCAGCATTGTATATGCACTGCAAAATTCAGATGCATCTTTCCTGCATGTCCAGTTTTCTCCATGTAAATTTGACCCGGCTTATCTTCCTGTCCTCTTGAGTTGTCTCAAACTTTGAGAATTTTTAAAGTCACCATTGTTCTTTCACTGCTCTTTCCATGTTTGCCAGTGTACTCAGTTTTCATCTTTAGAGTGTCATGAACAAGACATGGTACTCAAATAACTTGGTTGATAAAAGATTTAGCACTGACAGAAGGAAACCCTCAACCAGGCAACTGCTACATCAGTGGAGCTCCAGAAAAGTCTTTGAGTGCAAAGAGGTGCCTGAGTGATAAATGTCCTGAGTAAGTGAATTCTCCTGGAATGTTGGTTAAACTTCACTGGGAGTGAATTCTTACCATTGTACTCTATCCCACAGTGCAGAGAAAATACTGAGAGCAGGAAGTGCTGTTACATTTTCCACAGAGGCTTAAGGGAATGGAAAGCTGATTCACACAATGATGGGAAACAGGCTTACAAAATAATTAGTTCAAACTTATCATAACACACTAAAGTTAGCTACTTAGCATCACTTTGCACAGGCTTATAGAGATTGATATACGGATTATTCCTCGTGTTACCACTTATGTTGCTAATTTACATAGCTTACACATTTTAATGTCATACTGGGTACTGTACCTTTAGTCAGTACATTGGCAGTGTCAAGAACAGCACATTGTCTCTCTCTGGAGCATCTATAGAAAATGTATATATACAGATTTGCAGTTGCTCAAGGAAATACCAGCTTGAAATATACATTTAGGTAAAATGATAGTTAAAAAGTTATAAACCCAAATGCAGATTGATTTGGAAGCAGCATGCAATGTCGAAGGATAATTAGATCCAAGGATGAAGGCCAATTGCAATTAGGCATGCAAATATTATGATAATGAGCCTGTTCCAAAACATAGTGAGCTGCCTCTGTAGGCAGTATTTTAAGACATTATATGTGCGCTTCCGTCACAAAGGCTGTTCCAAAAAGTGCGTATCTTAATTATACTGCCTCCAAATATATCTTATTTTGGCCAAATTCGAAGGAATCATAGTATTTATCCTTCCTCGGTTAGCCAATCCGAGAATGCATTGTGATGAGCTCATGGAAAAATAATGCTGCTTTCACTGCTATCGGAATTATGGTATATACGAGTTTCCCCACTCAGAAATTGCACATGAACGACCCCTTCAGTCATAATTGCTACTGGGAAACTCAGAGATAATTTTGATCCCCAAGTTTCTGAGATGGGAGGAGTACTTTCAACATGGCGGAGGAGAGTACGGTTTCTGGAATGAATGACAGGTTTTATTAATTTTTCTATATACAGATAATTGTTAATGCTCGCAGTTTCTGTCAAATTAATTAATGTACATTAGCAACCATTTGTTGCATTTTCTACATTTTCAAACCGTGGAACAAGCTTGTATTTGACCAACATTATTTTATCGTCAGCAAGCTAACAGTGATATGTATTATGGAGTCAAAATAAAAGTTCAAGAAATGTGTATGAATGAACCTGGCATTGTACATGTTTCCCATTGTTACAATAAATTCAGTTCCTGAGATATTTGGTTCCAGTGAACATATGAAGGATTCTAAAGGATTCTATTCTATATTCTATTCATGATTTATCCTGACATGGGTGTTGAAGTAGAACTGAAGATGTTAGCGCACCACCGTCATGACTCAAGTTCAACTTGAGTGAAGGATTATTTCGAAAAGGTAATTAAACGTTGCCAAAGTTAGCTACAACAGTTTACATTTCTGTAACATTTGATAATTTGTCAAAAGTGCTTTTTGATTAATCGTGTGATTTTTATTCTTGCATGAATGATAACAATCAGCCACTTTAGGATAGAGGAGAGCAAGCTTAAGCCATTTAACCACCCTGCAGCTTTTTCAATTCTTAATTGTGTTCTTCTATTGTATATTTAGAAGTATTTTTTTGCAACAATTCATAGGTTGTATAAATTTTTATTATTATTATTGTTTTATTACCAATTAAGGTTTCAATGCTGCTGTAATTGGCTGTCAGAAAACAAGAAATAAAAATAAAACAAGTTATACTTTCAGTGAGTCTCCACACTTTATGGCAAATTTTGCTTTACAACTGATGTTTAAATATTTCTACTAGAAACAAGAAACAAGTTTCTGCCTTTATCACAGTTAACAACCTGATAGCAATTCATGTGGGTCACTTATCAATATATGCCATATTATAATGTTGCAACATAAAATGTTGATTTTTGCTTTGTTCTTGTGGCTTGTTTATTATTGTTATTATTATTATTATTATTATAGTGTGCAGAGGCACTAGTTCTCATGGAACAGACCAGCAGCTACCACATGAATATATTTTAATTGTGACGATAGGAAATAGTGCAGATGTTATCATTAACAATATTATGTACATTATGTTTTAGTTTTGTGTTTGTGATGCACTTGTTTCTACAAAAGACAACAGATGTGTGTTTAGTAGGGTACAAATATCATTTCACAGAAGTGTGTTAATATGAAAACTAGTTTGGAATCTTGTAAGAATAAATTCCTACTCATGTGATGTCAATATCACTCTCTCATTCAAGTTGAATGTGAGAGCTGCAGTGGCGGGCACCACTGGCACTATGTTATCCAAGCAAATATGGAGGCTGTTTCTTTTGTGAAGTGTGCCATGTTTCAATAAACTATTTTCTGGGGCACTCACTAATCTTGTTTAATTTCATATCATGTTTTTGAAGCTTTCGTTATCTTACCAAGAAGAGCCACGCTCATTGTGCCATTGTGATTGCTTCCTGAAATTATCAGGCTTTGGTAAATTGTTTCAAGTGACTAATATTTACATAATTTATAATACAGAAGGCCAGAATTGGTGCAACATGCCTTTGGTGTGTGCCGCAGATTAATTTACATAGAGTAGGCTAAACGTGGAAATGAGAAGAACACCTGTGAATGAGACTTGAGTATTGTTCTAGATCATGTATTTAATAATTTATTTAATGCTTTATTGCTTGCTAGTCACTATCAATTGCTTACCTAGTCCAGTGTTTCCCAACATTTTTCTGCAACGGCACACTTTTTACGACAGAAGGATTATATGGCACACCACTATCCCACATAGGCTAACCATCGTCAATATTTTTCCTTTTAAAGAACTTGTCCATGTGTTCTGTCCTTATTAATAGCGTGTTTACTTGTAATGTTTGAAATTCGGCTATGGAAAAAAAACAACTTTCTCTCATCATCCGTCATTTCGTAAAAATTCCGTCACAATCTATTATTACCCATCATTTTAATTATAATAAGACATTTAATGGCTTTTATTTTCGTTCACATTTTCATTTTTACTCATGAACCTACAGGAAGAGCATTATGCATTTATTTATTTATGAAGAGAACAGATGAACAACAGAGACACCACACGAAGCAGATTAATTTTTTCCCCCCGGCAGTGACGCCGGAGGCCAAAATATGGACAAATCACGTCTGCTTCGACTTAAATTGGGTGCTCGCCTGTGCGTAATCAAACGCATCAAAGGAGACTGATGCTGAGGCAATTACATTAGATTTTGTGTCTTTGGCTCGGACAGACGACTTCTCTTGACAGTTTTAATTTGGTTCTGGAGGCTGAAGTGAAGCGCCGCATCGCCCTCCACATGACAAGAGTTGCAGAAAGCATCACAGAGAGGTGATTTTACGTGTTTGCCGTAGAAAAGCAGGAGATGTGCACAATAAACATTGAAACCATGTATTTGGAAGAGAGAAAAAGGCTTGCAGTAGCTTTGATAGCAGAAAGTAATAAAATGACTCGTTTATGTTTAGGTTGAAGCGTTTTCTTGGTGAATTTATTTAGTTCAATAACTGGGGTCTCTGTTATTCGTTAACGATAAGGTCATATTTAATTAAAAGCAATGAGACATTGAATGTCTCTTCCCAAATTTGGACAGTTTTTAACTATATCTTGTTGCTCAGTACTCTCAAAGACATTATTGGTGAAGCAAAAACGTGTGCGTGAAAAACACTTTGGTGTAAAGTGACGTCACTTCATAGACTTCAACGTATTCTGCAGCGCTGACGCGAAACATGTGATGACCCTTAATTTCTCGGTGAGGAGTTTGGAATTATTATTATTATTTTTTTCATGCATTTATTTATTTTGTGGAATTTTATAATTTTCCACATGCCGTGGTAATCTTCCACGGCACACTAGTGTGCTGCGACACAGTGGTTGGGAAACACTGACCTAGTCATGCAGTCTTTTAAATGGTTGTCAGAAAACATTATGGTACAGTTTTATTCAGTAAATAAAATAGGATAATTCCGGTAGCAAACGAAGGCAGAATAAATCCAAGTGGCGGATGAAGCGAGATACATTTTTATTATAAATATACTTAAACCATTCAATGCTGAAAAGTATAGGTGTACAAAAGGCTAAGCTTTAATGACGCTGGTGCCCTCTGCTGGACATTTAATTTGTTGCACTTTAGGATATACGTATTATTTCTGAATCACCTGACTATCATTTCTGCAATTTCATTGGTTTAGATCAGGAGAACTGAATGTCAATCAAAGAGTGTTCATGCCCAGACACGTAACTATGTTGCTAAAGTTTGCGGCAATTTCATAGTGATCTCCGTGCAGATCTGGTTCAATTTCTAGCGTTTTTTGTTCATACTGTGTGCGTACATCTTAAAAGTAAGTAGTTAAATACTCTTTCATGTATATATCAGTAGATTTATTTGCTGCTATGTTATATTGTAATACTAGAAGTTTGTTTATTCCTTTGAGGTAGTCAATGCACATGTAAGCTCGATCGCACATTCATTTCAGCATAAAACACGCTGAATTAGACTTTGAATGTTACTTTTTGAATATTATGTGAAAATATTTAATTCAGTTTCATCTGATTGTTTATTTAAAGTGAATATGTGTATAAACCTGAGGAAATTTACAGCTGTTGGACTTGTATAAATATGTCCTTATCTTTATGCTATTGCATTACTTTTATATTGTTCAGTTATTACTGTTTCTGCCTCATTGTACTTATATACATTATTGTTATTATTGTTCATTTATAGAACCACACCCATACTGATGTATGAATCAAAAGATAACAGTAAAGAACTTTATTGTGGACATGGACTAAGTGATTTATTGTTCTGCCTGAACAATCTGTAGCAGTTGTCACCTAGTTTAAGATCCGCACCTCAACATCTTTCATACAATATTTGGTCCTTCGAGCCGGATCAGACAGCTACTACAGCATCACCATGTCCAGAACAGAAAGACAGGCTACCTCAGATTTACCAGTGTCCAGACCACGTCGACAGGTCATCCCACCAAGATACTTAGATGACTTCTATGTTGATTACACAGTGCCACATCAGTTACTTCATTCTGATGAACAGCCCACAAATGGTGCCACTGGACCTGAACCAGGTAAAAGGCCTGCATTTAAAGAGTTCCCATGTACTGAAAGCGGACCAGAACCAACGAAAAGTACGAGCACTGGATCAAGTGAAAGGAGTTCGTTTGTGGAGACATATCAAGATTTGCCGCAGCCAGTGCCCCGTACTCGGACTTCTCCAAGGCGAATAATTTATGCAGATCAGAGAGTTCTCTCCTCAAGTCCATATACAGCAGCCACTGAGGGCCGGCCAGTTCTGCCTAGAGATCAAGACGATCTTCCTCAGCCCATGAGGGCACTGCCTGTAGATTCACGAGGTGACCCTCTGCATTCTCATTCAGTCAGTCACAAAGAGATTAATTATCTCATTGATAACCTAGGAGAACTGAGACTACCAGGCTCTGCAAATCGGCTAACTTCAAGTCATCCCTTCTCTCCTTATGAACCAACTCAATCCCAGCACAAGCTAGCTCATCAAGCAGATACTACATATCCTCAGCTTGGTATTAGGCACATAGACAGACCACATGGTTACTACAACACGGAACACAGAGGCCATAACTACCTGTCCACTGACCAAAGATATCGCAACCAATCTCCAGCAGCTGTTCAGTTTTTGCCTCAGGACTACAGCCAAGAGACAGCAGCTACTTATGGGACTTATAAAGATCATAGTATGAACTGCAAACCTGTCAGCTATTTCCCTTCCACTGAATCACACGGTTATCAGCAACCTTATCAGGGTCATTCAGCTACAAGTCCAGTCTATCAAGATGAAAGACTTATTCCAAGGGATACATTAGCTCATCATGCACACTATGAGAGACACTCAGACTGCTATGGTCAACCAGCTCCTACTCCTGCAAACAAATCAAGATTCTTGACCCCACAACAGTACGCAGATTACGCTCAGCATGAGATATATCAACCATACCACCCAGTGCGTCCTCCTCCATATCCTCATGTAGAGCCCACCTACAGAGGTCCCATTCCCACCATTCCTAATTTCTGCAGTGAGGATCCCAGAGAGTTTGCACGACTCAAAATTGCACTGGAGAATTTGCTACCCGTTGAGGCGACAGAACGTTTCAAGTACCAAATACTCGTTGATCATCTGAAACAGGAGAATGCCTTGCTCATTGCAGACTCGTATGTCAACAGCAGGTACCCATACACCAACACCATGAGGTCTCTAACTGCACTTTATGGTTAACCACATCAACTCGCATTACAAAGAATTGCAGAATTGATGGATGGCCCAAAAATCAGGAGTGGTGACATTAAATCTTTAGAATGTTTGCCCTCAAAGTGCGTGCATTAGTTGGAATGCTGGACCAACTTGGAGCTGAAGGATGGACAGAGCTCAAATGTGGGTCACATGTTTCACGTCTTCTTGCCAAATTGCCTCATGATCTTAAAGCAAACTTCAGAAGGTTTGTTAACCCCATTCAAATCCCAGTCCCAACGCTGATAGAACTCAGCGACTGGCTTGAATATGAGCTCAGAATACAAGAGGATGAGTCACAGTATACTAGTAATGTAAGCAGAGCCTACTCTCAGCCACAGAGAGAACAGCAAAGGAACTTCAAGCCAGTTCAACGATTTGCTACTGTCTTGCATGGTGGTGAACAGAGTAAACCGGCAAGTGCTACAGCAGTCAAGAAGGAGAAACCGACAAAGTACTGCCCCTTTTGCAACACTGTGCAGCATTACTTCAATCAGTGCGTTAATTTTAAACTGCTGAATCAAGATCAAGTGGAGTCCTGGCTGAAGTCAAATCAGAAGTGCTTTAAGTGTGGCCGTGATCACCAGATCTCACAATGTAATCTTAAAGCCAAATGCAAAAAATGTGAAAAGAGACATTTAGAAATACTGCATGACTTCAATGCCAAAGTTAAACATGAAAAACAAGCTTCAGCAGAAAACAGTTGTCTTGTTAACTCAGAAGTAGAGACTTTGTATCTGGACAGACCAACAGTAAGCAGTAAAGTTCTTTTGAAGGTCAGCCGAGTGATCTTGAGAAATGGAGAGAAGGAACTTGACACATACGCTATACTGGATGACGGTTCAGAGAGAACAATGTTATTGTATGAAGCAGCACAGCAACTTGATCTTCAAGGACTTCCTGAAGATATAGCCCTCCGTACTGTGAGACAAGACATACGGGTTGTTCATGGGGCGGCTGTTTCATTCTCAGTAGCTTCTGTATTTCAGCCAAACAAACCCTTCATCATTGAAAGAGCTTTTACAGCCAAAGAACTGAGCCTCGCAAAACACACTTACCCTGTTAAGTTGCTGCAGAAGAAGTACAGACATCTACAAGGTCTGCCCATTCCCACACTGCAGCAGGCTCAACCACTCTTACTGATTGGCTCAGATTATCCGCATTTAATCACAGCCACAGAGCCAGTGCGTCTTGGACCTCCTGGTGGTCCTGCCACTGTGAAAACCAGACTCGGGTGGACTCTGCAGGGCCCCTCAAAATTCCTTTCCAGTCAGCTCTCACCACAGCAATGTCTATTAACCTCCACTTTGTTACCAGAAACCGAACTGTTCAACAATGTACAGAAATTGTGGCAAATGGACACACTTCCGTATAGGAGTGAGAAACTGATCACAAGATCAAAGCAAGACACCGAAGCGGTGCAAATCCTTGAGGAGAAAACAATCAGAGTGGCAGTCGGAGACATTCAAAGGTATGCAACACCTCTCCTCTGGAAAAGAAATCTTCCACCTTTGCAATCAGCTAAAGAAGCAGTAACAGCTCACTTAAGAAGCACAGAAAAACGCCTTTTGCAGAACACAGATCTTGCTTCAGTGTACATTAAAGAAGTGCAGAAACTTGAAAATGCAGGCTATATCTCGAAGCTGACACCAGAGGAGACAGATAAAAGCCATCGTGCATGGTACATACCACACCACATTGTTCAACACAATGAAAAGCACAGAATTGTCTTCAACTGCTCATTTAAGCACAAAGGAACAAGCTTAAATGACCATCTACTGCCTGGCCCTACACTTGGACCAACCCTCTTAGGTGTACTTCTGCGCTTCAGAGAAAATGCGGTCGCTATTAGCAGCGATGTAAAGGGAATGTTCCACCAGATTGTACTGCTGCCGGAGGACAAACCCTTTCTTCGTTTCCTTTGGAGAAACTTGGACCAGCAAAGAGCCCCCTCTGTTTATGAGTGGCAGGTATTGCCTTTTGGGACAGTCTGTAGCCCCTGTTGTGCAACCTTCGCTTTGCAGAAACACGTTTATGACCACAGCACTCCAGAAGAAGATGTGCACGCCTCAGTAGAGCACAACTTTTATGTGGATAACTGGCTTCAAAGTTTCCCATCAGTTGATAAAGCACAGACTCTTGCAACTAAGATGCAGAAACTTCTATCAGAAGGTGGCTTTGAATTGAGGCAGTGGGCCACTAACACTCCATCAGTCATCACTCATTTCCCGGATGAGCTGAAATCCACAAACAGTCACCTTTGGTTCACTCAAAGTGGAGCAGACCCACAAGAGATGACTCTGGGCCTACGCTGGCAATGCTCTTCAGATGTTCTTGGTTACAGATACAAACAACAGGAAAATTCTGTACCAACATTGAGAAACATTTACAAAACCCTTGCAAGCCAATATGACCCATTGGGCTTCCTAATTCCATTCACAACAAGAGCCAAAGTCATTATACAGCGCTTATGTGACAAGAAACGTGAATGGGACGACCCAGATCTTCACAAAGATCTACTTCAGGCTTGGTTGACCTGGCAGAGTGAGCTGACACAACTACCACATGTCACATTCCCAAGATGTTACACCAAAGCAAATACTGAACTATCAGTTAACAAAAGAACCATGCATATATTCTGTGATGCATCAGAACGTGCATATGGATCAGTTGCATATATCAGTACAAGTGATAAACGTGGTGAAACTCAGGTTTCATTTGTTGCTGCGAGATTGAGAGTAGCACCCAAGCGACAACAGTCTATACCGCGACTCGAACTCTGTGCTGCCCTCACTGGCGCTCAGCTGGCTGCTACTTTGCGAAAAGAACTGACCATCAAGATTGATCAAGAACTGTACTGGACTGACTCCACAACTGTATTGACTTGGCTTCAATCGGATTCATGCAACTATAAGGTGTTTGTCGGAACGCGTGTGGCTGAGATACAAGAACTTACAGACCCAAAAGCCTGGCGTTATGTCAATTCAGAGCTGAACCCAGCAGACGACATTACCAGAGGACTCACTCTCTATAAACTCTCAACACAAAGCCGATGGAATCAAGGTCCACAGTTCTTAACTCAGCCAGTTAGTATTTGGCCCAAACAGCCACTTGATGTCGTAGGCGATGACATTCAAGAACACCGCAGTTCTACTTTCTGTGGAGCGCTATCCTCCAGTCAAACTGATATCCCAGATATCACTCAATACAATTCACTTCAAGATCTGATTAAGGCCACTGCTATTTCCCTTCATGGGGCGGCAGACGAAAGTGAACTCTCTGCTGATGACTATACACAAGCCGAACAGGAACTTCTGAGACGTGCTCAAGTTGAAAGCTTCCCAGAAGAATCGGCCCAACTCCAGTTAGGTAAACCCGTATCTCACTCTAGTCGTCTTCTAACTCTAGCCCCAGAGTATGATCACGAAGCCAAATTAGTCAGAGTAGGTGGACGCCTCCGCAGATGTAAGCACTTGGACTCAGACACTCTCCACCCTATTGTCTTAGATCCTGCTCACCCTCTGGTAAAGCTTCTGATTCAACATCACGACAACATCCTGTTACATCCAGGACCCGAGCGCGTGTTCGCAGAACTGAGACGAAAATATTGGATCATAAGAGGCAGAGAGGCAGTAAAAGGACACCAGCGCAGTTGCTTTGAATGTAAGAAATGGTGAGGGAAGCCAGAAATTCCCATGATGGCGGATCTCCCCCAGTCTAACCATAGACTGTTTCGTCCAGCTTTCTATTCGACGGGCATTGACTGTTTTGGCCCCTTCCAGGTTAAGTTTGGACGCAGATGTGAAAAACGTTGGGGAATACTGTACAAGTGCCTTACTACCAAAGCTGTTCATATTGAACTTCTATCGAGCATTGACACAGACTCCTTTCTCATGTCGTTAAGAAGGTTCATAGCTCGCAGAGGGAAACCATATGAGGTGCTTTCTGATAATGGCACAAATTTCAAAGGAGGTATTACAGAACTTCAGAATGCCTTCAATACACTTCACCCAACCTTGAAAGAGAATCTGGCTTCTCAACAGATTTGTTTCCGTTTAAACCCACCAAATGCACCGCATTTTGGGGGATCTTGGGAGAGAGAGGTTAGATCTATCAAGATTGCACTACGTACCTCTCTTGCTTCTCAATCTGTGCCAGAGGAAGTACTGAACACAGTACTTGTGGAAGTAGAGGGAATATTAAACTCCAGACCATTGGGATATGTTTCCTCAGACATAGCAGATATAGACCCAGTGACACCTAATTCCCTCCTCATGGGACGTCCAACTTCTGGATTACCACAAGTTGTTTATCCGGAATCAGAAATGCTCAGTCGTAGGAGATGGCGTCACAGCCAGATTCTAATTGAAAATTTCTGGAAATGTTTCATACGGCATTACCTCCCAGACTTGCAACGACGACAAAAATGGCAAAGAGAATCAGACAACCTTCAAACTGGTGAAGTTGTGATGATCGTGGACCAGCAAGCACCCAGAGCCTTATGGCAAATAGGTACTGTAGCCAAAGTCATTCCTGGACAAGATGGACGAGTCTGCACAGCGGTAGTGAATGTCAAAGACAAAAGTTACACAAGGCCTGTGGCTCGACTGATTAAACTGCCTGCCCTATCTGATGACACCAACAAAGACTAATAAGCCTTTAATTACAAATTTGTTAAACAAATTCGGGGGCGGCTGTACAAAAGGCTACGCTTTAATGACGCTGGTGCCCTCTGCTGGACATTTAATTTGTTGCACTTTAGGATATACGTATTATTTCTGAATCACCTGATTATCATTTCTGCAATTTCATTGGTTTAGATCAGGAGAAATGAATGTCAATCAAAGAGTGTTCATGCCCAGACATGTAACTATGTTGCTAAAGTTTGCAGCAATTTCATAGTGATCTCCGTGCTGATCTGGTTCAATTTCTAGCGTTTTTTGTTCATACTGTGTGCGTACATCTTAAAAGTATGTAGTTAAATACTCTCATGTATATATCAGTAGATTTATTTGCTGCTATGTTATATTGTAATACTAGAAGTTTGTTTATTCCTTTGAGGTAGTCAATGCACATGTAAGCTCGATCGCACATTCATTTCAGCATAAAACACGCTGAATTAGACATTGAATGTTACTTTTTGAATATTATGTGAAAATATTTAATTCAGTTTCATCTGATTGTTTATTTAAAGTGAATATGTGTATAAACCTGAGGAAATTTACAGCTGTTGGACTTGTATAAATATGTCCTTATCTTTATGCTATTGCATTACTTTTATATTGTTCAGTTATTACTGTTTCTGCCTCATTGTACTTATATTCATTATTGTTCATTTATAGAACCACACCCATACTGATGTATGAATCAAAAGATAACAGTAAAGAACTTTATTGTGGACATGGACTAAGTGATTTATTGTTCTGCCTGAACAATCTGTAGCGGTTGTCACCTAGTTTAAGATCCGCACCTCAACATCTTTCATACAATAGGACTATTTTACTCAAACCATTCATGCTTATTAGAGGATCGCGTTGTTCCTCTCGCATCATTGAAATCAGTTGCGAGTCGAGTCTCGTGTGAGCTGTGCGCGAGGATCACTATATTAACTGCCCATGTAGAACATTCCAGATCGGCGTATGAGGCATCCGTTCAGATGCTGCCATAGACGACAGCTGCCCATGTAAGCAGGAGACAGTTCACTGAGTTTTGGAACAAACCAAGTCCTTGTTGTCTGTTAAATTTTGAATGGTGACCATTCAATCAATATGGGAGATTTTCCAACGATAATTTGACACTTATTTATCCATTAAATGCATGGCTGTTTCGCCAAACTTTATTATTATTTGGGTCTTTTGCAACCCAGAACGTATATCTAACACAAACAGATCTACAAAATGCCCAGATACTGTCCATTTTGTAACTTTTTTTTTTTAAAGACAATTAGAAAATAATAGAATATATTCTGATATATTTTGATGTTTTATTTTTCCTATATCAAAGAGATACTGCAACAAATCTAGAATAGCACTCATTACTTCTACACTTTAATTTCATAAGACGCAACTGGCTGCCAAACACATATAGAGCTACACATAGCACATACACTACACATATTTATTTTCTCAGGCACTTATTGAGTCTAAATAGATACACAACTTACATGATTTCAGTAGTTCTTAACACCCTAATGACAATAGTCATATCATCCTGTTCATGTGTTGTACTTGCTATAGTTTACTTCCAGGTTTCTTCGTCAAATAGCAATGTCAACTATAAATCAAGTCAATCACTGACACATAAGTGCCACCCTGAGTAAGAAATAGCATGCATAATATGTATGTGTACATGCATCTGGGATACTGATAATTCACAATTTTTACTTGAAGTGGTCTTTTGATCTGCCACTCCGGGTATTCCTCAATTAAAGTGTCTTCTATCACGTGAAATATCATATTTAGTTGAATATTTTTAAAATTATAAGTGAATGTCCATTACTACCCATAGAATGCAGATGTGGGTCCTAAATAACCCATATGTGTTTCTTATGGTATTAAATAAGCCTCCACATGTGCTATGTCTCCACGGTAATGCGCTCAACAACCCATGTGATAAGTGGACAGTTCTGGTTTATGGTGGCCTGTCCTAGACTGAAGATGTCCCCTGAAATGTCCCTGTTTTTCCCGTTCAAGACAGCATTCAAAGTGAAATTTTACATTTCATTAAAGCCTGAGCAGCAAAGCCTACCATGTGTTGTTTATTTTGACCAGCAGAGGGGGCTACTCGCTACAGCAGCTTCAATTCATTCGTTTCCATCACTGATTACTTGGTCGGGCCAGTTTTGCCATTAAGAACTAGACCAGGCAATTGGCGAGAATGATCATCATTGTTATAAACTTCAAAGTAAGGTACATACTAGCAATTTATGTTGTAATGTTATATTGTTATGTATTTTATAACAGGTTCTGAATTTGGTGTGGGATTGTATTGCACAGTGTAAAACGTCCCTGGATGTTTGGCCTTCATAATGTGGGAATTCCCACACAGACCACAAAAACTACAACGTGCTGGTGAAAAGAAATCAAATTAATCCCTGCAGATTAACAAATAAAATCAGTAATTGTATCTTTATCAGAGTGTGCTGTACATATCAGCACATCAGTCCAGCATCCCCTCTCCCTCCCACTCGCACTAGTAATATCACACTAAATGACTAAAGGAAGCACCTTCTCACATATTCATTTGTTTGTTGTATTAACATATACCCTAAATACATTTGAAATAAGAATATAACATTAATAACATGGAAATATAAAAATGTATAATAAAATATCTGCAAAGAAATGTACAGTAAATCAGCATATTGCGCCTTGCAAGGAAACAAGTGAGTGAAAAGGAGCACCATAATACATAAGATTTCATAAAATTAAAAGTTAGTAATTAAAAACAACAGGTCCATATGAGATATGCAAACACTTAGGAAAAATAGTCCTATAATAATAATAATAATTATTATTAATATCATTATTATACAATATTGAATATCGTTGTGTCATATGATAAAATATGTTTTAAAAGCTTAAGTGTTTACTAAATGAAGCTCAATACATTCTTCACAGTATTCCATGAAATGATGATGATGATGATGCACAAAGGGCAGGACCCCTGTGCTGTGGAGACAGCTGCAATAGTTCGGCAATAAAACGGTGCTGCCTTGAAAGCACACAAACATACAATCCTATAAAAATAAATCTGTGGGAAAAGGCCGTGCTTTAAACTATTGTCCTTTTAAAGATAAAGAATTTACCAAAACTAGAGATGACATTTATAATCGTAGGGAAGGAAGAGAACTGGTCCAGGCCCAATAATATCAGCTGTAATGCCAAAGTAAAACTACTCAAGCCAATTTCAACAAACCTTTTTATACAATGTATTTTAAGATGGCATAGCTAAATAAATGACCATCTAAGATTAAACAGGAAACCAAAACAAAGTTGGAAACATCCAAAAGCTACACTTTATGTTGTACAAATGCAGTGCTTACCTTTAAACCAACACAGTAACTTCTTTAAGGATGAAAGCATCTCTCTGGACAATGTGTAACCTTACATTAGATTAGAGGGCAGAAACGCTCAAGTAGGTAAACGCCTCAACTCAAACACGATCCATTTTCGCCCTCTGTCGACATGAAAGGATTAGTGCAATCAGAGACATATAAACACATGCCTGAGTGCGATAGACCCTTTTCACAGACCATGATGACGCGTTTCCGCCTTATTTAGCAGCGCAAATCTCACGATTATTTTTCTATTATACATTTTTAAAAAATAGAGTTTTGTACATTTATAACGTTATTCTTTGTGTTATATTACCCTGGCATTCGTTTAAAAAAATTAAAAATACGAATTACCACAGTTGCTGAGGGGGTGACATTAAATTTGACAGCTACTTGAATAGGGAAAGACCACAATATGTTGGCAAATATTACGAAAAAAAAAAAACATTTTAAATGATGGTATCAACAATGTTGCTTCTTTAGCTCAGATCATGCTTATTAATTAATTAATGTTACATTTATATAGCGCTTTTTCTGACACAACACTCAAAGAGCTTTGCACAGTGTACAGAGGAATCTCCTCAACCACCAAGGCCGTAGCTGGGTATTCCGGGGCCCATGACTGTGTATTACTTTGGGCCCCTTTCCAATTTGTTGTATATATATATATATATATATATATATATATATATATATATATATATATATATATATATATATATATATATATATATATGAAACTTTGTAATATGGCACTTTTAAGATGATTCCTTAAGATGTTTTAACTCTTTTGTAAGTCGCTTTGGATAAAAGCGTCTGCCAAATGAATAAATGTAAATATATGTTGTTGTTGTTTTTTTTTTGTTTTGTTTGTTTGTTTGTTTTTTTCAACAGAAGGCTTTTATTTTGAAAGATGACTTTGGCGGCCATCATGTATACGTAACAGTGTAAACTTCAACAGTGTTGCTGTTAGTTTTGGTGTAGTTAATTTTTATATAGCTACTCGAAATTATTCAGGGTTTTTTTTTATTTATATATATATATATACATCTAGTTTTATGTTTTGTTCGGTGCTGGTCTCATGCATTTGTCTAAATCCCGCAGATGTGTTTTGTTATTAAAAAAAATCAGTGCTGATTAAGGATTTTAGAGGACATTTTAACACATCCGCAGTTTAACCTTAAAATAAAACTGTTTATCATCTGACTTGCACTCAAAAACGGGAGTCTACGGGGTCAGTACTGTGCATGTGAGTCTCCCAAGCGGCTCAGTTGCTTTGACAACATGGGAAGAAGCCGTTGTGGGTTTATGGTGGAGTAGATCTGTTTCTACAACACAAACTGAGGAGGAATCACTGGAGACCAGCATCTTCTAATCACTTGAGACCATTGGAGGAAATAAGGACACTTGTATTGCACATGTCGTGATTAGGTGCTTCGTTCACACATAATTAGGCTCTTGTAAGTGATTTAAAGCTTCTGCAGTCATTCTTGATGAGACGTGCTTGTGGAAATGTTGGTGCATCTCTTGACTTTGCTGGCTGAACTGGGAGTCATTTGTCTTGATTGAGATCTTTGTCTTTGTCAGAGGTCTCTTGGGGTTCTTGTGTAGCCTGTAGGGAGGTATAAAAGTCTCTTGCTTCCTCACTCTCTTTTTCTCTCAGTACAAGATGAATCCTCCAGCATTAGGGCAGTCATCTGTCCTGTTCCCAAACCTGGAGCCTGCCGGAGGGGCTGGGAAAGCTTCAGTCCTACTGGGTGGCTCTGCAGGGCTCACCAGCTCTGATATGGAGCTTCAGAAAATGCTCATAGATGAGAGAATGCGCTGTGAGAACCACAAAACCAACTACCAGACCCTGAAAGCCGAGCACACCAGGTAAGTGGTTTTGTTCTATTTAAGAGCAATATTGCTGCTTATGTCTAACAAGATTTTTTTTTATTAAACCTCAATTCTATAGTTGTGTGATGCATTAGTTGGGTTAAAATCTGTAAATTATATGCAAAAGCAGATTACTGCTTTGAAATAAAGGTATTTTATAACTCAAGAGGATAGTTCACACAAAAATAAAAATCCTTTCATCATTTACTCTTCCTCACGCCATCCCAGATGTGTATGTATTTCTTTCTTCTGCAGAACACTATACGAAGATTTTTAGTAGAATATCTCAGCTTTGTTGGTCCTTACAATGCAAGTGAATGGTGATCAGAACTTTGAAGCTCCAAAAAGCACAAAAGGCAGCATAAATGTAACTCATAAGACTCGAGTTGTTTAATCCATGTCTTCTGAAGCAGTCTAAGCAATTTTAGATAAGAACAGACCAAAGTATAACTCCTTTGATTGCAGTCTCTTGGCATGATCATGACTTCCTAGTGACTTCTCAAGATAGTTGTCAAAATTTATAGGGAAAACAGAGTTATATTTTGGTCTGTTCGCACCCCAAACTGATTGGATCGCTTCAGAAGACTATGATTAAACCACTGGAGTCGTATGGATTATTTTATGCTGCTTATTTTATTAAGCTTCAAAGTTCTGGTCACCATTCACTTGCATTGTATGGACCAACAGAACTGAGATATTCTTCTAAAAATATTTGTTTGTGTTCTGCTGAAGAAAAAAGTCATGCACATCTGGGATGGCATGAGGGTGAGTAAATGTTGAGAGAATTCTCATTTTTGGGTGAACTATTTCTTTAATGTGTTCGTGCAGACTGCAGGACGAATACACTCGGGCGCAGAATGAACTGAAACGATTGCTGGTTGAACGTCACGTCGCTCAGGAGAAACAGCAGCTGCTGTTGGCCGAGATGAGAGGAGAGCTGCTGGATAAAACACGTGAGCTGGAGGAGCTCAAACTTCAGGTACACAACCATATCTTAAGTGCGGGTAACACTTTATGATCATTTTCATTAATGAGTCATGCAAAAACAATATGAAATACTTAACATATCAATAGTTAATACATTTAGATATGCATATACTGTATATATGAGAATATTAAATCAAAGTTTGATGACATTTAGATTTGATTGCACATTAACTACAGATCATCTTTGTTAAAGTATTAACCATTTAAATATTATGTTCAATAGATGTTTTTCATTGATTGTAGTTGCTTCTAAACATACTAGTATAATGCATATGTAGTACTTTTTTCTGAGAGGTGCTATAGTGTGTGTGTGTGTTTTAGGTGCCAACCCCTCAGCGGCTGGAGCTCTTGAGAGCACAGGTGCAGCAGGAGTTGGAGGCTCCTATCAGAGAACGCTTCAACAAACTCCAGGAGGTAACAGATGCCCATCTGTACCACCTGACTCCCTCTCCACAAATATTAATTCTCATTGTCATGACAACCACAATCGTACATGCTGGAGTCAGGATCCTGTCTGTTTCAGATGGAAAACTAACTGCTTTTTCTTTACTGCCTGTAATAAAATACAAATAGTAACAATTTGAATGCAGGTTTTGTCTTAAATTGTTTAGCAAGATGTGCACGTCTAAATATGTTCTAAAAATAATTTCTCCCTGTTAAAAGTTTTCACGTAATGGTTTTCATTTTTTAAACATGAACAAATGTCTGTGTAAATCCTTCATAAAAAGATTATTCATTGCATGAATCATTGCATTCATTTCAATGGGACAAATGACATAAGAATGGTTTTATGAATTATTTACATGTAATATTATGAATAATATTACTACTTGATATTTGGAGGAATATTTTACACGCTCAGATGTAGCCTAACAGTTTGCGCACACATGCTCCAACACACTGAGTTGTGATGCTCTTGCAGAATACACAAGTTCAAATCCGGCTCATGACATTTCCAATCCCATTTCTTGTCTCTCTCTCCCCCTTATTACCTTCACTCTAAATGAAAGTGGCCAAAAGTAAAGTATGTATTCGTTTCTTTCTGTGACAGGAAGCAGAAAATTACAGATCAGAGTACAATAAACTCCGTTATGACCACACGTTCCTGAAATCTGAGTTTGATCATCAGAAAGAGGAACATACTCGAGTCCTGGAGGAGAGACGGATACGACATGAAGCTGATGTATGTTTTATCAGATGAAAAATGGAGCGTTTGACCCAACTGTATTGTAGACAGTTCCTCTTCTTCAAGTTGTGTTATATATGTGTGTGTGATCCCGCAGGTGGCCCGTCTTGAGCATGATAAGGAGGATCTGGCCGGTCAGCTTCAGAGTGGTGATCCTGCACGGGACGGGAAGCGTGTGGAAACTCTGCTGAGGGAAAAAGCTCAGCTCCATCAGCGGCTTCGAGGTCTGGAGGCAGAGGTGGCTGAACTTAGAGCGGAGCGAAACAACTCAGGTGCCCATGCTGAAAACGTCCAGAGGATTCAGATCCGACAGCTAGCCGAGTCACAGGCTACAGTAAAAGCACTGGAGGTGAGCAGATCCCATGCCATCCCAGATGTGTATTACTTTGTTTTCTGCTGAACACAAGCAAAGAGTTTTAGAAGAATATCTCAGCTCTTTAGGTCCATACAATGCAAGTCAACAGGGTATAGATCTTTGAAGCTCAAAAAGCATATAAAGACTGCATAAAAGTAATCCAAATGATTCCAGTGGTTTAATCCATGTCTTCAGAAGTGATATGATAGGTGTGGGTAAGAAACATCAATACATAAATAATTTTTAAATAAAAGCCATCCTAAGTGCTCTTCTCTCCTAAGAGTTCTTCTTTTGTTGTTTTTGGAGATTTGCATTCTTCGTGCATATCGCCACCTATTGGGCAGGGTAGAGAATCTATAGTAAAAAGGACTTACATTTCACTGTTTCTCACTCACACCTATCATGACATTTGTAAAGATATAGATTTAACCACTGGAGTCTTATGGATTACATTTATGCTGCCTTTATATGCTTTTTTGAGCTTCAAAGTTCTGGCCACCATTCACGCGCATTGTATGGACCTGCAGAGCTGAGATATTTTTCTAAAAATCTTCATTTTGCAGAAGAATGAAAGTCGTACGCTTCTGGGATGCATGAGGGTGAGAAAATGAAGAGAGAATTTGTATTTTTGGTGAACTGTCCCTTTAAGTAGTTTCTTTCTTGTTACTGGCAAATTGATTCATGCCTGACTGTTCTGTAACTTTCTAGGTTAAATTTAAGCAGCCAGATACATTGTTGGATTTAAATATAATATGCATTTATTTGGTCAGAGCCATGGCACAATGGGTGCTGTACATATTCACAATATCCCAATCCATTGCCTTTCTCTCTCCTCAACAGTTTCCTGTCTCTTTCCATCTGTTCTGTAATAAAGGCTTTATAAGCCCTTAAATATCGAATCAAATAAGACATTTTTATATATTTACTAGGACCAGAATTAATTTTATGTCTATTTTTTAACTTTCTGGGCATCGTAAAACTGTGTCCAGGCAGAGAAGCAGTCTATTCGTATGCAGTTGGACCGAACAGAAAGTGAACTTCGTCTATCTCAGGAACAAAACACACTCCTCACGGGCAAACTGCACAAAGCTGAGAGAGAAATCAACTCACTCAACAGTCAGGTACAAGAATCATATCTCTGCTCCAGAGTGACCTATCCAAACCAATTCTATGATTTAATGTCTCATTGCTACAGTAATATACCCTGTTGAGGTGTTTGTGTGTTTGTGTGTGTTTTATTGGCCAGGTGCAAGAGATGAAGCATGCTCATAAGCTGGAGCTGGCGAATGTAAAACTAGAGTGTGTCAGAGCCAAAGGAGAGATGGAAAGGGACCGAGACACACTGCAATGCCAAGTGGAAGGTAAACATCTTCTCTTCTCTCCTTTACTATCTCTCAACCTGTTTTACTGTAATAACAGTACCCTGTCTCCCAGGTCTACAATCCGATATAGAGGTTCTGAAGGAAACATTGGAGAGAAATAAAGACTTGATATCTGAAAAAGAGAGAGAGATGGTTCGCAGGGTTCAGGCAGCAAGAGAGGAGGAGATAAATAAGATGGCAACCCTTCAGGAAGAGAAGTAAGCACACGACTATTATCGGAGGAATTGGACTTTAATGCGTTTCTTTCATAATTTAGCTGTTTGTTTATGCATTTACATTTATTTGTGCTTCAGGCTGGAGCTGGAGAATCGGTTGTCTGAGCTTGAACAGCATAGAGCTCTTCAGGAGGCAACGGGTAACACCCAGAAAGAAGAGTGGGAGGAGCGTCTCCGTGCCGCCCAATTGGGGGAGGAATCTGTCCGTAAGGAACTGCACATCCTGAGGCAAGCATCCTCTGTTTAAAGTCAACCTGAAATCTGAATGAACCCTATTTATGCTCGTAATACTGTTCAAAACATGTTATTCCAAAGGAAGAAATGTTTGGCTTGATCATTTTTAATCAAAATGATGAAATTCACCTAGGGCTGTCAGCAGGGCTGAGAAACGAAATTCGAGTCTTTCATAGAAATAACGGCAAATTTACAGTTAAATTCAAATTTTTGGGGGGTTGGGGGGAAAAATCTACAAGACATCAGATTTTTTTTAATTGACATTGTCTCCTACGCCTGTGCCTGTTTTAGCCATAATTGGTGCATCCAAAATTCAAATGCTAATTTTAGCATTCAAATGTACTTTTCTGTGTTAAATTTGATGAATTTCAAATGTTTTATTTGACAGCCTTAATGTCACCAGTCCTTCTTATTTCTTAACCCATCCCCTCGAACCACCTGTCATAAAGAAACCACTTTTCACAATCAAATCAGTTAAAAATAGGTGGGACTTGATAGTAAAATGAGCTGCAAATTCTGTTTCATTTCGACTTTGAGTAATTTTATATAATTGACTGAGAAGCAAACATTCGACTGGATGTGGATGTCATTGTCCATCATTGTTTGATCGCCTATTTGTTTGTGGATGACACAGAACTAAAGTTCAGCAGCAAGGCCAACAGCTGGAAGAGCTGGAGACCTTGAGAGCAGAAAACGCAGACTTGAGACGAGTAAGTGAAATTACTGTGAATGCACTTAAAGGGATAGTTCAACCAAAAATGAAAATTCACTCATTTACTCACTTTCATGCCATCCCAGTAGATCTTCTACTGAACACAAACAAAGATTTTTCGAAGAATATCTCGGCTCTGTAGGCCTTTTCAATGCAAGTGAATGGTGGCCAGACCTTTTGAAGCTCCAAAAAAACACATAAAGGCAGCATAATCCATATGACTCCAGTGGCTTAATATATGTCTTCTGAAGCGGTGCCATCACTTTGAGTGAGAAACAGATCAATATTTCAAATTATCAAATATTTCCTATTTTACTATAAATCTCCACTTTCACTTTCAGAATGTGAAAGTAGAGATTTATAGTAATAAAAAAAAACCCCATCTATTTCTCACCAACACCTATCATGTGTGGATTACTTTTATGCGTTTTGGAGCTTCAAAGTTCTGATCACCATTCACTTGCATTGTATGGACCTACAGAGCTTAAACATTCTTCTAAAAATCTTTGTTTGTGTTTTGCAGAAGAAAGAAACTCATACACACTTTGGATGGCATGAGTGAGTAAATGAAGAGAGATTTTAATTTTTCAGCTGAACTATCCCTTTAGCATAGAGGTGGAACTTGTTGATGTTATGACATACAGCAAATGTATGTGTTATGTCATTCAACTTAAGTTATTTTTAACAGTGCCATGTCAGAGAATATTGTATGACATTAATCTATGTTAACAACCAATTACCCGCATCTCTTACTGTTTTGTACATTGTGTTTATGGGGTATCAGCAAAATGCTGATGTCAACTTACAGATCGGGACACTCTCTCACTCTGAGAGTGAGCTTCTAGAAGCCAACAGCAGACTGAGAGAATGTCTGGAGAGAGTGAGAGAGGACCTGCGGAGTGCTCGCACACAAATGGAGAGGATGCAACAGGAGGCAGAGAGGTACACCTGCACATAAACTAGATAGCTAGCAAAATTGTCAAAGGGAAATTCCTGGCCCAAAATATTTCAGAGAATGCTGATGGCTTGAGACTCGATCTTGCTGACAGAGCATTAAAACATGCCATTTGGCATTTCTTCAGATAAGAGGTTATTAAGACCGTTGACTGGTAAGATTTTATGTTGGCATCAAAACAAAGACTGCTTGGCAGACAGTTTCCCATGCAGTGACACATATAAGAAGAGTTTGTTGATAAAGTTACGGCAATCATGAAAGTTAAACTTCACCCTGAATATGTTGCGACCGCTCTCACTCTTATTTACTTCATTTGAACTCGACTTTGTCACACAAAACAGAGGCGGATGATTCCCTTGTGCTTTTGTTCAGAATCCTGAGGCTTGAGTGTCAGAATCAAACACCCCTTGCACGCTCTGTCTTGTTGTAACAGGTTGGTGGATGAAAGGCGGGTGGAATGGTTGGAGGAGAAACACAAACTGCAGGATAAAGAGGCAGAACTGCGGGACAAATACAGCCAGGCCAAAGAGCGCCTGCAGAGGGCAGCATTTGCTCAAAAAAAGGTTGTGCCTCCCTATATTTGTGGCATATTGCCGATTACCACAAAATATGATTTCGACTCATCCCGCATTGATATGAAAGAAAAAAAGATTAAAATTACAATGGAAGTGAATGTAACCCGTCCATGGCGATGCAAACCCTGTAAACTCTGTTAGCAACTTTAAACTCATGTAGAGCAGAGGTTTTATCTCATGAACTTGAAAAAGTTACATCTTGTGGCTATCCTTTGCAATCCTTGTCTATTTTAACATTATAGACTGGCTCCATTCACTTCCATTGTAAGTGCCTTACAGTAACCGCAATTTTTGCTATTTTCTTAAATAATAATAATAATAATAAGTCTAAATGATTTTCTGCATTTCAAATGCTGTCGAACTTTGATTGAACCCGGAATATTCCTTTAAACTTTTTTTCTCTTAGGATATGATGAATCAACTCATAATTCCCAATAAACGGCTCTTTATTTTATTCAAATTAAAACAAGAAGATTTATGTAACAGTAAATATTGCATGCGTTTATAACACAACAACCTGTGTATTTGAATGTAAATACATAGTAATTACTTTGTACTTAATCATAATATGAAAGATTAACAGTTTGCTTGTACTTTGGCTCTATGATGTTTTGTAGGTATTTTTTTTTTATAAACATTAAAATGGTGGTTATTATTGTTATTAACCTCCTTAGACACGAGCGTGACTGCTGTGTGCATTTTCCATTTCTCTTTTTGATTTATAACTAGGAGTACCTATTAAACAAGCAAAAAATTCTATTTTTTTCAAGAGCAAATAATTTCACTAAAAGTTGGTGTCATACGTCATGCATATGTGGGCAACGGGTCGTGAAGTTGGGAAATTTTAAATAATGCCAAGCTATAGAAAACCAGACTTTTTTTCTTAAAATAGTTTTTATGTTTCCTGGAGTTTTGGTTATTCGTGTGTTTGAAACGTTACATCAGAAATTAGCTTAATTAATTCAGTTTCAAAGTAATGGCCAGTATCATCCAATCACTGCCAAACATGTTAAATTAAAATGATACATTATAAATTCTGAATCTATGTACAGATTATCATTATCCCATGTCTCTCAAAGGTGTTAAGTGGTCCAAATATCATCTGCAGCCTGAAACTAAACTTTTGGTCGGATGTTATTGTGAATGCACTTATCTGCATAGAGAGCTATAGCATGCTCCCTTGCTACCTTTGTAGTGAATGACTTCACCTCCAATCTGCTGTCTGTCTTTACTGGTCTCGGAACAGTTCAAAATGCACCTTATTTTCATCCTAACTCAAAATAAAACCTCTGAAAGCAACATTTTTCAGCTTTTGGATGAACCCATTGATTCTCAATGTGATAATGCACAGAATAGATGTGATTGTGGACGTGGGGTTGCAAGAGGTTGAAGGTGCATTATTTGTTTCTCTGATTTCAGAGGAAAACAATAACTGAACTAAAAGAGAAGAAACTCCAGGACAAGATTCAGATCCTGGAAGCCAAGATAGAAGAGCTTGAGATAGAAGCCAGCACAGCCAAAAAGTACCACCATATTCTATTTTAAAGTGTCTCTTATTTCCTAATGTAAAGTTGTTATTTAGCTTTGTCTTAAAATGAATATTTAAATGTATTTGTGCATGTAGGAAATCCTCATACTCTGAAGAACACGCTCAGCTGAGCAAGCGTTTAAAGGAGCTGCAGCGGAGACACAATGAGTTCCGTCGTCTGTTGCTGGGCAACCAGATGACCTCCACCCCTCTGGCCCCATCTCTCCTCATCCCAGCAGACTCCATCTTCTCAAACATACAGGTGTCCGCAAATGTCCCATCAGAATGAGTAGAATATTCTCCTGCAAACCAATTACAAAGCTCGGTTCTGTCTCCACTGCTTTCCCACTCATCTGTTCATGCATTTCCTCTCTCAGGAGGAGCAGCACCAGAGGGAGTTGTCTGTGCTGCGGAGACGCTTGGAAGATCTGGAAAGCAGTCAGCAGCAGCAGCTGGAAGAGCTGTCTGCACCTCTGGACAGAGACAGAGACAGACTCCCAAGTCCACGCGATGCTCTTCCTGACCTCTCTTGACCACAACCTGTGTGATAACATTCACTTTGTGCCACAATCCAGACATACTGTATGACATTCAGGAGCCTTGTCGTGCTTTGCAACAGAAAGGTCATAGGTCACTTAATAAATCCTGTTGCATGATTTATCGAGCAATCTTCCTTAACTGTTTACCTTCTTAATGTTTACATAAGTTGTGGCTTGTGTTGCTGTTGTAATCTTCCACAAGTTCAGTCATTTTAAAATTTTTGCTGTACTTTGATATTGAAATTGATACTGTAACTTGTTACAAACCTGAGAAGCCATGTTTTATCTCTTTTTTTGTATTTATTTACCAGACATTTGTATACCCAAATGTGCATCTACATTGTTCTCTTCAATGAGAGTTTTGTAAACTAAATGTTTATGTAGTTGTGTAAAATTGTCGTAAGAATGTTGCCTCAAGGCAAAAGCGCTTACCCGTGATTTAAATGTGTTTGAAATAAAGGGCTTTTGAGCGTGACATTGAACCTTCTCTTTCTATTCTTATTTGACTTCGACTAAATTAACCAAAATTACATAAAGTCAATTAAAAGAATAGTTCACTCAAAAATGAAAATTCTATCATCATTTTCTCACCCTTATGTTGTTCCAAACCCATATAACTTTCTTCTGTGGAACACAAAAGTAGATGTTAGGCTGTATGTTAGTCTCCGTCACCATTCACTTTCATTGTATGCTTAAAAAAAAATACAATGAGGGGCCCTGGGTAGCTCAGCGAGTAAAGACACGGACTATCGCCCCTGGAGTCACGAGTTCAAATCAAGGGTGTGCTCGGTGATTCCAGCCAGGTCTCCTAAGCAACCAAATTGGCCTGGTTGCTAGGGAGGGTAGGGTCACATGGGGTAACCTCCTAATGGTCGCTATAATGTGGTTCTCGCTCTCTGTGGGGTCTGTGGTGAGTTGTGCGTGGATGGATGCCGTGGAGAATAGCGTGAAGCCTCCACATGCGGTACGTCTCCGCGGCAACTCGCTCAACAAGCCACGTGATAAGATGCGCATGATAAGATACGCGGAGGAAACTGAGATTCGTCCTCCGCCACCCGGAATGAGGCCAGTCACTACACCACCACAAGGACTTAAGAGTGCATTGGGAATTGGGCATGCCAAGTTGGGGAGAAAGGTTTTGGGGATGAAAAAATATGCAATGAAAGTGAATGGTGACTGAGACTAATTCCTCTCTTTGTGTCCCTCGAAAGTCAAATGGATTTGGAACAACAAGAAGATGAGTAAACGTTGACAGAATTTTCATTTTTGGGGTGAACTATTCCTTTAAATCTAATCGAAGTGTAATTTCGGGCGAGTGTACAATTTAAGTCTGAATCCGTTTAAATTTAATTGAGCCTATGATGTCCAAAAATATAACTTTTTTTGCAGGAAAACTGCAACATATTTGGTCATCACGCAGAATCGGAATGCTATTATGCAGACTAAGTATCCAGCTCCCTAGGCTTTGAGACAGCTAGTATACAGTAAGTGTTTTCAGTGCATCTGATCTCGGGTCAGTGGCGCGTGCACACTCATTCCCACATCACGCATTTTCTGAGCGATGCCTCTCTCGTCTCTCTTTCAGTCAGTAATGAACTGGAGACTCCTGGTTTTCGGTACTGTGTGGTTGTTGGTTCTGGTTGAGGATGCTTTCGTAAACGGGAAGCGCAATGCGAAAACAGCGACTTTCTTTCGGGCTCACCGCGCTCCCCGGAGACGCACACGGGACACCTGGACGGGACAATCGAGTTTCACAGTATGCAAGTCAGCACTGTCTCCAAAAGACCGAGCGTTGCTGCTCAGCCATACACACGAGGTAAGAAATGGTCATTCAATTTTATCATTCAGTCCCAATAATAAATGTTTTTGCTCTTCTGTAGAGTGACTTTTTATAAATTGGGACACTTTTTGACATTGAAGATGATTGTCAAAATTATGACCGGATTTACCTGAATTGACCCACAATTAACAATGCTTAGTATAGGGCTGTGTCATGGATACGTTAAAGGGATTTACTAATATATTTGAGATATTTTAAATGTGTGTGTGTGGGTGGTTTATGAGGACAATTTTTTAGGTTTCAAACTGGTAATTACAAGGGTATTATGTTTAAATGTGGTTTATGAGGACATTTCTAGTGTCCCCATAATTTAAATATCTTAAAAAAAACATATTAAACGATGTTTTATTGAAAACGAAAAATGCAGAAAGTTTTTTGTGAGGGTTAGTGTGTGTGTGTGTGTGTGTGTGTGTGTCTGTTCGGATCATTTAAGTTGTGAATAAAACATCACACAAAACAACTACTTTTGTGATGTAATCCAATTACAAAGTAATTAATTACTGTAATCTACTTTTTAGTCAAAAAAATGTAGTGGAATTAATTAAAATTAAAATTCTTGAAATCAAATTACAGATACTGACTTTCAATTAATATAATTATTTTTAAGTACATTTAAGTACATGCTTATTTCTAATACATTATTTATGTAGAATACATGAATTATGGGCCAGTAATGAGTCATTGTGAATGAGAAATGTGAGGTGACGAGTGTAGGACTTGTGTGCAACAATAAACAAGAAATATAGACATTATTTTGAATTTCTTGAGTGGAAAAGTGTTTAAGAAAGTATTTAAAAGTAAAGTAATTAGTAAAGTGATTATTTTCCTATAAATTTTAATATAGTAATCTGTTTATTATTATAGATAAATCATTAGTCATTTGTAGTGGGTTTTATATATATATATATACATGTATATATATATATATATATATATATATATATATATATATATATATATATATATATATATATTGGGAAGGTTACTTTTAAAAAGGTATTCCACTACAGATTACATAATGCATGCAGTAAACTGTAATTTGTAAAATATTCCATTGGATTACTCAAGGTCAGTAATGTATTCTAAATACTTTGGATTACTTCTACAGCACTGGTAGATTTTTTTCACTTGTTTTGACTATAAACAATTAATAAAGTAAGAAATTACACTTTAAAGTAAGAAAATGTAAAAATACATACTCTGAAAAAAGCCTAAATATTTTATGGTTTTGCTATTTAATTAAATGTTGTCACAGATCTCCCTGTCTTTCCTTGCTTTTATGCTCCACGCTCCCTCTCCACTTATCACTAATCACCTGCACCTGTCTCTTGTTTCCTTCCACTCGTTAAATACTCTGTTCTCCCTTCACTCTTGGTCTGGTCTCGTTAAACGTTAAGTGTTTATCGTTAATAGTTTATCGTATACAGACTCACTCCTTCGTTCCTGCGATTTTCCTGTCTCCACGCTCCTTTGTCGATCCTCCTATCTCCACGCTCCTTCGTTCCTGTGATCTTCCTGTCTCCACGCTCCTTCGTTCCTGTTATCTTCCTGTCTCCACGCTCCTTAGTCGATCCTCCCATCTCCACGTTCCTGTGCTTACAACCCAAGCTCTTCACTCCTTTACTCCAGCGGAGATCTTGGAAGCTCAATGATCTCGGAAGCTCAACGATCTCCCAAGCTCCACGCTTGCCCAAGTTCCGCGCTCATTCACTCCAGTGACGTAACACCAAGCTCCGCGCTCATTCTCCAGTTCCACTCTCATTCATTCCAGTGACGTCAACTTAAGCTCCACACTCGTCCAAGCTCTACGCTCGCTCTCCAGTTCCACGCTCATTCACTCCAGTGACGTTACCCCTTGCTCCACGCTCGTCCAAGCTCTGCGCTCATTCTCCAGCTCCACGCTCATTCACTCCAGTGACGTCACGCCAAGCTCCGCGCTCATTCTCCAACTCCATGCTCATTCACTCCAGTGACGTCAGCCTAAGTTCCACGCTCAAGCTCTACGCTCATTCTCCAGCTCCACGCGCATTCACTCCAGTGAAGTCAGCCCAAGCTCCACCCACTTATGATATTCATCTCCTTCCCTTAACACTCTTATTTGAATAAACACAACCTCCGGGTTTAACACTACTCCTGTGTCTGAGCGTATATGTAACAGAAGACCAGACCCCATACAAAAACTTCGAATATGGACCCAACAAGTTCATTCATTGAGCTCTTCAGACAGGATCTGCCCATTCTGGAGTATTCAACCAAATTCCTTCGCCTCGCAGCCATCACTGGATTTTCTGATTTCCGCCACAAACCCATCTTCGGTATGGGGTTAAATTTCCATCGGCCCATGATGCTTCCTGAGGTAGGGAACCTCTCCTTGGTTGAATATGTTGCTACCACCCTTATCCTCCATTTACCCTCTCTGCCCTTTTTTCCGGACATGGTTAAGTTACCAGTCTTCGCTCCGCTCCTAGAGGGTATTAGCGGATGCTCCAGGCCTTCTAATGCCCTTAATAATTTTTTGAGTGAGGCTCTCCATATCCTGTTACCCGTGGTAGTTTCATTACTGCAGTCCTCAGTAGCGACCACGGCCAGCGAGCCAGAGCCCATGCCTGCCACGGTCAGCGAGCCAGAGCCCATGCCTGCCACGGTCAGCGAGCCAGAGCCCATGCCTGCCACGGTCAGCGAGCCAGAGCCCATGCCTGCCACGGTCTGCGAGCCAGAGCCCATGCCTGCCACGGTCTGCGAGCCAGAGCCCATGCCTGCCACGGTCTGCGAGCCAGAGCCCATGCCTGCCACGGTCAGCGAGCCAGCGCCTGTGGCCTCGACCGTCCCAGAGCCAGCGCCCGTGGCCTCGACCGTCCCAGAGCCAGCGCCCGTGGCCTCGACCGTCCCAGAGCCAGCGCCTGTAGCCTCGACCGTCCCAGAGCCAGCGTCTGTAGCCTCAACCCCTGTTGGAAAGAGAAAACGAAGGAAGCGGACATCTTCCTCCCAACTCCCTCCTGAGCCTTCCTCGCCTCCAGAGCTTTCCACAGCTCCGCCTCCAGAGCTTTCCACAGCTCCGCCTCCAGAGCTTTCCACAGCTCTGCCTCCAGAGCTTTCCACAGCTCCGCCTCTCGAGCCTCCCATGGCTCCTCCTTTCAGAGCTCCGCCTCTCAAGACTCCTACGGCTCCACCTCCCGACCCTTCCACGGCTCCTCCTCTCAGAGCTCCGCCTCTCGAGCCTCCCACGGCTCCTCCTCCCGAGCCTTCCACGGCTCTGCCTCCCGAGCCTCCCACGACTCCTACTCCCAGAGCTTCGCCTCACGAGCCTCCCATGGCTTCTCTTCCCACGGCTCCGCCTCCCGAGCTTCCCACGGCTCCGCCTCCCGAGCTTCCCGCGGCTTCTCCTCCCAGAATTCCGCCTCCTGAGCCACCCAGCGCTCCGCCTTTCAAGCCACTGAGACCACAGTCTCCAGAGCCTTCCACGCCTCTGTCACCCGAGCCTTCCACGCCTCGGTCCCCAGAGCCTTCCATGCCTCGGTCCCCAGAGCCTTCCACGCCTCTGAAGACTGCCTTGGCTCCGCCTCTCATGGCTCTGCCTGCGCCTGCTCTGCCTCCAGATCCTTCCACGGCTCCACCTGCTCCGCCTTCTACGGCTCTGCCCCAGAGGGCCTTCATGGTTCCGCCTCCCACGACTCTGCATGCGTCTGCTTTGCCCTCCAAGCCTCCAGAGCCTTCAAAACCTCCAGAAACTCCCAGGTCTCCGCCTCTGAAGACTGCTTTGGCTCCGCCTCCCACGGCTCTGCCTGCGCCTACTCCGCCTCCCACGGCTCTGCCTGCGCCTACTCCGCCTCCAGACCCTTTCACGGCACCGCCTCCAGACCCTTCCATGGCTCCACCTTCTCCGGCTCCGTCCCCAGAGTTCTCCATGGCTCCACCCCTGGAACCTTTTTTGGCTCCGCCTTCCACGACTTCACCCACAGGGTCCTCCTTGGCTCCGCCTTCCACGACACCTCCCTGGCCATCTGACCCGATCCCTGTCCTGCGGCCACCTCCCAGGCCTCCTGATTCCTTCTCTGCCCTTAGGCCACCTCCCTGGCCTCCTGACCCTGTCCTGCGGCCACCTCCCAGGCCTCCTGATTCCTTCTCTGCCCTTAGGCCGCCTCCCTGGCCTCCTGACCCTGTCCTGAGGCCACCTCCCAGGCCTCCTGATTCCTTCTCTGCCCTTAGGCCGCCTCCCTGGCCTCCTGACCCTGTCCTGCGGCCACCTCCCAGGCCTCCTGATTCCTTCTCTGCCCTTAGGCCGCCTCCCTGGCCTCCTGACCCTGTCCTGCGGCCACCTCCCAGGCCTCCTGAACCTTTCCCTGCCTTTAAACCCGCCTCTTTCTCTAACCTTTTCTCTTGGGGTCTTTCCTTCTCTGTTTTCCTCCCTTTCGTTTCTTTGGGCGCCAGGAGTCGCCCATTTAAAAGGGGGGGGGGGGGGGTAATGTCACAGATCTCCCTGTCTTTCCTTGCTTTTATGCTCCACGCTCCCTCTCCACTTATCACTAATCACCTGCACCTGTCTCTTGTTTCCTTCCACTCGTTAAATACTCTGTTCTCCCTTCACTCTTGGTCTGGTCTCATTAAACGTTAAGAGTTTATCGTTAATAGTTTATCGTATACAGACTCACTCCTTCGTTCCTGCGATTTTCCTGTCTCCACGCTCCTTTGTCGATTCTCCTATCTCCACGCTCCTTCGTTCCTGTGATCTTCCTGTCTCCACGCTCCTTCGTTCCTGTTATCTTCCTGTCTCCACGCTCCTTAGTCGATCCTCCCATCTCCACGTTCCTGTGCTGTGCTTACAACCCAAGCTCTTCACTCCTTTACTCCAGCGGAGATCTCGGAAGCTCAACGATCTCGGAAGCTCAACGATCTCCCAAGCTCCACGCTTGCCCAAGTTCCACGCTCATTCACTCCAGTGACGTAACGCCAAGCTCCGCGCTCATTCTCCAGTTCCACTCTCATTCATTCCAGTGACGTCAACTTAAGCTCCACACTCGTCCAAGCTCTGCACTCGATCTCCAGTTCCACGCTCATTCACTCCAGTGATGTTACCCCTTGCTCCACGCTCGTCCAAGCTCTGCACTCATTCTCCAGCTCCACGCTCATTCACTCCAGTGACGTCACGCCAAGCTCCGCGCTCATTCTCCAACTCCATGCTCATTCACTCCAGTGACGTCAGCCTAAGTTCCACGCTCAAGCTCTACGCTTATTCTCCAGCTCCACGCGCATTCACTCCAGTGAAGTCAGCCCAAGCTCCACCCACTTATGATATTCATCTCCTTCCCTTAACACTCTTATTTGAATAAACACAACCTCCGGGTTTAACACTACTCCTGTGTCTGAGCGTATATGTAACAAATGTATCTTGTTTTAAGGATTTTTTTTTCTTATTTTTTTACAGGAAAACAGCATTTAAATTCTCAGTATGAATACAAGTTTTGCAGTACATCTTTGCCCTAATTTCAAAGGACTTACTAGAGAAAACAAGTCGTGCTCTAACATTAATTTTCTTCATAGAATTCATTAAAAAATATAATCGCGCCTGGTAACAGAGGAAATAAATAGCATTTTAGCTTAGCATAAAGCTAAATGTTCACATGACAGAATACACAAGGTTAACTATTTTTGCTGCTCCAAACTTCAAAACCCCACAGTGTGTACACAACGACATCCAATGTGGATTCTGTTCATAGAATGAGGCAGAAAATATATTATTTGTAGATTTCTATAAAACGTTAAAGGCAACATTGGTTAGCATTTCTAGTAAAAATACCCAAACCGCATAAAAGCATTGACAAGGCATGTAATGGATGTATGTTTCGTCTGTCAAAGCGTTTCTAACTGTTTTTTGTTAAGCTGTAGAAATATGATGTAGCGCCTCTATTAAACTCCCAAGAGAAAGTTCCTCAATGATGTCATATCCACCTTTTCATGCACAACAGTGTGAAAGCGCTCGTATGAATGAAACAAATCATAAGAAAGTTTCACCACTGTTAGAAAGCTTCTCGGATCACATCATTTATATGGATAAATGTTTTCCAACTGAATAGACTAAATATTAAATGAAACTAATTACAATAAAAGTTAAAGTAATCTGATTATCAACTATATGCTATTTTATATGATTAAATATTACAATATTTTTTTTACACTTTTTTTATTTATTTTTTTGTGGTAAAGTTACTGTTTCATGGACAGTCCCATGTACTCTTCTTCTTTACTAGACGGGGTTTCATGGTGATGATGGATCCAGTTTTACCCTCACGTGGGTTGGAGATGGAACTGGGGTTAGTCATTCTTGCCAATTAATCAAACAGATATGTTCTGTGTTTTAAGGTTATTGATCATATTGATGGTATGGTGTACCATTTCTGTCATATTCCATTATCACACATTTGCTGTGTCGGAATTTATGCAGAGGTAGTGTGAACGCACCTTTTTCTGTCCATTTCAGGTTATTCTGGTTCTTTCCACACTCAGCGCGCCATCAGACTCATTTTATGAAGGTGGTTCCTCACGTCTTTACAGGAGGTCAGTGGTGAATTATTTGACCTGTTCTTAACCAGTTTGGCATCATAAACTAGGTCTGGAAATCAAAATTCATCATGTATTATGATGAAATAAAACTCATTAATATTTTAGCATGTAAGACTCTTCATTTGTCATCAGCTTTCAGCATATTGTGGCAGTCGTTTTTCGCAAAATACATGTAGATGCATCCAACTTAAGCTTTCTTTACTGATGAACGTTGCATCTCTTTATAGTCAAGACTATGGAAAATCGTTCCATGATATCTCCCAAGCCATCAAGAACACATTTATAAAGAAAGACTTTGGGATAAGTGCAGGACCTGGGAACCCTCAGCAGGTAAATAAGTGTGCTAACATACAAAAGTCTGTAGCAGTGGCTTTATCTCCACTATTAGCTTTTTAATGCCATTAAAAAATGACAATGTTTAGTTTTGCCCTGTCATTGTATACAATTGACAATATGTGAGTAATACGTTTCTTTTCCGTTCCAACACCATTGAGATTCTAGCCAATCAGAAAAGGCCATGACATCGCCTTTGTTTCAAGACAGCTCACATAGCAAACCATTTGTGTCAAAACCCACCACAAACCTAAAACCACACTTTTTTTTTTAAAACTTCCTCTGAAGTGGGGTTGGCATTTAGTTAATACTCTTCTGTTGTGCCGTTATTCTTTTGAGCTAACATGGCTGTCAAATAAGAAAACAAACACTGCAGAACAGTGAAATCAGTAAACTGTTACAGGTGATCCTGACAGCCAACCTCCCTTTTACTGAGACAACAGGAGGACTTATTTTTACCTCAATGGATGCTGGTGTGACGTTCAGATCAGTGAAGCTTCCGTTCCACCCAGCACAGGGCATTCAGTTCCATTACCAGGACCCAAAATATCTTGTCGTCATCAGCATTGATGTGAGTGAGATTCGCTTTTTGTTCAGTCAAGCCCACTTAACAGCCAGTTAGGTGACTCAGTTTCAGACATTGAAGACATTTTTTGACACAACCTCTTATAACATTACTTTTAGGATGAGCTATGGCTGTCAAAAGACTTTGGGAAGAGTTGGTCTCATGTTCATGAAGGAGTTCACACATTCACATGGTGAGAACAAACAACAGGAATTTGCAGATGTCTGTGATCATGGTCTAATACAAAACGAGACATAAACTGTGCAAAGTTTGGGCACACCTACTCATTCTATATTATTATTATTTGACACATTTTAGAATATTAGTAGAGTTATCAAATGGAAGTTCACTGTAAAAAAAAATCTATAACTTTAATGGTTAAAGAATGTAAATATCCTACAGTAAAAAAGTGAATTGTTTAACATGTTATCCCCAAAATGAAATTTCTCTCATTATTTATCCACCCTCATGCCATCCCAGATGCTTATGTTTTTCTTTCTTCTGCTGAACACAAATTAAGATTTTTAGAAGAATAGGTCTATACAATACAAGTGAATGGGTACCAAAACTTTGAAGCTCCAAAAAGCATATAAAGTTTGCATAAAAGTAATCCATAACACTCCAGTGGTTTAATCAATATCTTCAGAAGCAATATGATAAGTCTGGCTGAGAAACAGATAAATATTTAAGTCCTTTTTTTACTATAAATCTCCACTTTCACATTCTTCTTCTTTTGTTTTTGGCCATTCACATTCTTTATGCATATCGCCATCTACTGGGCTGGGAGGAGAATTTATAGTATAAAGTAGTATATATATATATATATATATATATATATATATATATATATATATATATATATATATATAAAATATGATATGATATGAAATGAAATGCTGCACCCTAAACACAATTTTTCTTCATCATTTGAAGGGGATCTGGAATCACTCTCTTTTTCAGTTCCAGCCCAAAAGGAACAGGTGAGTGTTGTTTCATTGGATCACAGCAAATGAATCATTAAACAATTTAAATCTGAGGTTCTATTTTTTTGTACAGCAAAGTACAAATTGCCCATTTTTGGCAGTTCTGAGGTTCTGTCAGAATCTCTTTAATGATGAATTTATCTGGGACCTGGGTATCTCAGCGAGTATTGACGCTGACTTCCACGAGTGACTCCAGACAGATTTCCTAAGCAACCAAATTGGCCCGGTTGCTAAGGAGGGGAGAGTCACGTGGGGTAACCTACTAGTGGTCGCTATAATGTGGTTCTCGCTCTCGGTGGGGCACGTGGTGAGTTGTGCGTGGATGCCACAGAGAATAGCGTGAAGCCTCCACGCGCGCTATGTCTCTGCAGTAATGTGCTTAACAAGCCACGTGATAAGATGCACGGATTGACGGTCTCAGACACGGAGGCAACTGAGATTCGTCCTCTGCCATCCGACTTGAGTTGAGTCACTACGCCACCACAAGGACTTAGAGTGCATTGAGAATTGGGCGTTCCAAATTGGAGAGAAAAAGAAATATATTTAAATAATTAAATAACTTAATTGTCTTTGCATCAGTCGAGGCAGCCAGACGAGGCGAGCTCATTCTGCGGCGGACACAGGATTTGGGGAAAACATTCACTACCATCGCCAAAAACATCTTCTCCTTCGGATACATCGGCGGGTTCCTGTTTACCTCTGTCATGGAAAAACTGGTGTGAAACTCTGTAGTCAACATACACACCCAAGCATGTATTCACCTAAACAAATACACTGTCTGTGCTTTCCACCACCTTTTAATGTCTCGTCTGTGAGAATAAATATGGCTGCATGATTTAGAAGATGTGTTGTGTTTACAGGGCTCTCCTCGTGTTATCTACGTGTCCTCAGACCAGGGGGACATTTTTAATAAAGCACAGCTGCCCTCAGCCACCACAGAACAGGTTAAAAGAACTATTCAACACACTTAAAGATCAAATCAAACATCTTTTAAGGAATTTTAAATCCAAAAATGACAATTCTGTCATTATTTACCCTCATGTCATTTCAAAAGGCTTCGATTTTTTGGGTTTGTCCTCACGCAAAGCTATTGTGTGGCTTGAGAAAAATTGTTGTGTAGCGCACATGTCGCATGGACTGGTTTATTGGTGTTTTTTTTACTTTTTTTTTTTTTTGGACAGCCCCTGGTCACTTTATGCTTTTGATGTATGGAAAAGAACAGTGTAAACATTCTTTTCAATTTCTCCTTTTTTGTTCCACGGAAGAAAGAAAGTCATACGGAGCGACATGAGGTTAAATATGACAAAATGTTCGTTTTTGGGTGAACTAATCCTTTAAGTTCCTTTTGTAGATTATTAATTGTGAAATAAAGATCATTTGCTATTGTCATGAAATACCTGCTTGATTTGTACGTTCACTCATCTCATATTTGGGGATATCTGTAACTTGCACGATCAGTCCTACATCAGCCTTCCAAGCTGTGTTTTGCTGATCCAACAGAAAACAATCTGTCACAATCTCTCACACAGATCATTAGCCACACACACACACACACACACACACACACACACACAACACTGTGTGTAGCTCTTTGACTCACTCATTATATATCTCTTTGCAGTTCTACTCAGTTTTGGATGGTGATGAGGATATCATCTTCATGCATGTGGACAACCCTGGAGGTGCTATTTCTAGCTTTTTAGCTTCCTCTACATTCTTTCTTCCTCCTGTTGGAGTTGTGAAAGAGAAGTATCTCTATTAGAGAACAGCTCAACTACTGTTGCTGTCTATTTAACAGTGTGCTAAAGATGCATGACTTGTCTAGTGAGTTCCACTTTGTGCTGACACATCATAGAGAAGCTCTGCAAAAGCCATTCAAGGGCTGGACTCTTTTGCGTCAGTGTGTATACTATTCATCTTCCAGTCTGGAGGTCTTTGTACTGAGGTGATCGTGGGGCGTGGTATTGTCTTAAAGCAGACAGTGGCAAGGCCTTCACAGTCACCGTAGAAAAGCTGACATTGAGATACACCCATCATTTCTTTTTGCATCAATTGCATTATATGGGTCATGTAATGAGTTATCATATTTCCAATCATGTGTTTACATGTTAGCCAATTTCGCAGTGGTTTGGTACTGGTCTAGCTGGTGGACCAGCATGGTCTTTGTGATGAAGCTGGTTAAGCTAATTTAAAAGCTGGTGGGGACACCAGTATTGACAGAATGTTTTAACAGTCCAAGACTATTCAAACTCCAAAACACTCCAAACTGTCAAAAATATTAATGTAAACAAACCCACACGTCTATCTGTCTGTCTCTCTAGCTAGCCAATTAGATGTTTATCTTAGAGTAATGTCTGTATAACCATCACACTTCAAACTTTTAAAACGAATTTGACCTTTCAGGCAAGGTTTTGTAAAGCCAACATCAAAGTTTGTCTATGTTGAACTGTGGAACACAAAAGGAATTTTGAAAAATCATGAACTATTGAGACTGGATCCTTGAGTTCAACCCAAGAATCAGTCTGAATCATCAACCAAATCAACCTGTTAATTGAAAATTGATTGTTAACACCTCACTGGAGGGCAATGCTATTTGAGAATAATGGCGTAAATTTCAGTCTGTTTCTCGCACAAATCTATTATGTTATAAAATTTGAAACAATTGTTTTCTATGAATGCACGTACACCTCCACCACCGTTTGGCATCTTTTGGTGCACCCAGTTAGGAATCCAGGAACTGCTCAAAATTCTTCAACACCACGAAGCCACTCACATTGTTTTCCATTAAATTTGACCCAAATCATTATCGAAGGGCATACAGTAGATTATTAGCCTACACTATGTATTTTCAGTTACAAGTATGGTTTTTTGAGGTTTGACAGCTAGAATGAAATCAATTCAAAGCTAAATATACAGAAATTGCATTAAATGTGGCCATTTCTTATCGTTTCATACATGTACCTGCAAACTCATCAACGTTACTTTGTTCATTCTTGAATAAGTACACTTTTGGTGACTAAATTCAAAACTTTTGGACTGCCACCAGCACCGCATCTCTGTGTCCTGTGTGCGATACCCATGCCTTGCCCTGCGACATGCCGTGACTTCCCTTATCTGGTGTTCTACCGCCTTTAGAATATAGCTTATATAAGTATACATCAAAGTTATATATACAACTTTAATGGTGCTTTATGTACATTATGGAGTTTGGTGGCCATTATTTTTGTTGTATAGAAAAGAGGTGTGTGAATTATCTAATTCTGAACATGGAAAAATCTAAATGAATGTCAGTAAATGGTCATAGAATAAAAAATTTGGGGTGAGCTATTCCTATAAAACACAGATATACAGGTTGGATGGGTTTTTTTTGTGTACGAGTGTGTTTGAACTATGATGGAAGCCTCTTATCTCTTTGTGAAACAAATTGTGTCAGCGGTGTGAGTGTTTGTGTGTGATATGATCTCAAATGCTTACAGAAGACACGTATTTTGGGACAATCTATACATCTGATGATCGTGGCATCCTGTACTCCAAGTCTCTGGAGCGCCATCTGTTTGGTGGGGATGGGAAGAGCGATTTCACTAATGTGACATCTCTGAGAGGGGTCTATCTGACCAACATACTGGAGGAGGGTATGAACTTGTTCCACGTCATTGAAATTGCCCTCAACAACCAAGTGACCAGACCCACACAGAATCTGTGGCAGCAGTATACCACAGAAAGTTCTGAAGGTTTCTGCAGAATTGAAATGCCTGTTATTAACAAAGTTATGCATATCCTCTGACTGATCACACTGTGAATTCGGCAAAAGTAGGTCATAAGTTCTGATGAAATTGGCCTGTGCTTACCGAAATTCTAATCACTGTCCCAGTGGCTGAAGCTGAAAGTGTTATCGAGGTGAAATGTCCACAAGATGGCGCTAACAGCGAGTTGTATTTATAGTTGTTAATGATCTAATACAGTAAGGAATGCATATTTTATTAACCCAAAACCTAAACCTTACCATCAGTGAAGTAAAGGTTTAATTTTAGAGCGAAAATGCAACCGCCGAATCGTGCTCACCATTGTTTATGCAAACATGATTACTTGGAGAATGCTTGCGCAACATACAATCAGTCGCAACAGGGAAAGTCAAAAACAAAAATGTCTGATGGGGGATGGTGCATGTCAGTAATTCGGCAAAAGTGAGTCGATTTTAGGGTACATGAACATTTGGAAGTAAACATTGATTACCCGTGTTATCATGTTGGTTCTTGCATGTTCTCATTTATTAAATAATTTTGGATAATATGAAGAGCAGTCAATAAAAGAGCTGTACCGTCAGTTCCATTAAACACATGGTACCATATTTAAAACCAATTTGCTGAATTACATCTTTGTATTCCACAATCGCCGCAAAACTTTTTAAAAAAGTGTTCAGGTTCTGTGTGGGCCTACAAATGACAAATAATATTCTTATAATAGTGCTGATGTCATCACTAAATGATGCCACACTCCTCTTGGGTCGCAGATGGACGTATTCGTTCAGTCATTTCATTTGACAGAGGTGGACAGTGGAGATTTCTGAAGAAGCCTGAGAATGTGGATTGTCCAGAGATATCAAAGAAGGTGACAGTTAAGGACCGACTGGTCAGAAAATAACTTTGACAGTAAATAGAGTAGATTAGATTATCGTCATTCCTGTGGGAGGAGTTTTGCTCCATTTAAAAGTGTTTTTATGAATGATTATGTAATGTCCCTTCTTGGTATCCTTGCTTGGACACTGAGAAAGTTATAGTGTTTACCAGGTTTACATAATCAGTATATGAGTTATAAGATCGGATGTTATGTTATACTTTCAAAACAGTGTGACATATTTGAAATGTTTATTCGCGGTGCTGTACAGTCGACCATACAGTACATTTACATGCACTTTAAAAGTTTGATTTCAGTCAGCCTAAAACAATAATTCATCATTTTAAAATGTCATATAAATGCTTTAGTACATCTGAAATCATATCAGTGTAATTTTTGCGATGTCGGACTAACAGACCTAGATAATGTGATTGTAGCTCAGCTTCATCCAGCATGTATACACATTAATCCAACCACAGTTGGCCTCCGTGTTGTGTTTCGAATGACAGAAGTGACGCGTGATGTTTATTTACCACTTCCTCAGCCGACTTCCTTCCTTAAAATATTTGATTATGCATTGATGAAGACTGTAGCTTGACTATGCAAAAACCTGTTGTAGCTCAATTGTAACTGCAAATGTAAATGCACTGATAGACTTCCATTGTAAGTGCATTACTGTACACACATTTTGTCGTACATGTTTCCTGGTATTCTGTGTTGCAGTGTAACTTGCACATCCATGGCGAGCACAGTCATTTCAGTGGAATCACTCCCATGCTGCCTCTCTCAGAGCCTGCCGCTACTGGACTGGTCATCGCTCATGGTAAAAGCCCCCTTCCAAGTACAAGCAATCCTAACAAATAAATTAATGCAATAACCAACTCCATGTTAAATGTTACTGCAGGTGGTGTTGGGGACTCCATTTCAGCCACCCGTCCGGACGTGTACGTGTCTGGGGATGGAGGATATACCTGGTGGGGGACACTGAGAGGACCACACCATTACAGCATTCTGGACTCTGGAGGCCTGATAGTGGCCGTGGAGGCCCATAGAGACAGACAGATCAGCTCTATGAAGTAGACACGGTTAATCTCTTGAAATAATTAACATGGCTTTTGTGTTAATTGTCATATGTATGACTATGTATGTTTTTTTTTTATTATTTAGGTTTTCCACAGATGAGGGCCGGTGTTGGAACATATTCAATTTCACAGATCACCCAATCTTCTTGGCAGGCCTAGCATCAGAGCCGGGCACTAAAACAATGAATATCAGCATTTTTGGTTACCGTCCAGATGATGACGATCAGCCCATGTGGGTGGCAGTCACCATAGACTTTGAGCACTTGCTAACCAGAGAGTGTAAGGCAGATATAAAACATCCATCCATCCATCTATCTATCTAGTTGTCTATCTATCCATCCAAAGACCAAATAATCCCATAGACTTACACTGACGGAATGTTCAAATGGGCCAAGACTATTCAAACTCTTACTGTCAAAAATTAAAAAGTAAACAAACCCATCCATCCAACTATCTATCAATCCATCCATCCATCTGTCTGTCTGTCTATCTATCCATCCATCCATCCATCCATCCATCCATCGACCAAAAAATCCCATAGACTTACACTGACGGAATGTTCAAATGGGCCAAGACTATTCAAACTCTTACTGTCAAAAATTAAAAAGTAAACAAACCCATCCATCCAACTATCTATCAATCCATCCATCCATCTGTCTGTCTGTCTATCTATCCATCCATCCATCCATCCATCCATCCATCGACCAAAAAATCCCATAGACTTACACTGACGGAATGTTCAAATGGGCCAAGACTATTCAAACTCTTACTGTCAAAAATTAAAAAGTAAACAAACCCATCCATCCAACTATCTATCAATCCATCCATCCATCTGTCTGTCTGTCTATCTATCCATCCATCCATCCATCCATCCATCCATCGACCAAAAAATCCCATAGACTTACACTGACGGAATGTTCAAATGGGCCAAGACTATTCAAACTCTTACTGTCAAAAATTAAAAAGTAAACAAACCCATCCATCCAACTATCTATCAATCCATCCATCCATCTGTCTGTCTGTCTGTCTATCTATCCATCCATCCATCCATCCATCCATCCATCCATCCATCGACCAAAAAATCCCATAGACTTACACTGACGGAATGTTCAAATGGGCCAAGACTATTCAAACTCTTACTGTCAAAAATTAAAATGTAAACCTGAATACCTGAAATATTGCTATCTAATATAAATATATATTACATTCGTGAAAGGTGTGGGCAGGATAGCCAGTAGTCTCATTTTACCTTAAGATTAGACTTATCTTATTTCAGGTGGTGATCAAGACTATGTTAATTGGTTGGCTCACTCTGAATATGGAAGTGACTCAGAAACGGATGGATGTGTCCTGGGCTACAAGGAGACATTTAGAAGACTGAAGAAAATGTCAGCCTGTAGAAATGGGAGAGAATATGTAGTCAGCAGGCAGCAGAGACCTTGTCCTTGCACCAAAGAAGACTATATGTGGTAGGAAGAAATTGCAATTGGTCTATTTCATTACAATGAGGTTTGAACCTCGTTTCAGCTCAATGTACTTCTTGTGGCCTCAAACCTTGCAAGATGGAAACTTGATAGTGTTTTCTAAACGTCTCTCCTGTCAACAGTGACTATGGTTTCTATCGACATGAAAACACCTCAGAGTGTCTGCCACAGTCTGACTTCCTGAATCACACACTGGAAATGTGCTTACATGGGGAGCTAGAGGATCTTCAGACAACAGGGTGGAGAAAATACATCTTGTTGAACCTCACCAGTTCCAGGTCTTTTTGACATATCCTTTAACATTTACACACACTTCTCCATTATACAACTGTGTCAAGCAGGTATCGTAAGATTCCCGCCGATAAATGTGAGGGTGGTTTCAGTCCTTCGAGGAGAGAAGGTGCTGGCAAAAAGCACTGCGAGGACCTCAATCCATCTCCTTCCTCAAGTCCGCAGAGATCAGTGAGTGGCAGTGCCTTTATCGCTTTATCTTCTTTTTTACATATAGTCAAATTAAGTATGTTTGCATTGCTCATGTAACTGTTGCATCCATTTAGAATAACAGGAATAGAGATAATGATGGATGATGAAGGTGTTATTAAAACCGTGGAAATCTATTTCTCATATTCAATTTAAATAATATATTTAAAACTATTTGCACATTTACACCACACTTGTATAAATATCATTGCATTACATTGTACATGCCACTTGCTTTGATATTTTGTTACCTAATGCAATTACATTAATGTCCCTGAGAAGTGCTTTGATGAGCATGATTCGATTTGGTGTTTTGACGTATTTCCTACTGAAACAGGATGTGGGGTGTGCATGTCGAATGCTTCGTCCCATTTTTAATAATAGCCAATAGTAACACACAAACACACACACACACACACACACACACACACACACACACACACACACATACATACCCCTTTCCACCATGATGCGAATATCAGATCCACGGTGCTTACAGGGGAAACTTGAGAAGCGATCTCTATGCAGGCCAGCTTTTCCACTGACTTTTAGAGCCAAACGATGATCTGACAACATTAATCCATTACCAGCCAACGAATGCTCACAGCACATACATTTTTAAGTGTGGCTTCAGTGTCCAAATACTTTTTGGGGCCACTTTGAGTCTTTGAATATATACATATCATATGTAGACACCCTACTTACATTATAAAAAAACTAACAATATACAGAAAGAAATAAGAGCCTTCATTATTGTTGATGAACTGAATAAATACAGTTGCTGTCTCTTCATTTGCAGAAGGGCATACTGGCTCTTATTGTAGTGTGTACTTGTGTGGGGATCATAGGTTTGGGAATAGCAGCAGGATTAATCATCACTTCAAGGAAAATAAACTGTAGGCAAAGGTAAGATCACTTGTTTATACATCTGTTTAAAGCCATATTCAGGATCCCACATCCCAATCTTATTCTATTCTGATCAACTTCTTCCCTGTGCAGGTTACCCGAGTATCAGTTCTCTGCGCTGCAACTCCAAGAAGATGATCTGTGCGTTACCAATGAAAGCAGCCCCAGTAGTAAACTGCACAGTTTCCAGAACCAGGACGACTCAGATGATGTGAGTTTGCTGCATCAAACAATATCCTCAAAACAATCTTCTCTAACTTATTTGCATTATTTTGCATGGGAACAGGGCAGATACCTATAAGATTCTCCTGGGAACTAGGTAGTCAACATTATGAAATTAGTGCCTCAAAATAAATACAATATTTTACCATACAAGACTAAAATGTTAATATCTCACATTTTGCTAATTTGAAATTGACTGACCACTATGTATGAGCTTTGTTTATGATAAAATATACAAAGCCTATGCTCAGGCTAAATGTTTGTATCCCATAGACTAATTTACATTTAGATAGAAGGCAATTATACATCAGTCAGTTCTGGCAGAATGAATTACTTTGTCATAATTTTTCAGCTTAATATTTTTATGAATTAATGCAATTTTTTCTTTTTTGTGGACCTTGTGTTTGTCTTTAAAGAAATACTTCACCCAGAAATGAAATTATCTCATCCTTTACTCACCCTCATTGAGAATTTATACTGAAAAAGGACTTAAATATTGATCTGTTTCTTACCTACACCTATCTCTTCTGAAGACATGGATTAAACCACTGGAGTCTTATGGATTACTTTTATGCTGCCTTTATGTGCTGTTTGGAGCTTAAAAATGTTGGTACCCATTCACTTGCATTATGAGGACCTACAGAGCTTAAATATTCTCCTAAAAATCTGTTTGTGTTCAGGAGATGAAAGAAAGTCATGCACATCTGAGATGGTATGAGGGGGAGAGTAAATGATGAGAGAATTTTCATTTTGGGGTGAACTATCCATTTTTGAATGGCTGATATTGGTGCACTCCTATTATTTGCATCATTTATATGCATGTACACAAAGACTAACTTGCTGACTGTTTCTGTCTCTTGTTTAGGATCTCATTGAATGAGCAATATTTAAAATATGGAAACTCTTCAGGTTTTGCAGACAGGTGTGAATTGTTTCTGATGGATCTTGAACTGGAATGGTTTCAGTGCTCTGGGCTAAGACAGTGTAGACAGTAATCACCCGGAAATAACTGCATCTTGCAATCAAGTGATTTATTGCTACAATTGGGTTCTTGTGTTATTCTATGAAATGTCATAGGGGAGGGATCTATACAAGTATAAGTGCTACTACTTTCACCCACTGTCTTTTGCACTGGGGGTTTTTACATCCCATCAGGCTTGGCTGGCTATCCTTCTGAAACTCTGCCATAATTTTACTGTGTGATTTCAAATAAAGATCAAACTACTGTTTATGAATTGTAAATAAATGAAATTTCATCAAAGCAGGCTGTATTATTTATGCTCTTCTTTAAGTCCACATTTAAATGTTTTTGTGGTTTATTTCACCATCATAAGTGCTGTTCGGTAGTTCACAAAATACACTGACATGAACTTTAAATTTTTTTTAATTTATGTTGAAGGGAGGCTGTATATTTTAGAAGCTGTAATTGATCACCATTTCAGTCACATTTTAGCATTTTGCTTTTCATTTAAAAAGTCCTATGGTGGTCGGCCTGGGTATCTCAGCGAGTATTAACGCTGACTACAACCACTGGAGTCGCGAGTTCAAATCCAGGGTGTGCTGAGTGACTCCAGCCTGGTCTCCTAAGCAACCATATTGTCCCGGTTGCTAGGTCACGATTAGTGGATCTTGCTCTCAATGGGGCGTGTGGTAAGTTATGTGTGGATCACTGAGAGTAGCATGAGCCTCCACATGCTGTGAGTCTCCTCAGTGTCATGCACAGCGAGCCACGTGATAAGATGTGTGGATTGATTGTCTCAGAGACAACTGAGACTTGCCACCCGGATTGAGGTGAGTAACCACGCCATTACGAGGACCTACTAAGTAGTGGGAAATGGGCATTCCAAATTGGGGGATTTAAAAAAAAAAAATAGCCCTGTGGTGTTTTTAATAGTACAAATATTGCATGTATATATTGTATTCCTACATATTTAATGTTCCTGTTTCAATTAATATGAAGTCATAAAAATTGCTTGCATGAAACAGTAATTATAATTAAATTAGAAAAATTCTGTTTCAGATGGAGTATAGCATGTCACACAGCAGGACACTGCAGTCACTGCTTAAGTCTTGTCAGTTGCCCTGTTGTGGCGATTTTTAATCCAATGAAAAAAAGACAGAACATTTTTCTTGTCTATTAATAAGAAAGAAAAATATAATAATGATCACACAGCTTACAAACGCACTCTCACCTCACATCGCCACACTAACACGCTCTCACACATCCCACACACCATTACTAACACGCACCGCATTCTCACACATCCTCATGAACAAATGCACTGAAGATTCAAGAAGCTTTATTGACATGGTGAAAAGCTTTACATTGCCCAAACATTGTCAGGGGTATCTTTGAGATATTTCTGCATTCATTTACCCACTTTTGGGGAGATTTTTATTACACAGCTCAAAGATTAACACTTTATTGTGTTTCCTAACTTTCCAAATCATTTCTGTGCCTCATTTCTATTAATGTTAAGCTGTCTATTTTATTTTCCTGAAGAACAAGCCCAGAGATCATGAGCTGTACTGCTGTTTATATAGAAAAAAAGTTGTCTTTACATTTTTAATCACTAAAAAATTATAGAAAAACTAGGGACAGTTCATAGAAAAAAATGTAAATTCTCTCATTTGCTCACCCTCACGCCATCCCAGATGTGTATGACTTTCTGTCTCTGCAGTACACAAACAAAGATTTTCCGACGAATATCTCAGCTCTGTAGGTCCATACAATGCCAGTGAATGGTGATCAGATGTACATAAAGCATATAAAAGTCAGTATAAAAGTAATCCATAAAATCCTGTGGTTTAATCAGTCTTCTGAAGCGATCCAGTTGGTTTTGGGTGAGAACAGATCAAAATATTACTCCTTTTCACTGAACGAAATCAAGCTTGATTACACTTCTTATAGCACCATCTAGGAAGTTTAATCAAGCTTGAAATCATGATCTTGACTAGAGAGTGCAATGACAAAATGTAGTGGAAAAGGAGTTATATTTTGGTCTGTTCTCACCAAAAACCGATTGAACTGCTTCAGAAGAAATTGATTACACCACTGAAGTCTTATGGACTACTTTTATAATTACTTTATCTCCTTTTGGAGCTTTAGGAGTTCTGGTCCCCTTTCACTTGCCCTGTATGGACCTACAGAGCTGAAATATTCTTCTATAAATCTTCGTTCATGTTCTGCATAAGAAAGAAAATCTACATTCAATATATTCATATAAATACTGATGTTTGCTCTTGTCATGTTTGAATGTATGAACAGAACACACTGAGTAGTGTGGGCGGGTCTCCAGCAGGGCCCCGCCCCCATCATGACTTTCAAGCTAAACGTACACGTACGCTCGTTGGTGAACCCGGATGTGCAGGCGCAGTGGTCGGCATCAGGTATTTATCGCTATTGTTATCTTCTCCATTCAATATAAATCTCACATAAGATCAGCGAGATCACTGACGACCTTTTTTATATAATTCTGTTTCGGTTTGAGGTTTATTTTTGTGTTTTGTCTGAGTATTCCTCTAATGGCTATTGTCATCCACTTCATTGCTGTTGTTGACAAACTCTTTAACTTCGTTAACAAACTCGTTTAATTCACTCCTGCCATCTCTCTCAGGATTTATACGATTTTTTTTTATCTGTATAAAAGTATTTATTTTAGGTGTTAAATCGTAACCTGAAGCTAAAACTGGTCTGATATATATATATATATATATATATATATATATATATATATATATATATATATATATATATAACACACATGAAATGCACGTTTACTGTACATAATTTATTTAATAGAAGCCGCTTGATGCGTTTAAAGCTAGTTTTAGGTTGAAAATGTTGGGTTCAGGAAATTTATATTGTTTAGAATAAGACAAGCTTCAAATAAAGATTGATACATACATAGAAATGTGTTTTAAAGGGACAGTACTCCCTAAAATGAAAATTCTGTCATCATTTACTCACCCTCATGTTGTTCCAGACCCGTATAACTTTCTTCTGTGGAGCACACAAGGAGTTGTTGGGCAGTATGTTAAGGGGGTCACACAGCAGATGTGTCTGGTGGACGACATGGCGCGTTCTAAAATTGGAAACAACTGTTTTCAATGAAGGTACGCACACTGCCACCGCCACTTGCCATCTGTCGGCAACGCCCAGCTACGACTCCAGAGGCTGCTCAAATTTTTGCCGCACCACGTAGTTAACTTGCATATTTTCCATTAAATTCAACCCAAATCATTATCAAAGGACATAGATATTTACCCTAGCCTTGTTCATTCTTTAAGAAGGGAAAACCTTGGTGACTTGTGTGTGTACTGTCTGCAACCTGAACTGAATCGACGTGCCCCGTGTTTGATACCTGTGCCGTTTCCTTGCCGCGACGTGCTGCTTCTCGTCCGGTGTTCAACCGCCTTTAACCTCATTCACCATTCACTTCCATGTTATCTTTTTTCCATACCATGAAAATGAATGGTTACTGAAGCTAGCGCCTTCTTTTTGTTCCACGGAAGTTATACAGGTTTGGAACAACATGATAGTGAGTAAATGATGACAGAATTTTCATTTTTGTGTATACGGTTTTTATATATACACTACCGTTCAAAAGTTTGGGGTCACCCAAACAATTTTGTGTTTTCCTGAAAAGTCACACTTATTCACCACCATACGTTGTGAAATGAATAGAAAATAGAGTCAAGACATTGACAAGGTTAGAAATAATGATTTGTATTTGAAATAAGATTTTTTTTACATCAAACTTTGCTTTCGTCAAAGAATCCTCCATTTGCAGCAATTACAGCATTGCAGACCTTTGGCATTCTAGCTGTTAATTTGTTGAGGTAATCTGGAGAAATTGCACCCCACGCTTCCAGAAGCAGCTCCCACAAGTTGGATTGGTTGGATGGGCACTTCTTGCGTACCATACGGTCAAGCTGCTCCCACAACAGCTCAATGGGGTTCAGATCTGGTGACTGCGCTGGCCACTCCATTACTGATAGAATACCAGCTGCCTGCTTCTGCTCTAAATAGTTCTTGCACAATTTGGAGGTGTGTTTAGGGTCATTGTCCTGTTGTAGGATGAAATTGGCTCCAATCAAGCGCTGTCCACTGGGTATGGCATGGCGTTGCAAAATGGAGTGATAGCCTTCCTTATTCAGAATCCCTTTTACCCTGTACAAATCTCCCACCTTACCAGCACCAAAGCAACCCCAGACCATTATATTACCTCCACCATGCTTAACAGATGGCGTCAGGCATTCTTCCAGCATCTTTTCATTTGTTCTGCGTCTCACAAACGTTCTTCTTTGTGATCCAAACACCTCAAACTTGGATTCATCTGTCCACAACACTTTTTTCCAGTCTTCCTCTGTCCAATGTCTGTGTTCTTTTGCCCATCTTAATCTTTTTCTTTTATTGGCCAGTCTCAGATATGGCTTTTTCTTTGCCACTCTGCCCTGAAGCCCAGAATCCCGCAGCCGCCTCTTCACTGTACATGTTGACACTGGTGTTTTGCGGGTACTAGTTAATGAAGATGCCAGTTGGGGACCTGTGAGGCGTCTGTTTCTCAAACTAGAGACTCTAATGTACTTATCTTCTTGCTCAGTTGTGCAACGCGGCCTCCCACTTCTTTTTCTACTCTGGTTAGAGCCTGTTTGTGCTGTCCTCTGAAGGGAGTAGTACACACCGTTGTAGGAAATCTTCAATTTCTTAGCAATGTCTCGCATGGAATAGCCTTCATTTCTAATGACAAGAATAGACTGTCGAGTTTCAGATGAAAGTTCTCTTTTTCTGGCCATTTTGAGCGTTTAATTGACCCCACAAATGTGATGCTCCAGAAACTCAATCTGCTCAAAGGAAGGTCAGTTTTGTAGCTTCTGTAACGACCTAAACTGTTTTCAGATGTGTGAACATGATTGCACAAGGGTTTTCTAATCATCAATTAGCCTTCTGAGCCAATGAGCAAACACATTGTACCATTAGAACACTGGAGTGATAGTTGCTGGAAATGGGCCTCTATACACCTATGTACATATTGCACCAAAAACCAGACATTTGCAGCTAGAATAGTCATTTACCACATTAGCAATGTATAGAGTGTATTTCTTCAAAGTTAAGACTAGTTTAAAGTTGTCTTCATTGAAAAGTACAGTGCTTTTCCTTCAAAAATAAGGACATTTCAATGTGACCCCAAACTTTTGAACGGTAGTGTATATATATATATATATATATATATATATATATATATATATATATATAGATAGATAGATAGATAGATAGATAGATCTTTCACTTCCCTGTTTGTGTACTTTTTTTTTTTTAAACGTGCTTACAAAGCCTGATAAACTGGAATATATTCCCATTAGTTACATTTATGGTTTCTTAGAATTTTCAGGAATTCAGGGTTTTGTTATACAGTATAATGATATTTGATATAATTCCAGGTGTCTGGATTTCAGTGTGTTGACCAGTGCTGCCTGAAGCACCAGGATGATAAGAGCAGGAGGTCTGTTCTGTTTCTTTCAACTCTTCCATTGGTGTATAATGTCCATATTACATGTTACTTAAGCCAAGTACTTGCTCATTGGCCATTGATAGAAAATGTTCTAATTCAGCGTTGTGGGCATGCACAATGTGTTATTAGCTGTGCAAAGTTTTATTACAATTGAAAGGCTCATTAACCATATTCCTCCTTATTTTATAGGACTTTTGAAACTGGCAGGGCTGGTTTTCTTCCTGTTTTTGGCCGTGTTCCTTGCCTTTGAGCTTCTAGAAAATAAAATCAATTTTAATTTGGGGAAAGTGTTTGGTGAGTTCATCCATGCATCTTCTGCAACATCCGTTGCACGCACACAGGACTTTTAATTGTGATAAATAAAAAGTCAACAAAACTGGAATTGCACAGGTCTTCTGTTTGAAAGTATTGTAAAATGCTTGTTTATTTAATGAGTTATTTGGTGATTCTCTCTCAGTGGCTGATATGGTACATATTTGCTTATTAACATATTTTTTCTCTACAGCAAGATCTGGACCTTTAGAGCCAGCCAGTAAGTACATATTTACCATATTTAGTATATATTTACCTTATATGGCTATAGATAAAATTAAACAGAAAAATTAACACATAAAATACGAATAATGAGCTTGGAACAGAACTTAAGAACTTAATCTCTTAAACGATGCCTTAGAAATACACAGTATTACCAATATTAAAGGTGCTGTAAGCGATTTTAGCCATTCTACTTCCACAAGACTTAGCCGTTGAATTAGCCACACCCCCTCTTTTCAAAGCCCCGCACTCCAACATTTCAAATAAGCTTTATTGAGACTGACATCGTGCAGAAACGGTTGTTAAAAACAACAGCAGCACAATAGCACCCTCAACTGACAACTATTATGAACAACATGGCATAAAAATGGCATTATGCCTCAATTTTCTGCAACGACTATGAGAATGCACAAAATGATTGACAGGTAGAAAGCGTCATTGTCCGCGGCCCCTGGACACATTTCTGTTTGCTGTTTACAGAGTCTAGAGCTGTCACAGAGACCGGTGAGATATCTCAGGACAATTGTATCATTCATATCTTTCAGAGAGTAGTTAAAAGTTTTGCATACCTTTCCTTGAAAGAAATCTCTTACAGCACCTTTAATGATGTTTGTGCAGGAACCTATTACTGTGTGTGATGATGTTGAATTGTATCTAGGTGTTAGATTCCTTATATCAGGGGCAATGTGCCATAGTTGTCACACTGGGTGTATTGTATAGCAGCAGTTTACTTGGTCACTTTGAAAGTAGGTGTGTTTGTGTGCTTTTATGATATAGCCATTGATATTATATATTCTTAATATAGTCTTTAAAGTAAAGAAATGTATTGATTCCAAAATATTAAAAGGATTTATAAGTCATGAGTCAGCCCACACAGAATTTGGAAATATTGTAATATGCTGTGCTGGTTAAACCACAGACATTATTCAGATCCCATTATAAATGCCATTGTTCAGATTAGTGAGCTTTGTACTCACCCTCATGCCATCCCAGATGTGTATGACCTTCTTTCTTCTGCTGAACACAAACAAAGATTTTTAGAAGAATATCTCAGCTCTGTTGGTCCATACAATGCAAGTGAATGGTGGCCAGAACTTTAAACAGATCTGTTTCTCACAAACACATATCATATCACTTCTAAGGACATATATTTCACCACTGGAGTCATCTGAATTACTTCTGTGTGGCCTTTATGTGATTATTGGAGCTTAAAATTTTTGATCACCATTAATTTGCATTGTAAGGACCAACAGAGCTGAGATATTCTTCTAAAAATATTTGTTTGTGTTCAGCAGAAGAAAGAAAGTCAAACACATCTGGGATGGAATGAGGGTGAGTACATGATGAGAGAAATTTCATTTTTGGGTGAACTATTTCTTTAAATGATGACATTGCTCAACACTTGCTGATCGCTGAGTCATTTGCTCATTATCTCTTTCAAACTGCTGTCAGATGTCATCTGAAATGGTAAATGCAGAAGTAGTTATGAATAAAGTATTATTTTGAAAAGGTTGTGTGTAGAGAAACAGAAAGGATACTAATCTAAACTTTGTTTCTAGTTACTAGACCTCTACGCCACCAATGCAGCCTCTCTAAATCCTGTCCCGAGGACCATTTTGCCTTTAAGATCACCAGTGGAGCAGCCAGCGTGGTCGGCCCGAAAATGTGCCTCCAGGACAATGTGTAGGTTTTATCACTTCTTGCGCAACAGGTTCTGCAGCTATGGCTTAAAACCTTTTGGAAAGATTATACAAACATGCAGATCCTTTCAGTGGCTTCCAATGAAATTCTTGTGGTTTTTACCTACAGAGGAATAATCAGGACATTAAAAGAATCTGAAAGTCAGCTGGTCACTGTATCCTGTTGTGTGAGACTTGTAGACCATCAGTGAGTTTGACGTTCAGTGTTTTAACTCCTTGTTTTATCAGATTAATGAGTGGACTGAAGAACAATGTTGGACGGGGAATAAACATCGCTTTAGTCAACGGTATGCCTCTTTTTGTGTCAACTGTGCTAATGCGGAAACCTTCACAATGAAATACGCATGAAACTAATTTGGCAGTCTGAGTGAAGGTATTTGATTAAATGTTCTGCTCGAACAGAAAAGCTGTACTGTTATAATTCCCAATCTGCTGTTTTCAGGGAAGACTGGCGAGCTCACCAAGACCGATTCATTTGACATGTGGGCTGGAGGTAAATCTCCATTTCTTTCCTTGATATGTTGTTTAAGCAAGCACATAGAGCGTACATTAGCATTCAAAGGTTTGGAGTCATCAAGACATTTTTAGGTTTTAGAAAGAATTGATTAGAAATGCAGTCAAACATTACTAATGGTGCAAGTTGTTATTATTTTGTAATATAATCTTTACCTTTGATGGCAAAGCCCCATTTTGAGCAGCCAAATACTCCAGTCTTCTAAAGACTGGGTAGCTCAGTGGTAAAGACGCTATCACCCCTGGAGTTCTCTAGTTTGAATCCCAGGGTGTGCTGAGTGACTCCAGCCAGGTCTCCTAAGCAACCAAACTGGTCCGGTTGCTAGGGAGGGTAGGGTCACATGGGGTAACCTTCTCATGGTCACTATAATGTGGTTTGTTCTCGTTGGGGCGCGTGGTGAGTTGTGCGTGAATGCCGCGGAGAATAGCGTGAAGCCTCCACATGCGCTGTGTCTCTGTGGCAACGAGCTCAACAAGCTATGTGATAAGATGCACGGATTGACGGTCTCAGACGCGGAGGCAGCTGAGATTCATCTTCCGCCACCCACATTGAGGCGAGTCACTACGCGACCACGAGGACATAAAAAGCCCACTGGAAATTGGGCATTCCAAATTGTGCGAAAAAATATTGAAAAAGGAATTATAGATTATTTGAAATAGAATCAATTAAGTATCAATTTCTTTCAGAAGCATTGAACTTTTATATTGCTTTCAAACTTTCGAGCACTAGCGTCTTTATGCTAATGCAATCTGGCTTCTCCGAGTCATGATTTCAAGGCTGAAGCTTGGTTGTAATGGCGGAGAACTAGTGTGTGAAGCTTCTCCTTAAATGTTCATTCTTGCCTAGACGTGAACCTGCTTATCAAGTTTTTGAATGAAATAGAAGATGGAAGCATTGTCATGATGGCCACCTTTGATGATCCTGCAACAAAGTGAGTCCCGTTATCCATTTTTTGACACACCTTCGAAGAACTGTAGAGCACGTTGTTCTGCTTGGTTTGTCTATTTATTGTATTTCATTTGGATGATGAATAGGTTGAATGATGAGGCTAGAAAGCTGATAGCGGATTTGGGCAGCACAAGCATCAGTGTTCTGGGCTTCAGAGATAACTGGATATTTGTCGGAGGCAAAGGAATCAAAACAAAGAGCCCCTTTGAGCAGGTAAATTTGACCGTTTTGATATTTTAAGTTTTTCTTAACTTGACACAGAGTCTTAAAAGGGATAGTTCACCCAAAAATGAAAATTCTATCATAATTTACTCACCCTCATGCCATCCCAGATGTTTATGACTTTATTTCTTCTGCTGATCACAAAAGACATACCATACAATTCAAGTGAATGGTGACCATACCTTTCAAACTTCTAAAATGTACATTTACGCATTTGGCAGACGCTTTTATCCAAAGCGACTTACAGAGCCCTTATTACAGGGACAATCCCCCCCGGAACAACCTGGAGTTAAGTGCCTTGCTCAAGGAGACAATGGTCGTGGCCGTGGGGATCGAACCGACAACCTTCTGCTTAACAATTTAGTGCTTTAGCCAACTACGCCACCACCACTCCAAACTCACAAAGGCAGCATAAAAGTAACCCACAAACTACCCCTTTAAAAATGCAGCACTCTCGCGTGAGACGCTAAAAAACAGCGATGGCTTGCACATGTTTGCTTAGAAAAACAATTAAAAAACAGCGCCGTCTAGAATGGTTTTTAAAGTAATGCTTAGTTCTAAAATATTTATTTTAGAGGTCGGCCGAAAGTGGATTTTGTCTATACAACAACTGTACAATAACCGATTAATTGGCCGTCAGTTTTTAAAAACGATTCTGCCTTTTCTTTACCACGACAGGCAAAGACAGAGAGGGTACAATTGTCCAGGATGAATAAAATCCCAGATGAGGTTTACTATGCATCCAAATTCCCAATAATAACCAGAAAAAATTACGATTTGGAGCATAATGCGGGACTATGAACAAGCCTGAAAAAAAAAAAAAAACCCAGGTACTTATTTTGGGAATTTTATTTTGAAATGGAGTATTTAGCCAATTAATATTTGTATAGCCTTTATATCTACCAGATTAAGGATTGTTCATACTGTATATATATATAGTTCACCAGGTTTTTAAGTACTATTCACAGGATATGAAGTTGGAGATACAACATATGGAGGACATTTCCATACAGTAGAATGTTTTACATGCCGTCGCTTCAAATTAGAACACTTGATCTAAAATATCAAAACAACCAAATCTGCAAGTAGGGATAAAAATATGGATGAATATTGTCAGTCGGTGATTGTTTATATTGCACCACTATAGGCCACTAAAACAAGTTGTTTAAACTGTAGAATCCTCCAGCGGCGGTCACTGAGAAACTCTGGGGATGTGCATAGTTTTTTGCCGATCACGATAATCCTAAAAAGCAACTATGGGCACAGATTAATCGGTAAAACCGATATATCAGTCTACCTTAAATTTCTTTGATCAGAATTTGCTCTTAGTGAGAGCTATCTCTATAACAGTAAAATTCTATGTACAGTAAAAAATGCAAAGAAATGGAAAAGACATGAACATGAATTGGTGAAAATGTCTGGGAATCTCTCTAAACCATGTTATTTGTCTCCAGCACATCAAGAACAAAGCAGAGACAAACAAATATGAAGGCTGGCCAGAGGTTCTGGAGATGGAAGGATGCATTCCCATCAGACACGAGTGAAACCAACTTATCTTATTTTTAAATAATTGTTTCTTTTTTTCGTGTACAGCTTTTATCAGTGTCCTGAATCGAAGTAAGATAGAAACGTGCAAGATTGTAGTTTATTCCTATTATGCAAATTCTGATTTATGTGAGGGAATGCTACTTGATTGACTCGTGACATTTAACAATTATGCAATTTCATTATCCATTAAGAGTAGATTATACGTTTTAAATATGAAGGCGATCTTTCTATATTCCTTGTCAGTTTTTACATGCAAGCTCATTGAATTCTAACTGATAGGACTCCGGAGCATTTGCCTTTAACTTGCTTTAGTTGTTGCCAAAGATCCATAAACCGCAATAACTTTAGCCATTTTTGAGTATACCGTGTCATAACTAAAGAAGAGGGAATTAATCAGTTTTCTTTTCTTTTATATTTCCTCCAAAAAGAATAAAGGAAGAGGGTATTCTCATTTTTAATCTGGCTCAAGCAGTGTGAAACTTACTGTATGTAGTAACATAAGAGTTCAAGATCATTTACATTTATTCATTTGGCAGATGCTCTTATACAGAGTGACTTACAGATACATTTTTTATCAGGATGCATTCGCTGGGAATCGATCTCACGACCCCTTTTATTGTTAGCATCATGGATCCACCAGTTGAGCTACATAAAGACTGAAGGCCGTTTACACCAACATAAATCGTTTGACTGCTTCGCAGTAATTTATTTATTTCTTGTTATTCGTGTTGTGTTATTTGTCTACTGGGAAGGGGGGGTTATGTTGTTTACTTTATGAATGCTACACTCATTGCAATGCTTCTTTATCTTGTTCTGTAAACTACTTCCTCTTGTTTCTGGTGACATTCTTTTCTGTAATTTTTTGTGAATATTGTTACGTTCGGGGAGCTGTTGAAATCAAACATTTTACATTAGTTGTATTACTATTTTGCTATTGAGCTTGTTTCTGCATAGAGATTGTGTGCATTGGAAAGGACTTTGGTTATTGTTGAGAAGCTGTTACATGCAGTTAATGCATATCAAGCAATAACAACCCATATCACAATGTCCTATAATGCAGTTCAATATATCCTGCTTTCAACCATATAAATATCTCAGTTAATGAGAAACGTAGAATGTAAAGTTGTTAACTGAGACCCTTTATTTAACCATGTGCCTTTTTAAAAAAAATCAGTTTTATGGAACTGAAGTCTGGATTTTGCACATCATGGCCTTAATGTGTTGCGCTCTAATCTAAGGATTTACATTGTCTAAATGAAATCATTAAATTTAAGTAAATCTTTTATTTTGTGATGGTGGAATTGTCTCAGTTTTGGATGGCTCAAAGAATTCGTAAGGACTTTTCTTATTAAAATGACGTTGAGCGAATGGTTTTTGCCTTACATTTGTTTAGATTAAGGCAGAGAAACCCCTAGAATAACTCTAGCCTCTGTTCTGACTCATCACTACGAGTGGTGTCAAATCTAAAACTGTACATGTTTAGAAAAGAGTTTGTAGATTCTTGGAAGGCTTCCATTTAGTTCATACTAGCCTACAGTGTAAATAATATCAAGAAAAAATTTCAAAAGTACACAGCTACGCAGGCAATGAAAAGAACGTTGAACTGAATCACCCATTTTATAAATGCCCTGCTGTCACCTTAATTTTTCTCTATAACCGATTTATGCAATTGTGAAAATAGCAAGTACTGATGGTATTGAGGCAACAATATAATGTACAGACCCAGTCTATACAAATGTTAACGTGTATCTTCTAACCAGTAACAATGGAAAAATACATCTCTCCTGTCTCAATTTTTGGATTCTCTATAAAATGTACAACCAGTGTGCTTTGAACCGTTCTTAAAGATGGTACAAAAATAATTCACTCATTTACTCACACCCTGTATGACTTTGTTCTGAGTAACAAAATTAGATATTTAGCAGAATGTCCACTTTTTTTTTTTCATTAGAACAAAGTTGTATTTATTGGAACTGTCTAGCTCCAAAATAACTACATAAATGTTCCTTGAGTTTTACAAAGTAACTTGTGATATGTTAACAGAAGTCCGATAGCTTTCTGTGAGGAATAGACCAAAACAACAACTTGCCCCGTTGTTTCTCTCAAATAACATTAACACTGACTGAAGCACATATTTAAACCCGCCGCCTCAAATGGTCATTGTTTCACTACGTGCCGTGTTTGAAATTATACGAGAGCGAGTAAATGATTTCAGAATTTTCATTTTGGGTGAATTATACCTTAAAGAGCTTAATTCGTTACCTGCAGGTTGCACCTTTCCCAACCTTTATGATGTCATCATCACTGAGAACTTTGTTAGGAAAACCTGTACACCTATTTAGTCATGTGATTACGTAATCAGCTAATTGTGTTGCAGAATTGCAATTCACAAAATCATGCAGATACAGGTCAGGAGCTTTAGTTAATGCTCACAACAACCATCAGAATGGGGAAAAAAATGTGATCTCGGCCATGGCAGGATTGCTGCTTCCAGCCGGGCTGGTTTAAGTATTTCTGGAACTGTCACAACAGTCTCTAGTTTACTCATAATGGTGTTAAAAACAAAAAACATCCAGTAATCGGCAGTTCTGAGGTTGGAAACACCTACTTGATGAGAGAGGTCAACAGAGAATTGACAGACTGGTTAGAGCTGACAGAAAGACTACAGTAACTCAGATAACCACTCTGTACAATTGTAGTGAGCAGAAAAGCATCTCAGAATGCACTTGTCGAACCTTGAGGCGGATGGGCTACAACAGTAGAATACCACAGCGGGCACTTTATTAGGACCATAGTGTTCCTAATAAAGTGCTCAGTGATTGTATTTCACCAATATTAAATAATAATAAAAAAACATCCATTGATCTGTTGTAGAGAAAGTTGAGAAATTCATTGATTTGCAGCAACTAAGAATTGAGTGCCAATATCTCCAACAAATAAACCTCTCAAGTGTGATCTATAGGGTTAAACTTTATACATGAGTGTCTACAGGGCTGAAATGAAGCCTTTTTCTCCACCCAATATTAGCACTAAGTGCACCATATATTTTATGAAATCGAAACAAATGGAAAATGTTTTTTTTTTTAAATGATTGAACCATCATCTGCTTGAACTTGCAGCTGTATAACTGAGACTCATCTGTGAATGCATCATGTACAGAAACAGTCCAGACACAGGAACAGAATTGAACAGAGCCATATTTTGGTTGCTGAAGATAACATAAATTAGAATCTCTACAATTTGTAAAATAATATTGATTAAAGTTAAAAATAATATTTTAGAAACAGTAAAAAAAAAAAAAAAAGCAAATACAGTTGAAGTCAGAAGTTTACATACACATAGGTTGAAGTCATTAAAACAATTTTTTTTAACCACTCCATAGATTTAAAATGAGCAAACTAGTTTTGGCAAGTCATTTAGGACATCAGCTTTGTGAATGACGAGTAATTTTTCCAATTGTTTCACTTTTAAATTAATTTTTAATAAATTAATTTAAAATATCACTTTTCCAGTGGGTCAGAAGTGTACACACACTAAGTTAACTGTGCCTTTAAGCAGCTTAGAAAATTCCAGAAAATGATGTCAAGCCTATAGACAATTAGCCAACTAGCTTCTGATAGGCTAATTTGCTAATTGGAATCAATTGGAGTTGTACCTGTGGATGCATGTTAAGGACTTTTAGTGCCTTTTTGCTTGACATCATGGGAAAATCAAAAGAAATCAGCCAAGAAAAATATGTGTATCTCCACAAGTCTGGTTCATCCTTGGGAGCAATTTCCAAATGCCTGAAGGTACCACATTCATCTGTACAAACAATAGTATGCAAGTATAAACACTATGGGACCATGCAGACATCATACCGCTTAGGAATGAGATGCATTCTGTCTGATAGAGATGAACATAGTTTGGATGAAAAGTGCAAATCAATCCCAGAACAACAGCAAAGGACCTTGTGAAGATGCTGGAAGAAACAGGTAGACAAGTATCTATATCCACAGTAAAACAAGTCCTATATCAACATATCCTGAAATGCTGCTCAGCAAGGAAGAAGCCACTGCTGCAAAACCACCATTAAAAAGGCAGACTACAAATCCACATGGGGAAATGTTCTCTTAATGGCCATAATGACCATCATTATGTTTGGAGGAAAAAGGGTGAGGCTTGCAAGCCGAAGAACATCATCCCAACCATGAAGCATGGGGGTGGCAGCATTACGTTGTTGGGGGTGCTTTGCTGCAGGAGGGACTGGTGCAATTCACAATATAGATGCTATCATGTGGAAGGAATATTTTGTAGATATATTGAAGCAACATCTCAAGACATAATCCAGGAAGTCAAATCTTGGTCACAAATGGGTCTACCAAATGGACAATGACCCCAAACATACCTCCAAATTTGTGGCAAAATGGCTTAAGGACAAAGTCAAGGTATTGAAGTGGCCATCACAAAGCCCTGACCTCAGTCCGATAGAACATTTGTGGGCAGAACTAAAAAAAAAAGCACGTGTGAGCGAGGAAGATTACAAACCTGACTCAGTTCTGTCTGGAGGAATGGGCCAAATTTCCAGAAACTTATAGTGAGAAGCTTGTGGAAGTCTACCCTAAACGTCTTACCTAAGTTAAACAATTTAAAGGCAATGCTACCAAATACCAACAATGTGTATGTAAACTTCAGACCCACTGGGAATGTGATGAAAGGAATAAAAGCTGAAATAAATAATTTGCTCTACTATTATTCTTTCACATTCTTATAATAGTGATCCTAACTGACCTAAGACAAGGAATGTTTAAATTAAATTAATTAATATGATTAAATGTCAGGAATTTGGAAAAACTGAGATTTTTGGCTAAGGGGTATTTAAACTTCTGACTTCAACTGTACATACTTTTGGCTTTGGAAACAAACCTATTTGAAAATGTCATGGATAGAAGAAGCAGTCAACGGAGGACTGACACTCCAGAGGCAGAAAGACCTTGAAGAACAGAAACTCGTGGTGTTCCAATGCATGATGGGAGACTGGGTCTCCACACTAACACCTCAATAAGTACAAAATAAATAATGGAACATCCCAATCCTGTAATCCAACAGATTTGGTACCATTTTAAGATTGTAGAGATATGATACATGAGAACAGATGTGGTAAGAAAATCCTGTAGGAAAATAAATCACATGATGTTCAAGATGAAATAATACAAGAGGTGGATCTTGGTATTTCCACACAAGCTACCGGAAAGTTCTGAGACTAGTTTAAAATCTTTTCTGACAGCATATAGAGAGAGTTCTAAAAAAAAATAGTCTGATGATGTATAACACTGTCCTGTGGAGCATTTCTTAGGGTGTTGGGACAAAATTTCTTGGCCTCTGTAAAAAGATGTGTGCCATGTCTGTGCTTAATAGAGACAAGAGTAACATTATGGGAGCAGTTATTTTATGACCCACTGACAATTAAAAAAAAGACAAAAAAGCCTGTTTGATTTTCAGAGGCAAACCCTTCAGTCCTCTTACAGGGATATTGAAGGATTCGTAACTTAAGGCAAAGGTTATTATGATTACTTTTAGCTTTTTGCTTTAAACCCATGATTCTGTTTTGGAAAAGCTTAACATTAAGCACAAAATAGACTAGAAATATAACTAGGTAGATACTGTTTGGTTGATCTGAGGGGAGAAAAAAAAATGGACGAATGCAATTCAATACAATCACAAGGTCTTGACTTACTAGTTAAACGTTGTCGGGACACCAGTTGCTTGTATATGCTTGATAAATAACGTTTGCATGCAATGGAAAACAAGAGCCAGAATAATTCAAATTGGGCACACACCCACCTTTAACACACAGTTTCCAAATGAGTCCGAAATGTAAATTAAATGGCTAAACGTTATTGCACAAGTGCCAACATTGACACCATCTTTGAGCTGAAATATCAACTCAAACTTGAAAATTTTCTTCAACCTCCCCAAAGCACTTAAGAAAATTAAAATACATGATTTCATGAGATTAGGCCATAATAATCCATAAAAAAAAAAAACCTTGGCATGGTAGGCCATAATAATCCATAAAAAAAAAAAAAACCTTGGCATGGTGGTGACCGGTGCAAAGTCGTCAAGCAATATGGCACACTTCAATTGTGCTTCAAAATATAGTAAAGTGTTGCAGAGGTGAGTGTCAGGCGACAAGGTTTTTGATTTTGCATGAGGATGTAATTATGTTATGCCATGAAGGATGAGCCTGTGCTTTCCAAATAGGGAATTCACATCCCTGTTTTCTACCATCCAAGGCTACGAGCGAAAAATAATCCAGAAAAATTAAGGGAGGCAGACAAACAAAGAAAAAACAAATCCTGACAGATCCTGTAATCACACGGTCACTGCTACATTTAAAACTGTGCATATCTCATACAAAGTTGAAAGGATTAAAAGACTAACACCTCTGAGCACTGTACTGGTTACTGGTTTGTGTTACATGCCCCTCGGTTCTTCCTCCAATGATGGGCTGATTGGCAGTATCCAGGAGTAATAACATGGCAGCATTCTTTATTTAAACACCAAAAGTGGTACTGAGGTTTGGGGGGTTCAGAATGGAAGAGGCGGAGAGTGGGTCGGCCCGCCTTTAAATTGGACTTTTATCCAGAGCTTTCAGACCGGTCCATTAGGTGTGATCTCAGCTGAAGAAGGCGCCTCAACTCTGAAGAGAGAGGGGTAACACTTTTTTAACACTTTTCTTTTTACAGTATTCATCAAATGACATCAGCAGGTCTTGTAGACATACATATATAGAAACACATTTACTGTTTTACCTCGTCTCCATCACAGTGGTGTCTGAGTCTTCTGTAGGTGCCGAAGACTTGCTGCTATCAGCTCTGTCGTTGATGCTGAGCTTCTCCAGAGCTTCAGTAGACACCTCGCTGCAAAGAGACAAGCATACAATTTAACCACCAACTGCATAAAGAATGAGAAAGCAATTTAAAATATTAAAGATGACATTAATAAAAAAAACAGGGCTCCCAGCCTTTTGGACCAATGAAAATCCATTACTTTTCCGTGATCTCAAATACAGTGGCAAGAAAAATGTATGTTTCCTGTAAAGTAGACTTATGAACAGAGATGTTAACCAGTTCCAATGATTCCTTCAAGACTTGAAGAAAGTCCTGTCACTCTAGGTTTTTTTTTTTATCTCACTGAGCATTCTACGTTGTGCCATTTGAGTTATCGTTGCTTGACGGCCACTTCTAGGAAGAGTACCCACAGTAATAAATCATGTCCATTTATAGACAATTTATCTAACTGTGGTCAAATGAATATCTAATCTCTTCGAGATAACTTTGTAACCCTTTTCAGCTTTATGCAAAGCACCAATTCTTGATCATAGGACTTCTGATATCTGTTTTTTTTGCAAGGCATGGTCCACGTCAGCAGATGCTTTCTCTGAATCGCAGAGAAATCTCAAAATGTTTGAATGCTTTTTATAAGTCAAAGTAGCTCTAACCCACACCTCCAGTCTTGTTTCATTAATTAGATGTCAGGTTTGCCAACTCCTGACAATAATTATATTTTGTTGATGTCATTAGCCTAGGGTTTTGCTTACTTTTTACAAACTACACTGTGAATGTGTGAATTATATATTCACAATATGTACAAGAACAATACAATAATTTGTGTGTTATTAATTAAAACAGATTGTGTTTAGATGAAGATCAAACCAGATTTTAAGACAAATTTATACAAAAATCCAGGTAATTCCAAAGGGTTCACATACTTGCCACTGTAACTGGATACAGAATAATTTTGATTTGGTAATGAATCACTTAGACCAAACTGAACCGTTATGGTCAATTCATTCAGAACCAATTAAAAAGAAATGATTCAAAGGAACCATGAACCTTCAATGTGCCATTAGACAAGCAAAGTGAGCGGCACATGAATGTGGCTCTGATTTTTATCACATAGCCAGCGAGTAAAATCTCAATGGGATCTCTTTTCAGTCTGATCGGTCTCAATTGACTCCCTTTAGAGAGGTTTGTCTGGAAAGCATCACTATTCGATTACCACAATACAAGCCTTTCCACCCCAAACAGTTGAAATGGAAAAACTATACAGTATCCCATTTAATGAATAGAAGAATCTTCTCTCCCTTTCTTTGTCTGGAAAAGCTTGAGGCCTGTTCACACCAAACCTGTGACGATTTTGCAAGACAAACCTCTATATGTCTTGATATGTCTTGTCCTATTTATATTTGCACATGTATTTGTCTACGTGTATCTTCCAAATGGATTTCAGAACCCAACTTCTCTTTTTATAATGCCTGGATAATGTAGCACAATGTACATTGATATACAGTGCATTTAGAAAGACCCCTTAATTTCTTCACATTTTGTTATGTTGCAGCCTTATGCTAAAATGCTTTGTTTTAAAAAAAAATAAAACTTTGACTTAAGTATTCAGACCCTTTGCTATGACACTTGAAATTTAGCTCAGGTGCATCCCATTTCTCTGGATCATCATTGAGATGTTTCTACACTTTAAAAAGAGTTCACTATTGGCAAATTCAATTGATTGGACATGATTTGGAAATATAAGGTCTCCAAAAAATGCTAAAAATGCATATCAGAGCAAAAATCAAGCCAGGAGATCAAAGGAACTGACTGCAGAGGACAGAGACAGGATTGTGTCAGGCACAGATCTGGGGAAGGCAACAAAAAAACTTTTTTTTTTTAAAGAAAGCAGAGTGACCTCCATAATTCTTAAACGGAAGTTTGGAACAATCAGGACTTTTCCTAGAGCTGGCCGCCTGGCAAATCTGAGCCATCGTGGGAGAAGAGCCTTGATAAGAGAGGTGACCGAGAACCAAATGGTCACTCTGGTTGAGCTCCAGAGATCATGTGTGGAGATGGGAGAAACTTGCAGACGGACAAGTTTCGGTGACCTCGGTGATCACTGCAACATTCCACTGATCTGGGCTTTATGGCAGAGTGTCCAGACAGAAGCCTCTCCTCAGTGAAAAGCACCTAATGGACTCTCAGACCGTGAGAAACAAGATTCTCTGGTCTGATGAAATGAAGATTGAACTGTTTGGCCTCAATTCCAAGCATCATGTCTGGAGGAAACCAGACACCGCTCATCACCTCCGCAATAACATCCCAACGTCCCCATGGTGGTGGTAGCATCATGCTGTGGTGACGGTTTTCAGCGGCAGGGACTGGGGGACTGGTCAGGGTTGAAGGAAAGCTGAATGCAGCAAAATACAGAGACATCCTTAATGAAAACCTGGGCTGGAGGTTCACCTTCCAACAATAAAATGCCCCGAAGCACACAGCCAAGACAACGCAAATGTGGCTTAGGGACAACTCTGTGAATGTCCTTGAGTGGCCCAGACAGAGGCAGGACGTGAACCCAATTGAACATCTCTGGAGAGACCTGAAAATGTCTGTCCACTGATGTTTCCCATCCAACCTGACAGAGCTTGAGAGGATCTGCAGAAAATCCCCAAATCCAGGTGTGGAAAACTTGTCGCGTCATACCCAAATAGACTTGAGGCTGTAATCGCTGCCAACGGTACTTCAACTAAGTTCTGAGTTAAGGCCCTGAATACTTATGTCAATGTGATATTTAAGTTTTTTCTTTTTAATACATTTGCAAAGTTATCAAAAATCTGGTTTTGCTTTGTCAGTATGGGGTATGGAGTGTAGATTGAAGTGAAAAAAAAAAATAATAATAATATTTAAAGCATTTTAGCATAAGGCAGCAACAAAAAATGTGAGGGGTCTGAACACTTTCTGAGTGCACTGTAAATACAAGTGGAATAATGTACATTAAGAATAACAGTTTAGTATAAAATAAGAAGCATATATTAAAAATAAAAGAAAATGCTATCTCACAGCCTTTTATTTATTTAAATTATTGGAATACTTTGTTATATTATCCTAAAAATAGCAGTGTGGTTATGCAGTTTGTTTGTCTAAAATATTGCATGTAAAAAATCTAATTAGATTCAACACGCTGGATTGAGCAGTTGCATCAACTGACAAAAATCCTTTATCTCATTGGTCAATCAGTTTTCATCGCAGTCCAAAGGGGAAAAAATATCAGAACACTCCTTAAAAAAAACCTTCCAATTGTCAGAGGATGATTGTCAAACTCTGTATGAATAGCGTCATCAGAATCCATTGTTACCGTACAAAAGCTTGCTCGGAATGAACATTCATGCAAAAAATAAATAAATAAATACATTTGGAGTTAACAAACCTTTACAGCCACATTTGAAAATATCCCTTTCGAAACTACATTAAGAGGTGTTCTTACCTCGTGGGTGGTGTTGTCTGGCTAGCAGCTGTTTTAGAGGATCCCTCAGTCTTATTCTCTCCAGGGTCCTCTTCACTGTCTGAGCCTCCAGACGAGCTGCTGTCTGAAGCCACCAGAGGAACTTTCTGCTCAGGACTTGCCTCCCCCGCTCCTGTAGCCGAACCACCACCGGCAGCTGCAGATAAGACAGAGACATTTTCAGCAAGAATTTTCACAGGTCAAATTGGAGTACAGTAATGCAATAGCAATTTCAAATGCATGATATATTTGAAATCAGATAAAGGATATATTGACAGCTTAATGATGCCAACAAAAACATGAATTATTTGGGTGGAAAGTCAAGTCTGTGCTGTTTGTTATAGCTGTCAAGGCTTTTTTGAAGTCCAAATGAGTGTGGTGGGATCTTCCATTTCATCAGCATGACCTTTTCCCAAGTTATGTATTAACAGAGTTAATAATCATGCACATGCAAACAGCGAACACTTACAGCTCTTCTCTTGGCCTTGTTGAGGCTGCCCATCAGTTTGCCTGGACTCTGTGCTGTTGAGGAGATATAAATGTATAAACACACATACATACTCATAAATCTTCTTGGTGCAAACACCTAAACCATCATTTGCTCCACTGCTCATTTTCATTAAACATTCCTAAGCAGTGCAATGTGCAGCATTTTACAGCTGAATGCATGAAAGAGCCAAGCTCTTTCATGCAGATGCGAGCACTCTACCTGCTGAAAGGCTGGAACTCTGTGAAGGTTGCCCATCCTGTCTCCTGCTGGCCCTCGCCACCTTGCTGAGGGGAGGCACCCCAGCCACTAGACGAGCTCTCCTCTGTTTCACCAAAACTCATCGTCCAACCTGGGTCTGCGTACAACACAAAAACAACCAGAGAGAAAAGTTCAATAAATGAAATCAGCAGGAAGATTTTTTTAACATGTTACGGGCAACAGTGTAGAACTTACTTTGCAGGGATTCTGGAGTCCTGCTGTCTGCTGTGGGTGTGGAGGGAGGACTGGACTCTTCCTCAACATCCTCTTCCTCAGAGGCCGACCCGCGGCCTCCACCCCCGTTCTTTATGGCACTCTTGGGTGAGCTGTCTGAAGAAAGAGACACGCCAAACCTGGAAAGAATGAAAAAGGAAATAAAACAGCCATGCATGACTTGTGATATCTATGCCCCCCCCTTAAAAAATTTAATTTAAACAAATAAACAAAAGAGGAAAATCTATTTCCTAGTGCACATCAGTTATGTACCTTGTTCTGGATTTGATTTGCGTTGCATAGTTGATTTCTTTTTCATCCCAGATATCCTCCTCTTCCTCACAGTCATCGAACTGCTGGATTCTCTCTTTACAACATGCCTCAAAAGCTGCAGCATTAGCCTACAGTAAAACAACAACCAAATTAAACCATCAAAACATCAATTAATGCAGGTTTTAAGCAATAACTCACCCCAAAAAATGTTTTACTCACCATCATGTTTTTCCAAACACATATGACTTTCATTCCCTTGTGGAACATATACTGTATGAAATGTTGAACAGAATGTTAGTCTCAGTTACCATTCACTTTCATTGCATCTTTTGTCCATACAATAAAAGTGAATGGTGACTGAGGGAATTATTCTGACTAACATCATCTTTTGTGTTTCACAGAAGAAAGTTTTATGGGTTTAGAACAACATAAGGGTGAGTAAACGATAACTATCCATTGGTGGTTCAAATAACAGAAGGTATTTTGAGTGATACAAGTCACTTACACTATGATCATCTGCATCTATATTGAAGTTTATTTCAGCAATTCGATCAAACGCAGCACTGAAAAATATTGAAAGAGAATGCGAGTATTACATGAAGGATTGGGCTCTGCATCTCTCTTTATTTAGCTCATCACTGACAATATCCACCACACAAAGTCTTTAACACACTCACTTGAAAATATCAAGGGAAATATAATCAAAAATCATGATAATGTGTACATCAACACAATTGTCTGCAGTCACAATCTCTTTGCATTGATCTAAGAAACATTTAAAGACTTCATACACACAAATACTGTGACCTAACATATTTAACACTAACTTGATGTTTTCATCATGTTCACTGAACTCCTCATCGTTGAAGCCAAACTGATCCACAAAGTTGGCAGTCATCTGCTGAATCTGGTAATCTGAGAATGCCTGCAAGAAAAAAAAATCAACAAGGTTAAGAGTTGAAGTATGACGAGTAATTCGGCCAATCAAGCTGTGAGGTGCTCGATGCAGACACGTGGTGCTCTTTACATGGTACACTAGTCACATCATTTGGAATTGTTAATTCTAACCTGCTGGATGGAGAGATCATTGGGGAAGGGACTCTCCATGTCATCATCTTCACTAGATGAGTGCAAGTTATGGGTGCTCACCTAGAACACAGGATGAGAACCAATCATCAATCAGCATCAATCTACATGTCAACGACTGAATATGACATCTAGTGAAAGTTAATCAACTCAAAATGTATATGTATTTGCTTTCCATTAGCATTACATCGACTATTGTATATTTCTTGCACTGGCCAATGGAAAAAAATAAGTGTGTATAAATGTTGTGCTCTTCCTCACCAAATCCACTGTGTTTCTCCTGTTGGTCTCTCTCAGAGTCTCACCCACAAAACTCTCCCAGCGACCTCTGCAGTCCTCAGGCAGCTCTGTAAATGGACAAGCATGTAAACAACTTAGTAATCATGCACACAAACACACGCTATCAGTCAAGATTCTTCTGGCTCTTCAAACCTTTAATTAAATCATTAATTTGGGAGTGAGCCAGCCGTTTCTCCAGGTTCTGAACCACAGTGTTTGCAATTCTTGTCAAGTGACCCATGTTTCCTCTCCGTCTGCCCCCTTCAGCCCTGGAGATGAAGACAGAGAAACAAAATTCAACCAACAGCAGAAACACACAGATCTCCAACAATCCAACTGATGTAATGACTGGGTTCTCATGGGTCACACATGTGAGAGACACTGTATATAAATCACTGACAGGAAAAAGATGAGAGTCTTACTGGATTTTTTCGTTTTCCTCCCAGGCATCTAGAATCCTTTGCACCAGACGGCAATGCTGGAAGAGCTGCGTAAAGCAGAGCCAGAAGTCAAAAGAACAACAGGAAGCACAAAGAGAAAAAAATAATGGCATTCATATATGGTTGCTAATGTGTTCTTAGTGGTTTTTATGTTTTAGACATGTTTCTATGTGGTTGTTTGCTGCCCAAGTCAAACGAGCACACCTAAAAGTCTCTATAATATTCTGTTCCTCATTCAGTTAATAGAATATTTGACCAGTTTTATTGTCTGGCAGGCAAAATTAAAAGTCTGATTGCTTAGGATGCATCTGAAAAGGATGCATCATTCATATCCGTAGCAAAAATGGTGCAGATACACATAAAACTTTAATACTTTGGGTTAAGGGTTTGTTCAATGTAATAGTGATGCCTGTATTAGTAACTAACAATAAAATGGCCCAATATCCTTTTCCTCTAAGCTATTCTGACAGACAGTGCTGAAAGACAGAGGTCATGAGCGAAAAGACAAATCATACCAGTTTACTTTAAGACCTACATTGGCAACAAGAGCATCTTGAATGGGTGTGGTTGATGGGTCTGAGGTGCTGTTTTGCCCAGGTGTTCCCTCCTCCGCCTGGCTTCCTGGGTTCATAACTGGCCTCTCCTCGCGGTTTTGAAGGCCTGGGTTTTGGAGGTCCGTGTGGTCAGAGTGGTTCATGATGGATGCTACACACAGCTCCACTTGCAAGTGCAAGAAATTATTCCAGGTGTATTTAAAGAATAAATCCTGAAAGCAGAGAGTGGGAGAGAAAGTGAGAATGAAAGGAAAAGTGATGCAAAACAGGATCACAATATGTGAGGCAGTCTATGGTGTTGAGTCTGTGTTATAAGCGAATTACCAACAGCAGGTCCATGGTGTTGAGTCTGCAGATCTCTTGGCAGATGCTGAAGTCGCAAGTCTGCAGCAGAGAAGCCACCAGTCTGGCCACATGAAGGCGGGCGCTCCCCAGGGGCTGCTCCAGAATGCCCACCGTAGTGAGTATTGCACTTCTCTGCTCCACAGCACAGGGAAGGTGATTGACACATTGTTAAAGGGGAGCCACACTCAGCAGAACACATCAAAACACTGTCAGCAATTGTTGAGGCATGAAGAGTTGCTGCCTATGAAAAGCATTCCAAATCAGTTACTTATGAGATTACATTTCGTTTAGGAAGCATGTAGTAGGCAGTAGACAGCAAAGCAGCTCTATAGGTTTTGGAACAAAGTTATTGTCAACTGCGCTACAAACTAAGATATTTGTAAACCTATAAACTGGGTCACAAACCGAACAACCAACATAGTTGCTTTCTCTTGTGCCGTTAATAAATGAACAGAATCACGCCAGTGAGATTGACCAAATCTGAAATCTAAAAGCCCTGAAATCTGTACTTATTCTTAAGATGCATGTATCTGTAAACGTGCATGCTGGTACCATAGGAGGGTTCAGTAGGAGCTGCTGGAAATCCTTTAGATGAGGCTCAATAGCACGTAAAATACTGCTGTTGACAGTGTAAGACCTTTCACATCCCTGAGAATACAGGTCCATCAGACCCTCCAGCCTAACCAAATGAGACACAGGGGAACAGATGAATGTAGTTTGAACAAGGTCGATCCCAAGTAAGGCTGTTATTTGAATGAGTTTAATTGGGCAATGGCAAGGAAGAACTCACCCTGACCTCCTTGACTCCAGTAACGTAAGAAGCACTTGCGTTCCATTGACGACAGATGCTTCGGTCCTCTCCCCTTCAAACATGTTCTTCAAAAGCTCTGCAACATTCTCTTGTCTAAAAAAAAAACAAAAACAACAATTTCCATCAAAGAAACAAACACCATCTGCGCTCACTATTGATTAAGTATATCTTTACACATGGCTTTCCACATCTCATGACTTTCAAAGCATTTTGAGATCCTCTCTGAGATCATAGCGGATCAGATTAGAATAGAATCCTTTTTTTTGGTCACACATTATACACACAGGTTTTTCTTTTTTTGCATATATACAGTGAAATGTCCCAGCTCAGCTGGGGTCAGAGTGCAGGGTCAGCAATGATACGGTGCCCCTGGAGTAGGTAGAGTGTTAAGGGTCTTGCTCAAGGGCCCAACAGTGGCATCTTAGTGGTGCTGGGGCTTGAACCCCCGACCTTCTGGTCAGAAACAGAGCCACCACTACCCCTATAAAGATTAGACACTTACGACTCCAAGACAGTGAGTAAGGGGTCTGGTTCTGTGACCTCTGACAGCTGATTTGCCTGGTCTCGACTGAGACGGATGATGTCACAAAGAGTTTGGGATGCATTCGATTGTCTCTACAGAAAAATAAAGTGGGAAATAATGGTTTAGTGCATTCAGCATGGCTGTAGTCATGTAATGCCATTTTTACTTTGATAGAAAACTCATGTGAGCTGGGGGTAAAAAGCACATTGGAGAGAGTGATCGTTTTGTACCTCTTCATCTCTCCCTGTGTGCATGAGCTCTGTGAGTCTCTGGATGAGCCTCTCCTCATTTAGCCACTGCAAACACACATACATCATTACATATTATAATCACAGCTCCATTATGACTTTGATGAGTGAGGATTCAGCCAGGCCCTGGAGGATAACAATCAGCCAACGTGGGTCAATGTCTTATTTAAACAATCAAATCACTGGTTTTGTGATGTTCTTCGATAACGTTCCTAAAAAAGGTCAAATCAATAATCTACAAGGTTCAAACTGCTAGGCAGATTATCGTCAAATGCTACAAGATTAACCATCCCATGAACCGCTAATATTCATTTGTCCGATATGGTGTTGACACAGCATTAATGTTAACCTCAGAGATAATTTTGAAGACAATCAGCAACTATCGACTGCGCCATTAATAAACAGAGAGCAGACACGTTCCACACTGTCCATTCATATAAGGAACTATTGTTCTTACATTGAGAACATCCATTCTTAAGGGTGCAGGCTCTACACAGCTGATGAGGCGCAGCAATAGGTCCATCATGGCTGAGGCATCAATGTGATTCAGCACCAGACTGATAAAGTTGTGTTTTTTCCTTAGGAAAGAGATTACCTGCAGGATGACACAAACAAACGACCAACAATTCTTTCACAAACTAAAAAATACAGCAACTACAGCACACTGACAGCGACAATTCAGCCATTGTTTAATCATGGGCTGGGTTGACTTTCTTTTTCTAAACACAAAGAGAGAAATTGAGAAAAAACTTTGTTCACAGTGGTGCCATGCAATGGCAGTTTATGGTGACCACCTCTTAAGCTTCAAAAAGACACAAAAGTATAATTCAGAAGTATAATAAATTATTCCATGAGACCCATGATTGTAATGAAAGCAAACGATAAGGTTTGGTGTTAAACAAACCGAAATCTAATGCATTTAGTCAATTTTCACAGACCGTTATCCTCCTGTGCAGATTCATGAATCTGAATGAGAGGTAGAGCTCATTGCACTATAGCAACAGTAGTTATGCAGCACGTGCGAGATGGGGCTTTCAAGCGAAAACATCGTTTTGTTTCGCTTCAACAGTACCACCAGCGATTTTAACAACAGAAAACACAACAGAGCTGCACACAAACCAGAGAGCAGAACTTATAAACATGTCTGAAGAGTTTATAGTGGAAGAAAATATGCATTTCAATGTCCAGTCCTCAATCAAAAAGTGTGAAGGAGGAGGCTGAAGGTAGCTACCAGTACTGCCTCTCCCTATACGCACATTACACATTCTGCATAGGGCACGAACTCCCTAGGGAGGAAAAAGAAACACCAACGGCTGCCCTTACTTCGCATTTGCATTTTGGACCAGTTCATAATGGATGGGGTTACCGGGCGCAACGCCAAATATAGCAACCAAGCAACTGACAAAATGTCCTGTTGCTTGTCACAGCTGCTTAGGACAAAAAACAAAAAAAACAAAACAAAAAAAAAAACAAACTCAGATTAACATTGAAAAGATAACGTTTATTGCGTGTCGTTTGGTGGCTGAGTAGGACATGGTGTGACTAGCTACCTTCATCTCTCTGCCTCATCTCTCTGTTTGATGGAGGACTCGAACAAAGGTTTCAAACAAATAAGGCTGGACATTGAAATACATCTTTTCTTCCACTACAAACTCTCCAGACAAGTTCTGTTCTCTGGTATGTGTGCAGCTATGTTGTGTTTTCGTTTGTTAATATTGCTGGTGGTCCAGTTGAAAATAAACAAAACTAATTTTCGTTTGAACGCCCCATCTCGCACATGCTGCGTAACTACTGTCGCTCTCATGCAACGAGCAAAGCTAAAAAGCACGTGCAGACTCATGAACGTGCACATGAGAATAACGGCCAGTGAATATTTTTACTAAATAATACATTCATTCAATTTCAGTTTGTTTCACACCAAACCTTATTGTATGCTTTCATAACAATCATAAGTCTCATGGAATAATTTATTTGAATTCTGAATTATATTTTTGTGTCTTTTTTGAAGCTTGAAGAGTTGGTCACCATTAAATACTGTTGTATTACATCACTGAGAACAATTTCTCCCTTTGTGGTAAGAAAAAGTAAGTAAGCCATATGGGGTTAACAACACAGAGGTGAGTAAACACTGACTAAATTGAATTTTTTGGGTGAACTAATCCTTTAAATTGCAATTAAAAGAGTCACTGTGCTGTTGACTGCTAGTAGCATTGAAAATCAACAGCAATATCCAACTGTATGCAGTTTTATTGGAAGCCACTGCATCTCATCACGGCTTTTTTGCTGTTAACCGCAAGTCAACTTTAATGCATTGCTTCTCATGTCACCGGAAATCGCCAACTCTCATTAAAAATGAATGACTGCCAATCACTGTGTGCTGCAAATCGATGTCAGTGTGAATGCCACATAAGAGATCACACTGCTATATATTGATATGTTTTTTTCTCTGAAAACACACCTTTAGTGACTACATGGTCGCTGTGAGAGACTGGGACTTCTCTGATTTCTATATTCACCATACTCCAGCATTTCACAGGTGCTGTACATCCCTGATTTTATTTCCATGACTTCTGGTTTGTACATGTACTCTAGCCCGAATCAGATGATATCAGGAGTGTACACCTATTTCGATTTGTGCAAGATCAAGTGTGAATACCTGGTCTGTTTTACGTGCAATCAAGTTGCCGATGGTCTTGCTGAAGAAGGAGGCCAGCAGGGGATTAAGGGGTGGCTCCTGCTCCAGAAAGTGGTAGAGCTTCTCCAAAAGGGATTCATCTCCACCCAGCTTATCATTGATAAGAGCCACATCAGAAGTCAGGAGCTCACAGGCAATATTTGGCAACCTGTGGAAAAAAAAAAAAAAATCTATGTAACCTACAGAACACAGTCGAGCAGTAACAATAACAAACCAGAGGCTTCTATCGCGACCTGGCCATTCACTTTACACACAAAGCCAACCAATTTCAGCGAAAGCATTTCAGACAGTTGCTCTGTAGAACTATTTATCATCTTTGTCACTCAGATACCACTAAAGTAAATACTGGTCAACTAAGTGCTTCAGTGTTACAGGAAAAAACAGAGACAAACGATATAGCCTGCAGGGCAATACACTTTGTTCTAGTGTCATACATCATATTATAGGGTTCTGCATTTAACAAAATATTACCATGTAAAAAGCTAGATCTGACAGTTTGTTTCATTGAGATATTGTTGAAGAATACACTTCACTCAATGCAACATTTCACAATACTTCGAGAGAAAACAGCGCATCCGCTTGCTCATTTCAAAACAAATGATTATGTCTCCTACGCACCGCAAACCAAATTATTTTAGTTTTCAAATGAATCGCAATCTCTCTCTCTCTCTATTACCATATGGTCCCATCAGAGAGTGCACAAACTGATGAAAACAGTTTGGCCCTTCAAATCACGTGTATTATGTTGCAAAGCACAGCAATTCTGTTATAGTGCAAGAGGTGCAGAATGTTATGCAGGTGTAACGTAACACCATCTTTCAAACAATTACTTCTCTTTTCCTTTTCTTGTATCATTTTGAAATGCACCTTTGAGTATTTTCCATGCTCTCCTTACCAATCTGCACTTCTGCTATTTTGTATGCATTTACCTGATTTTTTTATAGCACTACTATATCTAGGACTCCAAGCATGCAGGGCAGCCAGTGAATAGCACTTATCCCCTACAGCCATAATTTAACAATTCTCAGTAGAAGTCAATAGAACACACATTACTGACAGGTATATTTACTAGGATATAATATTATTATAATATAATATTTACTCAGTGTTTCCCAATTAGGGCTGTCACGATTAATTGTGTGGTTCAAACACCTTAAGAAGTAATTTTTACATATTTAACTTCAAATATATACTTTATATATAAAATGGAATGGATGAATGACATGAAAAATAATGTTTATTATATCAAAATATGTATTAAAATGTCTCTTTTTGCTTTTGGAACTATAGTTTTGGTAAATTTTACATTTGCACTGTTGTTTTTGGAACTCCTATTTTATATTCTATATTTTTATAAATAAAAAAATCTAATGTATTTTTTTTAGATATTATTATATTTATAGTATAATATGCAATAGTAAAATATTTCTGTCCTAATTTCTTCATTTCACATGTGTTTAATGCTCTTTGATTAAACCCACAAGGCTTCTCATGAATCAAAACTTTTGAGATGGTGTTTAATAATTTGACTTAGAAATAGACTAAGCGTGTCTCCTCCTCTGTGTTACCATGTCTCATTAACACTGTGTGTGTGATCCTACTATAACCAGGAACATTTGCCTTAAAATGAAAAGTTTACAGTGAAGTCAGTGCGCTTCACTATCAAAGATTATATTTATTAGTTCATGTTTTTGCTTGAGTTTAGCGTGAGCATCTGCTGATGGAGCGTTTGAGAAGCGTTCACTCAAGAAGCGTTTCATGCACTCTTCCGGACATGAGATACTCAGACATCCGCGTTATGGCATTTATATAGTATTCGCTTAAATTCCTTTATTTGGGCATTCAAATGTGATGGGAATTAAAATGGAAAAAAATTATTGTGATCATCTCAAATAACCATGGTTTGATCAAATTACTGCAAACAGCAATTAATTAATAATAGTGACAAGCCTATTCCCAATGGAATACACTTAAATATACACTGCCTGGACATGGATTTAAATAAGCAGATACTTAAGAGCCTATGATTGGATCATTATTGCAGTGATTGATATGTTTCAGCTGGCAACAATTATTTTAACCTTAACTGATGCAGTGTGTAGCTTCTCATTTCTCAAACAACCATGTCGGAAAACATATCCCGTGATCGTGGAAAAGATAGAAGGGGCAAATTATTGGCCTGCACAAAGCAAAGAAAACAACTAAGAACATCTATTCAACATGGCTTTAACATTGCTTATCACGTAAAACAGGGTGGTCTATATGCAAGTTTAAAATACCCAAGAGACACACACACACACACACACCCCCACCCACACACAGTCTCTCTCTCTCTCTATATATATACAAAAGTGAGTACACCCCTCACAGTTTTGAAAAAAAATGTGATTATATCTTTTCATGTGACAACACTGAAGAAATGACACTTTGCTACAATGTAAAGTAGTGAGTGTACAGCTTGTATAACAGTGCAAGTTTGCTGTCCCCTCAAAATAACAACACACAGCCATTAATGTCTAAAACGCTGGCAACAAAAGTGAGTACACCCCTAAGTGAAAATGTCCAAATTGGGCCAAAACTTACACTGTTATACAAGTTGTACACTCACTACTTTACATTGTAGCAAAGTGTCATTTCTTCAGTGTTGTCACATGAAAAGATATAATCATATATTTACAAAAATGTGAGGGGTGTACTCACTTTTATATAGATAGATAGATAGATAGATAGATAGATAGATAGATAGATAGATAGATAGAACATCCGCCTCACCAAGAGAGAGAACCACACAATACAGCAACCACGAGGAGGTTAACCCATGTGACTCACTGAGCTACCCAGGCCTCCCATAGTGTGGAACTTTTAACTTTAAAGGCACATTAACTTTGAAATACACCAGGGATTCTTATTTTGAAATGCTTGCACTTCACTGCTTTCCATGGAGAATAACAAAGTCATATGGTTCTGTAACAACATGAGGGTGTGTGAATGGTGCTTGAATTTTAATTTTTAATGAAAAACAAAAAAGTGCCCATTTATCACAGGGAATTTATAAAATACAATGAGCTGAATACACTCACAAAACAGCTACAAAGCCATGTGTCATTTTTCTCTCTCTTACTTAAAGCGTGTTTTCTCCTCCAGATCAGCAGGGGGATCCTCTGTGATGAGGGTAACCAGCTCCTGCATACAGTGATCCTTGGAGAGGAAGAGCAAGAGCTTGCGATTCTGTGCTTTGCACTCCTGCAGGACATCCTCCTCTTCCATCAACTCTCTCAGAGTCACATCCTCCCGATCCAGCAGCTGGTCGATATGGGAGGTGTTGTTCAGGTCAAACTTCCAGAACATGATGGCGGTGGCTGTTGCAGGAAGCACAGACCTTAAATGGACAAGACAGGAGTTGAATGCATTAAAACACTTGAAAGGGCATACAAGAGATTTATTTTCAAATTGAATTAAAGGTGCACTCAGTAAAGTTTTATGTTGTGATGGAAGTACTCTTTGACTTATACTGACACCTAGTGGCATGGATGTAGCATCATGCCAGTGCAATCTTCAATTAATGATGCATTCATAAGAGATGAGGGAAGAGTGGAGGGGGGGGAAAAAAAAAAAAAAAAAAAAGAGATGTGCAGTGAGTGGGAGCCTGGAAGGAATGACGAAAAGACAGCAAGTAAAACAGATGAAAGAGAATCTGGAGACTAGAAGAACAAAGAAAGTGACTGAAAATAATTGCTGGACATTTAAAGCATCCCACTCAAAACAAAACATGAAGCAAATGGAAAATGAAGCGCAGCAATTACTTCTTTCATTGCTGACTGAAATCACCTGGGCTGAGGATTTAAGAGCTCTGGTCATGAAGTCAAGTCAAGTCAAGTCAAGTCAATTTTATTTGTATAGCGCCTTTCACAACACACATCGTTTCAAAGCAGCTTTACAGAAGTTCAGCATTAACAGACGATAAAAAATGTAATGTCTATAAAGTCGATAAATCATCATCCTTGTGCAGGGCTCCAAACTGCGACTAAAAATGGCCGCATTTATGACCAAATAAATTTATTTGCGAGTGTAATTTCTGTCAAGGTCGCCATTGGCGACAGTAAAAATTTACTCCCTTTGATGAACAAAGCAAGTATACATTTCCAACAGGATAACTGGTAAAAGCATCACACCCAGGGCACTGTTATCTTGCCTGTGTGAAAGAACTCAAAACCATGAACCTGACTAGCCTTTGCTAAATAAATATATATTTTTACCAGCTGATGAAACGTGTGAATCCTTAGTTACACCTCTTCCACAGGCAGACAGGCATTTGAGTGGTAGAATGCAGACAGCACAGAATGACCTAGCATTAATCTGCATGAGGTCAACTTCCCAGCAGGCCCTCCTCGATTTCAAGCCTCAGAAGAACTGACACTGTGGAAGGAAACAAGAATGAAAAAGTGCAAACTCAGGTTTTGCTTACATAAATCAATGCTGGTAGGGCGAGAAACCCATCGACCTATGTGTCAAACTAAAGTGTCTGCGAAGGTTGCACAACACAAAGTGAGTGCAATATATTAATAATGTATACAAATATAATTCAATGCATTACATGCTCTTGCTCTTATATACAATATATAAGACTAAAATCTTAATGAATGTTCTGGGATCAATACTAAGGCTGGATAATGAAACAGATTTCCCAATTCAATTCACAAGCTCTCGATTCAATTCCAATTTCAAGTCAATATCCTTTTTTGCTTACATATGAAGGAAATTCTCTCCCAGCTAATGCTGTTAATTATACAGGGGACCTTCTAACTAGGTACAATATGAAAATATGAATTTGACTAATTACAGTGGCAAGAAAAATTATTTGAACCCTTTGGAATTAGCTGGTTTTATGCATTAATTGAGCATAAAATGTGATCTCATCTTCACAAAGTACAAGCAGTGCTGGGCGTTTTTCAGATTTTTCCAATTCATTCGAATTTGTGTTGACACGATTTTTTTCATAAATTCTTTTAAATAGAAATTTAAAAATAAAATATTGCAAATGCTATAGTTAGATACATTGTAAATTTTCCAAAGGCTGAATAAGGGAGAGAAAAATAATAAATAGCGCTTGTCTTAATTAGGGATGCACTGATCCGATTCCTGGATCGGTATCGGCTCCGATACTGAAGCTTTTATATTGATCGGGTATCAGTCCAACAAGCCCGATCAAAATACGATACTGTGTGTTAGTCATGTTCGTTACTGTCAAGCTCAAAAAAATGACATAATAGAACAATTAAAACACAATTAAAGTAGTTCTTATGACTCGTGTATTTTATTCAAAGCCACTTGAAGATGAGCAATAGCTCTGTGAATCAAAAAAAAAGGCTGAGTTTAATAAGTAAATATATAAAATGCATGGGCAGCTCCAGCGCGTCAGTGAATGGCGCTGCTCTGTTTACACACACTCACGCCTATTTTTAGCCTTCACGCGGAATGCAATATTTGAGCACTACTCAGGAACAGCATCTCAGATGTAGATGCTCAATAGTTTGGTTCATAATATGCATTTAGAACGGCACCGGAGGTGCATTATACCAGAATTTGAATAAAAAGAGAATTAAACTACAGTGAACCTGCCTACAAACAGACACTTACAGGACTTCCTGGAGAGTTCAGAATGTCAAAATAAAAGCGTGAGGGTTTAAAAGGTGCATGATTAAGATATATTACTATTATAATATAGTATTATTTGTTTACAAACAATTATAAATGTTTACAAAAGTTAAATGGGTTCCAAAAAATAACTGTGTGAATGAAAAGTGGACTGATGTCTTACAACTAAATTGAACAAAAAAGAGATGTGAATCCTTTAAAGTCCAGATACAAGATTTTGTATCTGAATATTCAAATATGAAAGACTGATGAAACACGAAGACTGATGAAAAAAGACAGTGGTAATATCCCCAGTACGATTGTACACTGTGTGATTGTAGCTCACACTGTAGATCATCCATCATGCAGGTATACACTGGCTTAAGGCCATAACTGGCCTCGGCGTGCGCATGTTGATGACAGTCTCCTTTCTTTTCTTTTTACAGATAAATAAGCATAAATTATGTGACAGTTATATGCAATTCATTTCAAATCATGGAGAGGCTCTATATGGGAGAATCAAACATCCGCCACTCCTTTGGCCATTAGATTTAGATAGATTGGTAATTATTGCTTTTTGTGTTACATGTTTCAAGTGTACTGCATCTATAGCCAACACTGGCAAGAGGTCATTTTGACAAACTTTGCTTGTTGAATTGTAATGATAAATTATTTCATATTGCTGTGCTGCTCAGCATGAACCGCTAGAGGGCTCATCTCTGTCTGCAGGGGTTTATTAATATACACACAAATTGTTTGATATACAATGAGTACTTTCTAGATAAACTCGATAGTTTAAAGATATTGATTTCTAGATAACTTTCTAGATATACTTGGTTTAGGTAAAATGAATACCTAAACTGGCTAAGAATTATTTTGCAGTTTTCGTATTCTATTATTTATGAACATCTGGGTTTATTAGATTTCAATTTATTTTACATTTACACTCTGACAACTTCCCCCTGTGGTGCTTTTGTACATTTTTCTTGCACATCTTTGTTTCCTATAATGAAAATAACTTTGATTTCTCTAACCAGGTTGCCTTGCATTCTAATAAAGGACATACAGTGCATCCGGAAAGTATTCACAGCGCTTCACTTTTTCCACATTTTGTTATGTTACAGCCTTATTCCAAAATTGAAAATTCTGAATTTTCCTCAAAATTCTACAAACAATACCCCATAATGACAACGTGAAAGAAGTTTGTTTGAAATCTTTGCAAATTTATTACAAAGAAAAAGAAAAATCACATGTACATACGTATTCACAGCCTTTGCTCAATACTTTGCTGAAGCACCTTTGGCACCAATTACAGCCTCAAGTCTTTTGGTGTATGATGCTACAAGCTTGGCACACCTATTTTTGGGCAGTTTCTCCCATTCGTCTTTGCAGTACCTCTCAAGCTCCATCAGGTTGGATGGGGAGCGTCAATGCTCAGCCATTTTCAGATCTCTGCAGAGATGTTCAATTGGGTTCAAGTCTGGGCACTGGCTGGGCCACTCAAGGACATACACAGAGCTGTCCCGTAGCCACTCCTTTGTTATCTTGGCTGTGTGCTTAGGGTCGTTGTCCTGTTGGAAGATGAACCTTCACCCCAGTCTGAGGTCCAGAGCGCTCTGGAGCAGGTTTTCATCAAGGATGTCTCTGTACATTGCTGCATTCATCTTTTCCTCGATCCTGACTAGTCTCCCAGTTCCTGCCGCTGAAAAACATCCCCACAGCATGATGCTGCCACCACCATGCTTCACTATAGAGATGGTATTGAGCAGGTGATGAGCGGTGCCTGGTTTCCTCCAGACATGACGCTTGCCATTCAGGCCAAAGAGTTTAATCTTTGTTTCATCAGACCAGAGAATTTTGTTTCTCATGGTCTGAGAGTCCTTCAGGTGTCTTTTGGCAAACTCCAGACGGGCTGTCATGTGCCTTTTACGGAGGAGTGGCTTCTGTTGGCCATTCTACCACACAGGCCTGACAGAGAAATACTGGAGCTCTGTCAGAGTGACTAACAGGTTCTTGGTCACTTCCCTGACTAAGGCCGGGCCTGGACCACTTGCCATCAGCAAGGCAAAAATTAATTTCAAGGTTTATAAAAAATATCCTACAGGATGTCAGGGTGGCTGTGCACCAACTGAAAATCAGTAGAAGTTTGGTGACGCAGCAGGACAATGACCTCAAACATTGAAGTAAATCCACTACAGAAAATCCACCTTTTGGAGTGGCCCGGTCAGAGCACAGACCTTAACCCAATCAAGATGCTTTGGAATGATCTCAAGAAAGCTGTTCACACCAGACATCTTAAGAATATGGCTGAGCTGAAGCAGTTCTGTAAGGAAGAATGGTCCAAAATTCCTTCTGAGCGTTGTGCAGGTCTAATACACATCTAATGGAAACGCTTGGTTGAGGTTATTGCAGCCAAAGTAGGATTGACTAGTAATTAAAGCCTAGGGTTCACTTACTTTTTCCACAGCACTGTGACTGTTCGATGGGATGTGTTCAAAAAAGTCATGAAAGATTATAATTGTGTGTGCACTTTGTCTAAACTTGTGACTTTAATGAATATGTGATCACATTTTAGGACCAATTAATGCATAAAACCAGCAAATTCCAAAGGGTTCACGTAATTTTTCTTGCCACTGTACATATGATTAGTTTTTCATTATTTTTCGCACATTTTGGCTTTTTAAAAAGAAACAAATCCAGTTACTGCAGAAACACTGGTATAATTTCATCTTTTTTATGTTAGTATTGACTTAGTATTGTACAGAATTACAGGTACTTTTGGCATGCCTAATGTACTGTGGTGTATATGTACATAACAAATTCATACTATGCACATGTTGGGCAATTCCACAGAACTGCATAATGTAAAAATAAAAAGTTCTATCCAAAGGAACAAAACCTCCTTTTAAATTCCATACTACAGTGGTATCTAGCCATCCAGACCACTAGAGGGTGCGACTTGCTCACACAGCACTGACTAAAGCACTTTATGCATAAAACTGTCTACATTTTAAAACAGAGCCTTTAAAGGTTTAGTAATCACGCAAAGCCAAATTGCGATTTCAATCTTAATTCAATCCATCGTGCAGCATTAATGGATATCGTACTGATGCCTCAGAAGTCAAAGTCTGCTTTTTTCAAAGCATTTTAAATTTTTTCCCCGATCATGTAGCCAATAGGTAAGCACCATTTTCACAACTGTCATGACCATTTATAGTGTTTTTTTTCCCCATATTATACTATTATATATTTCCACATTAAAGCAATAAAAAAAAAAAAAAATACTAGATGTTCTTAGGCGTGCCAACCCCATGTTGTGGCTATTATTATTTCTGGATAGTGCATTTAAATTTGAGTTTTTACAAAGTATGTTGCTAATTAATTATAAATGAACCATCCGTTTGTCATATAGGTGTTTTCATGCTCGTAACCAACATTATTAAATTAGGTCAATAATTGGCTGATAAATATCGGCAACCTGGTGCACGCTTACTAAGATTACAAAGGTAACCGGAACTAAAAACAGAGACGCGCGTTGAGCACATTCTTTCATTGAGTTGGGCTGTGAATCTTCACATAATGACAAAATACGATACATTATATTTTGATTATGCAATCTTTTGTACCAGATTATTTTATAACAGCCTATAATAATGAAAAGACGATACACTGGAATGACAAGATGCAATGCAGTAGCCAAAAGCATTTGTCAGATATGTTATTACATATAGTTATGTAAATGTCACAGCCCCAGTAGAAAAAATTACCAAAATAGCCATGCCTTGATTGTACTACTGTCATATATTTGGCAAGTGCAAAAAAAAAACACACACATTTTCTCACTCAAATTTACCCTCACGCTGACTGTCTTGCAGACAAGGTTATTTTAGGCATTACCTCCAATGGCACTAATGTGGTTCATGCAACAAATAAAAATTGTCTTGCGATCAGATTTCAAGCCCAATGAAAATAACAAATTCACCACTATAGGTTCAATTGAGATGGCACTTTTTCACTGAATGAGATGCCTACCTAGGCCATAAATAATGTGCATATGGCAAACTGAGGACACCAGCTGGTAACAGCTTCCTTGATCACTAGCTACATATTCATCTGATGAAAAAAGGCAGAGAGAACACACCATACCGGAAATAAGCTCTATCATTGATTTGCAGCTGTGCAAGCACTTCAGTCACTTGAGTAACATGCCCAAAAAGACAAGGGGACCTGTTTCCTCCTTTTATGTGGACATCGTTGTGTGCACGTGCAGGGAGGTTCATCTGGTGCATTCAGGCACAATACTTTGCACAGTGCAATAATAACAGCCAAAGCACTCCCCAATGAATTCTAAACAGGAAAGCAAAAGTCTCAGCACTACAATCCATCAAAAATAGAACTAGGCTGTAGCATTTACAGCAACAATGTATGCTGACACACAGAGCAGACATGAGCAGGTATGTTGGAGGGAATCTCTGACAGCAGCTGAGGTCAAATTATTTGGACATGATTGCACAACCTGGTGTCCAAAAGCTGCCTGCTTAAGAAGTTGATCCAGCAACATGCGCTGACCCCAGGGGGATGCTCAAGCATTACAAAACTCCAAATGAGATTGCATTCATCATATTGAATGATCAGGGTTCTGTTGTACAACTCAATAGTCAAATAACTGGAAAGGACGAACTGACTTCTGAGCTACTCGTGTGGCTGCCTATGACAACATGAACTGGATGAAGTGTTTACAAAGTCAATAACATGCCAGAGCATTTCCCCACCTTATAAAGCAGAGATTGTCAAATGAGATTTATTTCGCTCAACCCCTCATATGCGTACACTTTCAAGTGCAGAATGTGAGTTTAAGCAGAAAATCTCTGTGGATGCATGTTTACAAGTGGGCCCCGCTAGCAGCGGTTAGCATCAATGGCTAACATGAGCTGCAAAAAGGGTTTCTGTGTTTTTATAAGTGCCATAAACAAGAACGAAACAAATCAGATGCAAACTCGTTAATAATATAAGACGGGTTAGAGGGAGTTTAACGCAAAAGAACGGGATGTTTTCGTTTTGTTTGCTACCTCGGCTGGCTAACTACAGCCGAATCTCTATCAGAAGTTTGTCTTCATCTGAAGGGGAAATTAAATTGACACATTTCACACGCAAATCATCCACGATCAAGCACGGCTTATTGAATTACAGGGGTAGACTATTTATGTAAGCAGACAGGCGTTTTTTCCACTCTAACTTACCCCCGCTATGAGTGTCTGTAGACGGGCTGCTGGTTCTGGTTGTTGGTTAGTGCTGGTCAGGCTCGTGCAGTGGTGGCGCTGATGCTGCCCCGCGCGCGCACTCTGAAACGAGACCGTTTTACTCTTAACTATCTGTTCAGAGCGAGAGCTATCGTGCGCGCCAAAGTAGTTTTTAAACAATTATTGTGCTGTGCAGCACTAAGAAGAGTAATCTCATGCAAGGGGAACGGAAAATAAAAATCGTTCATATGTTTCTATTCAAAATGGCGAAACTCTCTGTCAGAGTCGCGCGCGTGCGCGTGCTGTCAAGATAGACTGCGCACAGAGTGCGCGCTCGTCTCGTGCATTCCTCTTGCTCGAGTCAACTTTTTTTGTTCTTTCTTTTTTGGCTTGTTTTGGGAACATTCAAAAAATTTCCAAAACATACAGGTTATTTATAGAAATATCGAGTATAGAAATATTTATTGTTGAAAATAAATACGGTGACGTAAATTGGAAATTAGGGGAATGAAGGGGAAGATTAAGTAAAGTGACTGTACAAAAAATACAAAATAATACTAAAATAAATAAAAATAACTCGATAATAATAGTAATAATAACTCGTTGGAGTAATAAATCAGTCCTCCCCGCTCGAGGGCGCTGTTCAGGCTACGTGATATTAAAGGATGACCCGAGAACGTGGTCGTTCACTAAAGCAAGCGGAGATCAAATTGATGTTTAGGACACAATGGACCTGTTTGACAGCTCCAATTCTCTGAAAGGGGCGTCAAAGGCTGCTGCGACAAGTGTTGAGATAACGGAACCGTGGTCGCGCTTCTCCGCTTGGCTCGAGTGTGTGTGCGTCGTTACCTTCGACCTCGAGCTCGGACAAGCCATTGAGGTACACAAATGATGTACATGCACCTCTTAAATTTGTTTGTTTGTGTAGTTTATTGCGAGCAAAACCTCAAAACAGATTACTGTTGTAAGTAAGATATGTTTCAAATAGCACACTTGACTGTTACAGAGTTAAAAGTCCCAACTGTCGTGATTTTAAATTATTGATTGTAACATGGTTATGGGAAGAATATAGTATCAAAATTATTCACAAATGCGTAAACACTGTGGATGATTTTCATCAATTAGATAAATATCATACATGCTTCTTGCTATCCACACACTAATGCCTTTCAGCTTGTACTGTGAAATTCCATATTAAATGAATGTGCACCTATTTGTACAAATAGAGATATATTTGTGAATACATGTGTTCCTTTTTGTATAAATGTAATAGTTTGTGTGTCTAACCAAATTAAGACACAAAATGGCTTTGTGAAGCACTGAACGTATATTTGTGGATCAAGTGACGTGTGCATTCATTGGCATGTTTTTGTGTCTATTCTGATTTATTTATTTGAATTTTGAGACTTTTGTTTCACAGTTTTCACCATGGCTGACCCAAACTCATACAACCATCAACGAATAAGTCCTAAATTCATCCATAAACTGGGCACATCTACTCACCAATTTGGGAAAAATTCACAAATGCTTGTTATCAGCCTTATACAATTGTATTTTTACTTGTGTCTGTGTAATGTATTATTAAATAAATGTGCAGCAATTTGTACAAATAGACATATTTGTGAATATAAATGTTCCCTTTTGTGTATGCAACCAAATGAAGATGTTCCAAGTGAAACACAAAATGGCCTTGTGAAGCATTGAATGTGCATTTGTGGATCAAGTGACGCACGTGCATTCATTGGCGTCTTTTTGTGTTTTTGTTTCATTCATTTGAATATTGAGGCATCCTTTCAGCTGGTTTTGGCTTGCACGATCCACATGTAACTTTGTGTAGTAAAAGCAGCTACCACTAGACAGCGGTCTCATTTTACAGATGTACCATCAGGCGTGGTTTATTCACAAGGTCACTGGCATGTGCAGTTTACAAGGCCGAGTTTTTATACTTTTTCTGTCATTAACCGATGAGATTCTATACACCCTGATCCATAACTTTTCTAGGCAGACAATATGTCAAAGAATTCAAAATCCTTGGATTTGGAGCACGTCTGGAGAAGTTGGAGGATTTGGAGAATTGTAACCGGCAGAATAACGTGTGAATTGTTGGAATTCCTGTTGGCTTTGCGTCTGCTCTACATAACCGGCCATAAGCTGGAAATCGAGCAAGCTCACAGGGGTCCAGCTCTGCGTTCTGCTGAGGGAGACAGGCCGATCATCCGATAAAGATCTTGTGTTATGTGAGGCGAGGAGTAAAGGAAGACTTTCTTGGAAAAACCATAGTATTTTCTTGTTCCCAGACTTTGTGATTTTGACAAGAGTGAAACATGATCAATTCAAAGAATGCAAGAAACTCTTACATCAACGGAAGGTCACATTTGCACTGATGTTCCCGGATAGCCATAAAGTATTTACATGTCCCCAACAAGCAATGCCCTTCATAAAGTCAATTGAATGAGTAAGGTATTTTGTTGTTCTCACCTTGCAGTCAAATGAACCGAATCACTGAAAATCCACTTGATCGTCCGAGGAAGCTGAGCGCCTTTTTGTTTCTTTTGATGCTGGTTCCGCCTAGCGGCTGGAGTTTGTTTTGTGTAGCAGCTCTCCTTCGGGACAGTGTTGTGGATGAATCTGCACGTTCTTTGTGCTTATGCTTATAATTGGTTGGAGTATGTTTTGTGGAGTATTTCTTGCAGGACATTGGAGGGATTGGGTAATTTGTTGCACTCATGTAGCAGTTGAATGGGCCAGCTCACTGAACATTCGTTTGACTGTCAGAGGAAACTGAACAGCCCATTTGTGTGTGTGTGTGTGTGTGTGTGTGTGTGTGTGTGTGTGTGTTTTGGTTCTGCCAGAGGCTGGAGTTTGTTTTGTGGAGGAACACACCTTCGGGACAGTTATGTGGATGAATCTACATGTTTTTTTATTTATTCCATCTATTGGCTGTTGTGTAATTCTGTCTAACAAAATTTGAATAGAAACACCAGACTTGAGCAATCCAACAGCAAAGTTGTCGCGGGGGCTCTTGTCAGCATACATGGACTGTTTGAGTTTAGAGGAATGGACGCTGGTCAGCACTGTCGTGCATGGGGTTAATGCGCACATTTTTCTTTTTTCTGTTTGTTTTGTTCGGGGGTAGTTTGGGTTTCCACTAACGTGGAAAGTGGTCTTTAGAATTTTATTTTTTAGAATTTTTCTTCAAGAAACATCTTTTCCCTCAGGAAGCTGAAAAATTTGGGAAGATATGGGGTGGACATGTTTTAAGTGTTGGCTCGAGTAAGACCAGGGGAGTCATTACACAGATAACTAACCATCTGAAATTCAAACGTCTCAAACAGATTAAAGATAAATTAGCAAAGTGTGACTCAAATAATGGCAACGATTTGGGCTTTTTTATAGATCTTGAAGGGATGATGCAAGCCGCTGGCATCCCTCATGATATAATATTGGGTGGAGACATTAATCTATTTATGGACTCAGTCCTTGATCATAGTGAAGCAAAAGTGTAAGCCCCCTAGAGCAACATTAGCCTAGTATCCATCCGCTTTTCACATTATTTTGTTATCAACAAATTGAAAATGCGGAAATTAAAATTTGTGACACTTGTTAAAGCCGTTTCCATCAGCTTTAATTTGATGCACTAAAACTTTTTTTTGCAAAAAAATCCTTGGATGGAAACATATTTATTGATGCTTCACAGGATGTGTAAAAAGTCATACAGATATTTGGAGACTTTTGAACCCATCCGGTAGGGACTATACATTTTTTCATTAGTCCAGAAGATATATTCTAGAATAGATTTTATTTTTATATCTAGGTCCTTCATTTCATCCGTTGTTGATTGCTCAATTTGAAACCTCTTATTCTCAGATCACCCTGGGGATTTTAGAGGAGTTGCCACATATGGAGAAAAATAAATCGTATAGTTGGCACTTGAATCCTTTTTTTAGCCTTTTTGTAATGTATCCCTTTTGCAAAATCCTGAATTCCAAAAATGTTAAAGGCTGAAATGTATGTTTATATGGAGACCAACTGGTCCTCAGTATCCTCTGTGGGTGTGATTTGGGAGGCACTTAAGGCAGTTCTTAGTGGTCGGATCATACATGATGCCTCATTCACCAAAAAATCCAAAGCACGAGAACTCACGGAATTGAAAGTGAATTTTAAAATGCTGAGACAGATCTGCAGTGCCGAATGGGGTCTGATGGCGTCAGAGAATTGACCCGATTGAAATACATATATAATTCTACTTTGTCACGGAAGGTGGAGATTTGGCTATTCAGGGCAAGATGAAGCATGGAAGCTTTTGGCTATATAAAGCAGAGAGAGTCTTTTTCTACCATTCCCTCAGTGAAATCTGCTGGTGGTGAAATATTGAACTCAGCCATTGATACTAATAATGATTTTAAAGTATTCTATCTTGATTTCTGTAGTTCCACATCTTTGTCTACTGATGAAGATATTAGAAACTTTGTGGAACCATTAGAACTCCTTAAACTTACGACTGAGCAAAAAATTATCTTGATTCTGAGATAACCTTGGGGGAGCTTGGCGAGGTAATTATGGTCTTGCCCACAGGCAAGGCTCTTGGGCCAGACGGATTTGCGACTGCATTTTTTGATCTTTATACTACAGAACTGTCTTCACTTTTGTTCTAAATTTATACGGAATCATTAAAGAATGGAAAACTTTCACCAACCATGACACAAGCTCAGATCATTCTGATTCTTAAAAAGGACAAAGATCTAAGCGAGTGTAAGAGTTATTGTAAGCGATAAGAAAGGAAGATGATTTTCCAGAGGAGGTGGAGGGAGGTATGGCACATAACACAGATTATATTTTATTATTCGTCTCTGACATCATTAGATCTATGCCTTGCCTCCACATAATTAATCATTCCAGTTCTAATTTCTCAGGATACAGAGTTAATTGGTCTAAACTCGAAGCTTTGGTTCTGACAGCATACTGCCCAGTAACTTTTCAGCCGTGTGCCTTCCAGTGTCCCAAACAGGGCATTAAGTAGTTGGGCATTTTATTCCCAGCAAATTTGTGTGATTTAGTTAGTTTGACCTCTTAATTAAAAGATTTTCGAGCAATGTGGGCAGATGTTCTTCATTGCAGTTATCTATGATTGGGAAGGTTAATGTTATTAAAATTAATTGTATTCCAAAATTCATCTACCTGTTACAGTCTCTCCCTGTAGATGCCCCCCCTCTCTTATTTCAATCAATTTGATAGCATATTGAAGTCATTCATTTGGAATGGTAAGCATCCCAGATTACATTTCTATAAGTTACATAGGCTGATTGACTAAGTTACCCAGGATTTTGTTTTATTATTATGCATTTGGTCTCAGACATTCGGCTCATTGGTCACACATGAGAGAGCTCCCCTCTGGTTTTGTATTGAACAGGAAGTTCTTGCCCTTATTTTTCCATTGCAAAGCCTTTCTATGAAACTAACCAGAGAAGTTTGATTATATCTTTTCATGTGACAACACTGAAGAAATGACACTTTGCTACAGTGTAAAGTAGTGAGTGTACAGCTTGTATAACAGTGTCAATTTGCTGTCCTCTCAAAATAACTCAACACACAGCCATTAATGTCTAAACCGCTGGCAACAAATGTGAGTACACCCCTAAGTGAAAATGCCCAAATTGGGCTCAAATAGCCATTTTCCCTCCCGGTGTCTTGTGACTCGTTAGTGTTTCAAGGTCTCAGGTGTGAATGGAGAGTGGTGTCAAATTTGGTGTCATCGTTCTCACACTCCCTCATACTGGTCACTGGAAGTTCAAAATGGCACCTCATAGCAAAGATTTCTATAAGGATCTAAAAAAAAGAATTGTTGCTCTACATAAAGATGGCCTAGGCTATAAGAAGATTGCTAAGACAAAAATGTGAGGGGTGTACTCACATTTGTGAGATACTGTATTTACAGCTGTGCAACCTGCTCTGTACTATTTTTGGGAGTAGCATACACCCCCCTAAAGTGGCAGATACTCTGGGAGTGGTGATTACTGCTTTTGGAAAAGGTCATGAGGCATCAGTGTATTACTCCCTGTTAATTCAGAGTCTGGGGGACAGAGCTTCAACTACTCTTAAGTGATTATGGGAGAAAGATTTAAACTTGGTATTGGAGGAGGGAGTGTGGGCTAGGATAGGTGCATCTGATGCAATTTAAGATTTTACAAAGTCTATTGGACCCCCTTAGATTGTATAGGTTTGGTCTTAAAGACACACCCACCTGCTGGCGATGCCATTCATAAGACGGGGGTGTTTTTTGGGGAAGTGTTGAGATCCAAGAATTTTGGTTAAGGGTTCAGAGCTTTATGCGTGACGTATAGGACACTCAGTTTTCATTTTGCCCCAGACTCTGTATCTTAGGCGCTGGTGTGGTCATTAATATTGGGATAGTAATTTAAAAAGTTGGGTCCTAGCCGGAGTTGTGATCGGCAGACGAATCATCCTGGACGTTTCAGGAGTGGTGCGGGGAGTTTGGTGTGGCAGCATTCGAGGAGGTGATTTTTAGAAGGCTGGGAAAATGAGATTTGTTTGATAAGAAGTGGGGTGGATATTTGGCTTTTTTGGAGGGTTCTCAGGGAGGGGCATTTGAGAGTGATTTCTAGTTTAGATGTGTATGTGCATTCTTGTTGTTTTTTGAAAGTACACCTTTTTATGAATGATATGTATGATATGGAATATAGCCTACACATTTTGATGGAAGTGATTCAAAAACTTTTGAAAAAATAAATTCCTTTTTTATTTAAAATGATGCCCAATGTAACCTAATCCATGTCATTTCTATTACAATGAAAAACTTTATCAATAAATATTAAAAATAATATTTGATCTGCTTTATCAACTCTGCATCATTTTTCAGTACAAGCAGAAATAGGCTTTTCTATTTGGATATAAGCATTTGCTTTGATTCAGAAGCATTAGATACCTGAAACCATTTTGGTAACTATATAGTCTACTTGATATAAATGCACTGTTGACACTGGTGTTATTAATTCCTGATGTAATTAGGATTGCTTCTCCATGCTTGCGGGAGAACAATCAGTATGAAAGCTTGAAGGTGTCTATGGTAATTAATTAACAGCAGCTGAGGCGAGCACTGTGTACACGCACACCATAAGCGGGGCTCTCATTCAGTAACGTGCGACCGCACCTTTTAATGCAAAAATATATTCCTCCTGCATTTGACTTGTTTCAAAGTCATCCTGCATTCTGTTTGTTCGTCTCTCTCACTATCAGTCTCACCTTCAGCCAAGTGGAGCATTGCATGTGCAGACATTTGCATATCACGATATAGACGATATATAAACTTTTCTACCGATTGACACTTTATTTACATTCATATTTAGTAATTTAGCAGATACTTTTATCCAAAGCGACTTGCAAATGAGACGCATAGCAAGCAATTTGTCGTACAAAGTTTAACAACATCTGCAGTATAGGACTGCCAAGTTCTCACATTGGCAGGAGTAGTAAAGATACTAGCACAGAAGAAAGAGACAGACAAGGATTTTTCTTTTTTGTACATTAAGTGCAGTGGTAAGTACAATTAGTGTGGTTTGGTTAAGTGCTCATGGAATGTGTTTTCAGCTGGATCTTGAATGTTGAGAAGGGAACACCAGATCGTATGGCGGTTGGTAGTTCATTCCACCACAGATGTGCAGAGAAAGTAAACGATTGTGAATTAGACTGAGCCTCTTTGTGATGGGACAAACAGGCATTGCTCATTCATAGACTGCAGAGAGCAAGTTGGAGCATAGACCTGAAGAAATTCATTGAAGAGGGTGTGGTTCCATTGGCTGTCCTGAAAGCCAGAGTCAAATTCTTGAATTTGATGCAGGCAGACACAGGAAGCCAGTGGAGTGAAATCAAGAGTAAGGTGACATAAGCCCTTTTTGGCTGATTGAAGACCAGACACGCTGCTGCATTCTGGACCATCTGCAGTGGTCTGCAGTGGAAGGCCAGCCAAAAAGAGCATTGCAGTAGTCCAGTCTTTTTTTATTTATTTTTTCACTTTTACACAAATTGTGTAATTTGGAATGCCCAATGAACTTTTAAGTCCTCGTGGTCGCATAGTGACTCGCACACTATCCGGGTGGCGGAGGACAAATCCCAGCTGCCTCCACGTCTGAAACCATCAACCCGTGCATCTTGTCACATAGCTTGTTGAGCGCGTTGCCACGGAGACATGGCGCGTGTGGAGGCTTCACACCACCCACCACGGCATCCATGCTCAACTCGCCACGTGCCCCACCGAGAGCGAACCACATTATAGCGACGACGAGGAGGTTATCTCATGTGACTCTACCCTCCCTAGCAACCGGGCCAATTTGGTTGCTTAGGAGACCTGGGTGGAGTCACTCAGCACACCCTGGGATTCAAACTAGCGAACTGCAGCGGTGGTAGCCAGCGTCTTTACCACTGAGCTACCCAGGCCCCTCAGTTGTTGGAATCCTATTAACTAGAAAGCTACTGACATGTGACACAAATGTATTGTCACCAGGACTTACTCTCTAAATTTGGCTTTTTTTTACCTTTTACAATGTGACGGGACATTATCCTTAGTTGTATATGAGAAAAATTTAGAAAAAACTTTGATTCTTTCTGCTAATCTCAGATGCAGTTTGTTTGAAGTGGCGCTTGTAAACTGCACATGCCAGTGACCTTGTGAATAAACCACGCCTGATTGTACATCTGTAAAATGAGACTACACAAAGTTACATGTGGATCATGTAAGGCAAAACCAGTGTAAACGAAGTCTCAAAATTAAAATTAATGAAACAGAAAACACACACACACAAAAAAGATGTCAATGAATGCACGTGCGTCACTTGATCCACAAATGCACATTCAATGCTTCACAAGGCCATTTTGTGTTTCATTTGGAACATCTTCATTTGGTTGCATACACAAACTGTGATTTATTTGTAGAAAACGCAACATTTATATTCACAAATTTGTCTCTGATTTTACAAATAGCTGCACATTCATTTAATAATAAATTACACAGACATAAATAAAAAAACATTTGTAGAAGACTAATAACAAACTTTTTTTATTATTTTTGTTTTATCCCCTTTTCTCCCAATTTGGAATGCCCAATTCCCACTACTTGGTAGGCCCTCGTGGTGGTGCGGTTACTCCCCTCAATCCGGGTGGTGAAGGATAAGTCTCAGTTGCCTCTGCTTCTGAGACAGTCAATCCACACATCTTGTCATGTGGCTCGTTGTGCATGACTCCGTGGGGACTCACAGCACGGGTGGCACATGCTACTCTCCATGATCCAAGAACAACTTGGCATACGCCCTATTGAGAGCGAGAACCCCTAATCGCAACCACGAGGAGGTTACTCAATGTGAGACTACCCTCCCTAGCAACCGGGCCAGTTTGGGTGCTTTGGAGACCTGGCTGGAGTCACTCAGCATGCCCTGGATTCAAACTTGTAACTCCAGGGGTGGTAGTCGGCGTCAATACTCACTGAGCTACACAGGCCCCAATAACATGCATTTGTGAAATTTTTACAAATATGTCTCCTATTTGTACAAATAAGTGCACATTCATTTATTCTGAATTACATAGACACAAGTTGAATGGCATTTGTGTGTGGATTGTAAGATGCTTGTATGACATTTATCAAATTGATAGAAGTGTTTATACATTTGTGAATAATTTTGATACTATATTCTTCCCATACATTGTATCGTTGTAACATTCATCTGTATTGTGCTTTCTGTTGTGATCAGCTTGTTTACCCACATGATGTCAAACTCACAGAGAAGGAGGTAAGGTCAATTTAGAGTTTTGTTTATATTCCGGATACAATATCATAAATGTACCTGTATACAGCAAAAATGTGTAAATAAAACCATTTTCACACAAGTAATTTCCATCCAAATGTCTTTTGTTCTCTAGAAAACAAGCATCTGTTATTTATCCTTTCCTGACTCGTACTCAGGTAATTTGCTTGCATCAGTGCTGCCATGATAAAAAGCTGAAACATAAGCATGACGGCTCAATCACGTCTTTTTGCAGGATGCCTCGGGGACACTCAGTTCAGCTTCAGACTGCAGCAGTCGGTGGGCCGGAGTGGCTCTTGGTTTGAACAAGAGGACGCGTACAACAGGGATGCCCCTCTGACTATGCAGGTAAGAAAATGTTCTTGCTTGTGAATTGTTTGCAACATTTCTTAAGCTGCTGTTTTTCTCCATTCTCCTGGCATATGTTTGGATTGGCTGTTTGTAAGGCCTAGGGTATTTAGTTTGGGGAAACAATAGCACACCGACACACACACAAACATATGGGTTGAATATCAACAAGCAAGAGCAGCGCTGATAGATGTGTGTCCTGCCTGTGAACTAATTTAAATTAATCTCTAAAAGAGATTCTAATGATCTCATATTTAAAACATTGCACTTCTCTTTCAGAAGGAGCATGCACATTTCCATGGGTATGTGTATTTCAGGCAAGTGAAAGATGCATCTGTCAAAAGAGGTTACTTTCAGAAGGTAAGCAATTGATCTGAAATTGACGTTAAACCAACACGTTATAAATCTACTTAAATAAATGTTATGGTAGTCTATTTTGAATAAAAACCTCTGAAAAAGTATCATGAATGTAAATAATTTTATTTAAATAGTCTCTCTCTATTCGCAGTCTCTGGTGGTGGTGTCCAGACTTCCATTTGTGCACCTGTTCCACTCACTGCTAAAGGTCATCGCTCCTGAATACTTTGAAAAACTTGAACCTTTTCTGGAAACGGGTAAGGCCAACTTGACTTTATATGGTTGGTTTCTTCAAACCGGGGCTGGTACTAGGATGCAATCTTTTGGTTGTCTCTACATTGGACAGGGAGTGAGGTGTCAGACGTTGCTAGGGGGTACAAGGAAAATGTGTACCCAACTATTGTAGATCTGGCCATGCTTCAATCTCAGATTAGCTACTTTTCCACTATTGGGCCAGTGCGGGTCAGGGCTATCAACTGGCCAGACGGTGCCAAAAGCCTTGGACCTCGAGCTGCGAGATCAAAATTGATCTACTTTCCCACCATCGGGCCAATAGCCCCGCAGAGTTGCCCTAAAACTCCGCTCCGGTGCCAACATCACACACTCTGCCCATTTCACAAGCAAGATGAAAGCTCAAGCTGAGGTATCATGTTATCTGGAATATCTAGTTTATATCGTTTGTAAATATTAGCTCTCTTCACTAAAAGTGGGATGATGTTCCAGCACACCATCCATGATCTCAAACCATTGAAAGTTCTTTGGCCATTGTGCGTTTTAACAGATTTGTACTGTACCCACAATGTTTTAATTTTCCCGAACCTGTACTGCCGTGCGCTGGATAAACAACCTGGCAAGTTTGGTGAAACTAGCCTTGATATTGACTCCGCCTCAATCCTCAGTAGGCCAATGTGCCTGAGAAAAAACAGTGGAGGCACGATGAAGCCTCGGAAGTGAAGGTGGGAATGCAACTGGCCCTGGCACGCAGTAGTACACACTCATTTGGTAACATATGATAACATAACATTTGGTAACATAACTCATAGTGGAAACACACCTATTGAGCCTTGACTTAGTTTAAAAATTATTTTCAGAGGATGCCACATTTACACTTTTTGGCCCGATGATGGGAACAAAGATAGATTTTGTGCTCGGGGCTCGAGGCCCGAGGCTATTTGCTCTGGCTGACCAGTTGATAGCACTGGCTCACACTGGCATGATAGTGGAAAAACATCTATTCAGTCCCAATAAAGGCTTGGATATAGATGCACATAAAACTATCCAAAAATACAAGCATTGACTTTCCAGTGTTCACGTGTTCTCTGTGAAATCCCATCTGAGTATCTGTGATGGTAAAGTATATCAATCTAACGCCTTTTATTTTTAATGTTTTTATGAACATATTTAAATTAGGTTGATGGTGTCAGTGTTTATCATTGTCTTTATTTCTTATGGCTTCTGAAACATAAAATAAAATCCTCAATCTTATTGGGTTATCTGTTGCAGTCTGTAATGAGATTGACCAATGGCCGGCACCGATACCAGGGCAGACTCTTAATTTACCTGTGATGGGAGTGGTGATGCAGGTGAGAACATTACAGATGGAAAAACTCCTTTAGAGTTCTATTTGAAGGAACATTAATCTTATACTGTACATATCCATAAAAACTGTTTGGATGGCTTGGATAATAATTGAATAGTTCATTGTCATCATTCTGCATTGACTTATCCAGTGCTCTATTTGCAGGTCAGAATTCCCTCAAAAGATGAAGCATCAGGAGGAAGCCCTGTAATAAAAACACAGACTGAGGTGCTTCCCACATTTAGCCAGGAGTGTGATGCATGCATGCTCTTTTATTTAAACATGGTTCATCGATTAAAAAAAAACTAAAAAAATGTTTTTACAGCATGTGCTCCCCGCCCCCACGATTCTTCCAACAATTCATGAGCTGGATATTTTTCAGTGAGTATTATACTGCATGTGCATGTATGTGGTCTTTAAATAGTAAACCATCTGCTGATTTTACAGCATTCACTTAAAGCACACCATAACTACAGATTGCCCTAATTGACCTTCATGTGATCAGATGTTTCCAGTCAGTCCTGATTCACGTGCAGATGCTTTGGGAGCTGATGTTGCTAGGAGAACCAGTGGTTGTTATGGCACCCTCTCCAACTGTCTCCTCAGAGATCGTGCTGGCTCTGGTCAGGTTTGGACCATGTTCTCGTTGCTTACTACACAGCAGATCATGCGCTTCGATTATTATGAGAAACTGGAAAAAATGAGCAGTAGCAATCATGGATGGGTTTTCCATTGTTCTGTTTACATTAAGTTCTTGCTGATGTTTTTTCATAATCAGTTACAGGGCCGCTATCACCATAGACATTGAAGGTGGTCTCTCTCCTAATTCTGAATGTGGTTACATTCTTCATTTGTTAGAACAAAAACTGTTAAGCCACGCCATTTCTGAACTTTTCATAATTGTCATGTCTAGCAAAAACTTCTTACTAAAATTAGTTTTACAATGTAGGTAATGTTGATTACCTAGTTGTCAGATAAAAATCAGATTTCATCTTTTTGAAGTGTTATTTTTTTGTTCTTTGAATATGTTCCTCTGTTTTAGCTCCATCACCCCACTGCGCTACTGTGGGGATTACCGGCCCTACTTCACCATTCATGACAGTGAATTCAAGGAGTACACCACCAGAACTCAGGCTCCGTAAGAACAAACAGTCACTCCTCCATATCACTTTACCCCTTTAAGCTCGGATGGGCTCGCTGAGATGAAAAGAATTATCAAATTATTAATAACTTCAGTCTTGACCAACACAAAACCGGTATCATTTTAAAGCTTAGAAGCTGTACTCTACAATGCATGTAGGCATTATGACCAAAACTTAACAAGTGCTTTGAAATTTGCAGACAAATCAGAATTCTGGTTTGATAAATTATTTTGCACTGTACATTTTATTGTAATCTGTAAGAAACGCATTAAAATGATCAAATAGCCAAATGTCATGTCATTGGAAAGCTCTCAGAGAGTAGAATACAACCATTCTATTTGTCACAGACAAAAATATAGCGAGTGATAGCTAAGTACATGTCTTTGACATACATGTCACATGTAAACAGCTGTTGCTTATAAGCTGTGTTTTCGCTTATAACTTCATGAAAAATAAACAGAACATAAAATATCACATACCATTAATTAGAGGAGGGGATTCCTGTTAAAACAAGCCCTCGCACAACGTGATCAGTTGCAAAGATTTTAGATAATCCACACAAAGCACAATGTGCACATGGCACTTAATGTGCTATCTGGCTAAAAACACATTTGCTTTCCTAGATCAGACTTCATTTGAAATGATGTAGGACATTGTCTAGCAACATCGAATGCTAAAACAATTGTATTAGGATTCAGATTGCTGCAACCAGAGGTGGAAGTCATCAAGATATGGGCAAAGTGGATCTTTCATTGTAATTACATATGGCCACCAGGGGATGGCCCCAAGCACATGACATGAGCTGAGTTTGGAATGGCATACTACCCATACTACTTTTACTACTTCTGCCATGTCTGTCTATGGCAGAAATAGTAAGAGTAGTATGGTAGTACGCCATTCCGCACTCGGCCACAGATTCAATGATGGCTCAAATGACACAGAATGAAACTGAATGAGAACTCATTACTCATGCCTGCATGCTTTGGAGAGAGAGAATACCTTTTAATCATTGATGTATTTGCATGTGTAATTAGTTATGTACAATTATTAGGGATGGGCGATAAACCGATAACGATATTTATCGAGGAAAAAAAACTTGAGTCATTTTCAATATTTAGCCTACGTTCTAGTCTAGACAATTAAATCAGGTTAGTGTTGCTAAAAACATAAGCAGTTCGGCAAAGTTATACACACAACTTGCTAACTGAATCATTGAGTGCATTTACTTGCACGTTCTGACAGTGCGTGTGGTCATGCAAATACAATAAACGGCGTTCCTTTATCAGTGTAAGGTCATATACAGCGTAAGAATAAACCGAATAAACTCCCATCATATCACATGTAAAAAAAAACTTGAACAGCAGCTGTAGGTCTGGCGTCAAATGTTATGGAAGTGCAGAATGCCTCAAGCACAGTTTACAGCTGAACATCACGGCTGCACCTGGAAGGCGCTTTTATTAGGGTATTTGCATAAAAATGTTGGACTTGAAGTGTACATGTAACTGAATTGAGCACTGTCTAGTAGGCCATGACATAATAAAGGATATTTATCCAACAACAAGGAAATGAGAAAACCACTCACTGCTTTTGGCTGAATAACTTGTAGCTTTAAAAGTATTAACGTAATAGAATAAAACCATGACATTTTTAATAATATTTTTTGAAAATATTGTTAGTTTAATAATACTGACCCCGATGTAGAGTGTGTGTTAATTGGTGTAATAAATGACCAGGAAAGTAGAGATGATAATATAATTTATAATTATGCTTGGACTTTGTAAAGATAGAAAAGTATCAACATTTGCAGAGCAATACTTCAGCAGAATATTCCACCAGTCACAGAGAATTGTGCATCATGCATTAGAATGAGAACAACCATTTCTGGGCTTAAAAGAAACAAGAACTAAATCAATGTGGAACAAGAACTAAATCAATGTGGAACAAGAACTAAATCAATGTTGAACAAGAACTAAATCAATGTGGAACATTGTATCTCAAAAGGAGGACAATGTGGCCCCCCATGTGCTACTTAAAGAAATAGTTCACACAAAAATTTTAATTCTCTTATCATTTATTCACCCTCATGCCATCTGTCTATGACTTTCTTCAGAAGACAAATTAAGATTTTTAGATGAATATTTCTGCTCTGTAGGTCCATTCATTCTAAGTAAAGGGTTCAGAATTGATATGACAGGTGTGGGTGAGAAACAGATAAGACAATTTTTGCAAGAAATTCTTCTCTGCCCAGTAGGTGGCGATATGCATCAAGAATGTGACTCACCAAAAAAACAAGAAGAAAGTGAAAGTTAAAGTGGAGATTGACTGAGCAGGGAGGAGAATTATTAAAAAAGGAATTAAATATGGATTGGTTTCTCACCATATCCTTCATATCGCTTCTGAAGACATGGATTAAACCACTGGAGGCACATGGATTAGACTACTTTTATGCTGATTTATGTGATTTGTGGAGCTTTTTTATCACCGATTCACTTTCATGATATGGACCAAAAGAGCGGAGATATTCTTCTAAAAACCTTAATTTGTGTTCTGCAGAAGAAAGAAAGTCATACACATCCAGGATGGCATGAGGGTGAGTAAATGATGAGAGAATTTTCATTTTTGGGTGAATTATTCCTTTAAAACCCAATGTGGCCCCTGTACCAAACAACTTTTCCTATGCCTGCTCTACCTCCACTATTGTGCAGGACATGATGTGCCAAGTGATTCTGCTTATTTAGCTTTTTTTGTATTGTTTGAACATGTTTTATGCACAACAAAAACGCTCTGTTGGCATTAAGGGAAATTTAGACCCTACCCTAAATTCAGTCCATAACTGATTTTAATGGAATAGTTTCACACATTACAAAATAAAAATCAGTGTATTGGAAATAACTTCTGTTATCATGTCTGTTTTATTTTTTGGAATCATATTAAAATGTAGTGTTTCTCATAGATAAGTGATGCATTTTAAAAGTTGGCATACAGTGTTCATTATAATGACTCAGTACTCAATACTCATGAGTACTTTTAAATGAGCTACTCTTTTACTCTTGAGTAGTTTAGGACAGCTACTTTTACTCTACTCACACTACATTTTTTGGGAAGTAACCGTACTTCTACTTGAGTATGATTTTTCAGTACTCTTTCCACCCGTGGTTATAAGCATTTCATTTTGGGCATCCCTCTGAAACAGGAAATCTTTAAAAACACCTTCAGAGCTTAAAGGGTTAATAATTTCAAAACATGTTTTGTAAAATGCATTGATCAGGTGTGTTACATCATGTTTGAGGCAGGATATGACTCTTTCATCTGTGTTATGCTTTCAGGCCCAATGTCATACTGGGTGTCACAAACCCTTTTTTCATGAAGACATTTCAGTGCTGGCCACACATCATACGGCTTGGAGACCTGAAGATGTCTGGTAAATAATACTGCATTTTTTTAACCTCATGATTCGTCACACAGTCCTGATGTTTTCATAATTAGTTTTACATTAGGATTAGAAGTTATTTTGGTTTACAGTTCATTGAGGTTTGAGGTTAGTTTCTCTGCTCTGCAGGTGATTTGCCAAAGCAGGTGAAGACCAAGAAACTGGCCAAGTTGAAAACACTGGATGCAAAACCAGGTGCAAAATAAGAGATTTCATTAGTTTCTGAGTTTGTTTTCCCCTACCTAGAAGTCTAATGTTTTTCCGTCCTTTCTTGAAGGTATATACACAGCATACAAGACGTTCTTACACAAAGATAAAGTCCTCATCAAACGACTCTTAAAGGTAGGCTATAGATGCTAATTAATGGAAAATTTGATTCAGTCACGTGGACCAAAGAGATTTCACTGTTACCCAGAGCTATGACAGATATGACAAAAACTCAGATTTACATGAAAGGGATTGCTTTATTTAATTATCAATTGGTCACTCATGTCATGTTTTCTTCAGGGTATCCAGAAAAAAAGGCCATCAGAGGTTCAGAGCAGCATCTTGAGGCGGCATCTACTGGAGCAGACACAGAGTTTCATTCTCCCACTGGTGAAGTTAAAAAAACAACTTGTTTTTGACACTCGATCAGAACTTAAAGACAACCTTTCTGTGTCATTCATAGAATGATCCATAGAACTTTACACCCATTCTTTAGGAGCAGTATTTGTCCAGTCTGATGCCCCCACAGAGAACTGTGACTCCATGGAAGGTTGGTTTAAGATCGTGTAATCAGATAATAATTGATATAATTAAAGGAGAAAAGGATGATGTCAGTAGGAGGACTCTTAACCTCTTTCTATTACTAAAAATGAACCAAAGTTAATTCTCTGAGTTCAATTGGCAATGAAGCAGTAGGATGTGTTTCTCAGACCCCCCCTCAGATCCGGTCCTTCAGTCAGGAGGACTTTTTGAAGACCCTGGAGCAAGCAGTGCCGCAGCTTACCTCTGTGCTGAAAGGAGATTGGATGGGCCTGTACAGGTAACCCACCAGGAATGAATTGTTCTGGAACTATAGACTGAACCTTCCGGTTAATTGTCCATATAATATAACTTTTAAGGTCTTTTTTTTTTTTTAAGACGTTTTTTACGTTCTCCAAACTTCGATGGCTGGTATCGTCTCAGACACAGAGAGATGACTCAGAAAGTAGAATGTCTTCATTTAGAGGCCATCTGTGCAGCTGTGAGTATACTATTAATCCCTACTTATAGAAATCATCTGAATTTAGTATTATAAGGAATCAAATTCATTGTACGTTAAAAACATACTGTAACTTTCAGAACTCAAAAAATCCTCCCTAGTGAAAATAAGACTATCTATTGTTACTAGGCTGCAAAAATGCATTATTCTGTACACAAATTTCTGATGCCAGATAAATGCATTAGTTTGCAACTAGAGCACAATGCTATATCTCAATTGCGAAGATCACATGCGAAGAGGCCATTTACACAAAAATAAAAATTCTCTCATTATTCACTCAGCTCATGCCATCCCAGATGTGTATGACTTTCTTCTGCTGAACACAAACATTTTTTAGAAGAATATCTCAGCTCTGTTGGTCCTTACAATGCAAGTCAATGGTGACCAGAACTTTGAAGCTCCGAAAAACACAGAAAGGAAACAGAAAAGTAATCCATATCGCTCCAGTGGTTTAATTCATGTCTTCAGAAGCTTTATGATAGGTGTGGGTGAGAAGATCAATATTCAAGTCCTTTTTTACAAATTATCTCCAATTTCACTTTTAAAATGTGAAATAATGTGAAAGCGAAGATTTATAGTAAAAACCTTAAGTGAGATCTAACAGTGAAAAAACTGTGTACCATTTTTTTAATACAATTATTAGTGGACCTCAGGGAAATAAGAAAGAAGTAATATAAAAAGATTATGTCCCCTTATAAAACTTGATTACCGTTTTAACTTACGGTTTTATCTAGTGCGTGTTCAGATAAAGGAATGTTTAATGTTTTCTAACAAACAGGATCTGCTGACTTGGACCAAAGACAAATCAGAAGTAGAAATTGTTGACCTCATCCTGAAGCAGAGGGAGAAAGTGGTGAGTGAATCTTATGGCACTTTTCCACTGCACTCTACAGTTTGACTCGACTCTACTCGCTTTACTTTTCTGAGTTTGTTTTTCCACTGCTGTTTAGTGCCGCCTCAACGTGGGTGGGATTATAGGCTGATCATCAAAGTTGTGCTACCTCAACTGCCATGACATCATCTTAAACACGACACAAACATTACTGACCATAAACGATAACTCGACCGCTAGCTGTTAGCTACTAGCTCATTGTGCTGCATAAAGCAGTTGTAGCATGGTCATTTTACTCAAGCGTAACAGTTAAATTGGCCTGGTTGTTTTAGAAGCAAGCTTCCAGTAGCTGGTCAACTAAATAAAGTGAAGCTTTCAAGCAGAGTATAGAGTTAACATATTTAAGCGTACCATCCTCCATTGTGGAGTCCAACAACGTTATGGCCGAGTCCCGGTTGCTTGCTGGTCTATTGCCATAGATGGTGTCCATTTGGTCGAACCACTTCCACTTTCTTCTGTTTGAACCACTCCGGCTGTTGTGGTCCTTGATGGTTCTGTAGTCACTTTGAAAGTTTTTTTTTTTTTTTTTTACTTTTCCCTACACTGTTGGTAGGACCGGTGGTAGCCGTGCGTGGCCAACAGCTGAGACACTTCCTGAAAGAGTTTTTGGTTTCACGTTGTTTCGTTCATCGCTAACGAGAGGAGCGTCTGCACCTTTTTTATTGACCACGACGTGGTTTTGCGCACAGCCATTTATTTTTACAATTTGAAAGTCACATGAACAATTGATACTGCTATCACCGTTGCTAACTTTAAAACTAGCGGGTTGATGTCCCGTGTCGCAAATCCAGTGATGCTGGTAGTCACGATTCTCTCTGACCAATCAGTGATCTGCAGGGCTTTGACATCACATATAGTATCGGCTCGGCTTGCTTGGAACCTCGACCAAGGGGGTAATAAAAAAAGTACCAGGTACCATCTACAATGGAAAACCCCCAAAAATCGAGCAGAGTCAAGTCGAGCTGTACCGTGTAGTGGAAAATCCCCATTAGTTAATAACAAACTTATGACCCTCTTTAGACATAAATTTGTTTACAGAGCCGTAATATTACAGAACAAAGAGGGCATTGGTTGTTTTGCCTTAAGACATTTTCATTAAGCTTCTCTCTCTCTCTTCCTCTACACATCATACCCAGATGAGAGCTCGAAAGCACCAGCTTTCAGTGAAAGAAGAGCTACTGGAGAGATTGGAGCAGTCCATTCAGACCATCATCAGCTCCTTGCCAGAGGATCTACAGACAGTATTACACAGACAATGACAATCATACTTGTCAATACTGACCAGCAGACCCAACTGACTTAAACATACTGTTTGTGCCACAACACTAATGTTCCAGAATCACTCATATCAGCACCCATACCAGCCATATATCAGTGTCTGACATCAATCAACATGTAATCCACTGTTAAGTCCATATACTACCTAAACAGCCTTTAACTTGGGACGAACAGGAGAGAAACTCTAACCTTTTAGCACTATCTGACAAGGAATCATTTTAAGTGTCCACAAGGCTTTACTAGACATCAGCAGTCTAAACAGCCATTTTAACAGTATTTTAAGGCCTGCAGTCAGTTAGTACTGCATGAACTCCTTCAGACATAGTTTATAAATCGATGGATAAACAAAGGGTTGAATAAGATGAACTAATGGATTTTAATGACCAAATGCACCATTTACTTAATGAGGTTAATAATATGTCTGACATGTTCACTTAGGATGCTTTTAGGATTATTTATTTATTATTTATTAAATATCAAAGCTTTTATTGTAATAATGGTGTTATAGATATTATTAATGGGTCATCTAATCAGAAGTACACTAAAACATTATGGAGCATATTATTAGACTTCACAGCAACAATTTTGGCTGCCTTTTTCTTTTTTTTTTTTACCCGTCCTTTTAACCTTTCTATGGTATTTTGTCGTGGCAGAGAATAACGTCTACAGTGCCTTTAGTTAATTTCACAAAAGCTCGTTTAAATACTTTTGACACTAAAGATTTGATCTTTTGGGTTTAGGATATAGACCGATTAAGACTAATCTAAGCCTAAAACTGATTTGAAATTGATGTAATCATTATTATAGTAATAGCAATCAATGCAATCAAAACGAATGTAAAGTTGGCTTAATGCAGTCATAACACACTACCTACATGGATAAGACACTTGAATATGTATACATTGTATTTTTCTGTCACACATTTTTCAGGAGCTTATTTGTAAAGAAAGTTGATTTTTCTCCTTTGTTGTGCCACAACTGTCTGTGTTAACAGTTCTGAACTTTGCACTTTGTTTTGTCTACAGTTGTGAACCTCACTGCACATTTTTATTATTATTTTGACTGTTTCAGTTAGTATGTGTATATTCATGTTCTAGTGATCAGCCAAACTAGAGCTAAGAATATTTTACATCTTATTAAATCTTTAAATTAAATTTAAGTTGTTAAATCTGTGATTGTTCCAGTACAGACAACAGCATATTTTGACAGCTTGTTTTATTAGTTTTCATTCATTAAAATGGTTTTAAGCTTAACTTGTAATTGCAATGGATTAAAATGGTTTTAAACACAAATGATTGCCACTGTTCCAGTTTTACTAAATATTTAACTGTTTTTAAAGTTGGTACTGTGCTATCGTCTGTGTTGAACAGACCAGCAGTAAGACTAAATTTGATTACGATTTATAATAGATTTTCTATTGCTTGTGTAATCACAAAAGTATATTATTATTTACTTTCATGCCATCCCAGATGTGGATGACTTTCATTCTTATGTAGAACACAAACAAAGATTTCTAGAAGAATATTTCAGCTCTGTAGGTCCATACAATGCAAGTGAATGGTGACCAAACCTTTCAAGCTCCAAAAATCACATAAAGGTAGCATAAAAGTAATCCACACGACTCCATATCTTCAGAAGTGATATGATTGGTGTGGATGAAAAACAGATAAATATTTAAGTTCTTTTTTACTGTAAATCTTCACTTTCACTTTACATTCTGAAAGTGGAAATTTATAGTAAAGAAGGACATAATGATCCGTTTCTCAACCAAATTGAATGCATAGCTTCAGAAGATATAGATTTAACCACTGATGTCATATGGATTACTTTTATGCTGCCTATGGGATTTTTGGAGCTTGAAATGTCTGGTCACCATTCACTTACACTGTATGGACCTACAGAGCAGAACAATTCTTCTAAAAATCTTTGTGTTCAGCAGAAGAATGAAAATCATACATATCTGAGATGGCATGAAAGTGAGTAAATCATAAGAGAATTTAAATTTTTTGGTGAACTATCGCTTTTAATTTATTTTCCTTGTTTTCTGTATTTGAAATGCTTTGATTTTTAGCAGAGAACACTACTACTCTACTGCTGTGGTTTATGTATGAATAAAATCTGATCCCGTCAGGTGGAAAGTGGCTAGATCAGTGTTAAATAATAGTCGATAACATAAAAATGTACATTTTGAAATGTTACATTAAAAATGTTTTTTTTTTAATTTTTTTTTTAAGGGAATTAAAAACAAATATTGAAAGTATTTAAAAAAAAAAAAAAAAAAGTGAAATGGAAAGTTGAGTGTTGCATTTTATGCTTAGAAATACATGTAGGGTAGGCTACCATATTATTGTATGTACATACTTCAATGTGTTTACATTGCGAAGCCAATTAAATTATCGTTAAATGCTGCCTTGTTTAAAAGACCAGCTAAAACCAGCATAAGCTGGTTGGCTTGTTTTAGCTGGTCACCCAGCCTGTTCATAGCTGGTCAGGCTGATTTTATAAGGGTTTTGAACACTTTTTTTTTTTTTAGCTGGTCAGGCTTGTCTTAGCTGGCTTTAGCTGGTCAGGGTGGTCTTAGCTGGTCTCCCAGCCTGACCAGCTAAAAAGTGCTCAAAACCCCATTAAACCAGCTAACTGACAAGACTGGCTAGGCTTGAAGACCAGTTAAAACCAGCTGGTTGGCTGGTTTTAGCTGGTCTTTTCATCAGCGTGTACAGCAGGGGGTCTGCAATATTTTTGACATGAAATGACATTTCCTGTGCCAAACCTCCAAAAAGAAAGAAAAAGACAGACAGAAACTGTCCATGCAAAATAAAACTTTTATAAGGTTATCACAATGTAGTCTTCAACTCAAGTGGTCGATTAATACATATATTTCAAAATGATTGTTCATTTCATTGAGTCATTTCATTTCATTGAGTCACGCTTTGAGCGGGTTGTGATGAGCAGTGGTCGCATGAATGGTTTGTCCAGGCTGCGCACTTAAGTTTAGTGCTGACTAGCACTGTTTAGTCACACTTTAAAATCTGAGATGCAGTTGCAAGGAACTTTAACATGTCGATGGATTAAAATACATACTCCTCGCTCTCATTATCGATCATGTGTGAGTGGTTACAAATGCCAGTGGTGGATCAAACAATAATCAGCGGACCCCCTTATGAAGACCCTTGCTGTAATGGAATCAAACTTGAAAATTTGGATGACAATTTGATTTGTATGGATTGGAGTAATGCATTTCAGTGTTTCCAAGTGTAAGCAGAATGTTAAATGTTTTTAACATATTAAATATATTGTATTTATATGTATTTTACAGTCCAACACAAAAAAATAAATAGTTTTTTTATGGTCAAAGATTGAAAATACACATTAACCCTTGCAAGACTGATTATATTTAAATAGGAAAAACTGAGTGTGGAGAAAATGAAAATAATCTGAGTATAATATATGATGTTCAAGGCTTGCAATAATCAGCTTGTTCTACATCCCTCAGATAATTCTTCTGGAAGTTTGCACACTCATAGCATATAAAATTACAGCTGAAAGTTAATCATGAACTTATTTAATGAAGGTAATGATCATTCCCATTAGAAGCCCTGGAACTCTTTGAAAAGTGTTACTGAGGGCCAGTAAATTTCCATCTTAGGACCCTGTTTGAGCCTTCAATGTCATTGCAAAAATCTTTTCGAGAGGACTTTCTTTGGCATAACTCGTTCTGCAGGTATTAACCTTTCAACATAACCAAAATTGTGTTATATTATAATAGTTAACATCCCCAGTTACTTTTTTTACAAAATAAATGAAAATATTTAGGTATACACACCTATGATTATTCAGATTGAAGATGGTGTCAAGATCTGATATTTGTCTATATACACTGCACACAGGAGAGAAGTATTGGATAATGTGGTAATTCTTCTACAATATCCAATACTGTCAGTCATTAAGACTGTAATTAAGAAAATGTTTTAGCATACTGCTGAAATATAATGAAAATATAGAGAAAACTAAACATTTCATTGTTTGAGACCCATCTGCAGATACATTGTTACTTCTGTTTTTTGGAACCCTCTCACAATACAAACAAAACCATTGGTCAAAAAAATTTAATAATAATTCTCAGCATAGTAGAACCATTTAGTCTCTGTCTTTTTTTCTACTTTTGTCTGCTTTAACATTATCTCATCCCTGCCGTCCACCAGCTGTGGGCCTGCTGCTTTAGCACGGTTTGTTTCTCTTGAGGACTAAAGTGCAAAATGGTCAAAATAGCTGTGAGTGTTTGCTGGCGACCTCTGGTGTCATGGAGTGTGAGAAATTTATAAATGACGTTCTTGAGGTACTCAAGGTTGGCCCCATCTCTTCCCTGGTCCCGAATTTGCTTGTCCAGCTGGCTGCGAAGCTCATTAACCTCCTCTTCATGTCTTTCGCCATTAGCAATCAGCTTCCCTTGCAGCTGGTGCAAGTCTTCCTCTAAACGATTCTTTTGTTTGCGTAAGGCGGAAACCTCCACCTCTTTACGTGCCAGCTGTTCGGCGTACAGTAATAAAGTTGGCTCATTTGGCCCAGCAAGTTTCAGAGCTTCAGCGATAATGTCACTTTCTTCTTGTGCTGGATCACACGCCTCTTGGACAAAACCTTCCGTCACTGGGCCGTTATTCGCACCATGCTTCTGATGGCTTCCGAAGCCGATCAATGCAGCAGCCCGAAGCCGCTCCAACTCGAGATCTTTTTCTGCCAGCAGGGCCATGGTGCGATCTCGCTGTTTGTGCAGCTCTTCCTCAAGCCGCAGGAAATTCTCCCTGTGTTGAACATCCAGCTTCTCAACTTCCTGTTTGTGGGCCTGCTGGAGCAATACAAGCTCTTGTTGACGCTCTTCCAAGTCTCGTTTGTGCTGAGCTTCGGCTTCATCGGAGAGGATGCGAAGGTTGATGTACTTCTCCTTCAGCTCAGATAGCTGGTCACGTGCTTCCTCTAACTCTTTGGCCTGGTTGCCATCTTTCGTATTCTTGTTTTTCAAAACACCTTGCACCCTCATTTTGTAGCGCTCAAACTCTTCCCTCAGTTGCCGGAGCTCTTGCTGGTAGTGGAGTAATGAGGTCTTCTCCCCTTCCGAGACTTCCTGGTCCTCTTCTCCCTCCACCAGTCTCTCAATGTCTTGGTCTGGAGATTTTTGTGCAGCCATCAGCAGTAACTTCTTCACCTTCTCAAGCTTGTCCTTTAACACCTCTACGTTCAAGTTAGAGTCTTCAATATTGAGATCCAAGGTTGTTGTCCTGCTGACTGCTGCAATGGCGAGGGTTTTGTTCTCGGTGTCGAGTTGAAGGATTCGTTCTCGTAACCTCTGAGCATTCTGTTGGTCCTTCTGTCTGGCTTTCTCACCAGCACCCAGTAGTTCAGAGAGCTCAGATACTCGCTCCTCAAGGCTGGCCACTCGTGCCTCCTCCATTTGCGCCCGTTCTCTTAGACGGTCATCTGCCTGTGCTACCTGTATAGACATATTAAACAAGAGAACGAATGTTTAGACCATTATGAAGGAATTAAGCCGTGGTCACATTACACTTTGCACTCCATTTACTTACCGAAAATGCAGGCTCAGTTTTACATGTTCAACTTTGGTGAACTCGGTGACCAGAGAATTCGTATTACGAAAAGACATCCGACCAATAGAAGATTGAAACATCACACACTGACCTCTTGGCTCAATACAAAGAATATATATTTAAAAGCTGCATGTTTTTGATGTTGCAGGAAAGTTAGTAGATGGCACATTTTTAGCACCACGAGGAGGTTACCCCATGTGACTCTACCCTCCCTACCAACCGGGCCAATTTGGTTGATTAGGAGACCTGGCTGGAGTCACTCAGCACACCCTGGATTCGAACCCGCGACCCCAGGGGTGGTAGTCAGTGTCAACACTTGCTGAGAGTATGAACAACACATAAACATGTAACATCTGGGGTATTCCCCAAAACATTAGATCATATTAATTATCAATGTTTGAAAGGCAACCATTATACATTTAATATTAGACATTTTACATTATACTTAATAAATTACCAGTTTATGGACCATGATGGAAAAGCACATTATTTCCCAGATAATTTACCCCAAAGTCTTGAAAATGGAGCAAACATTTCTAAATATTAAAAAGATTAAAACTGATGAAAATTAAGTTTTCTTGTCAGTCAAATCAGATGAGGAAAAATTTATTCTACAAATCAGGAAATAAATTATGGCAGGCTACATTACTTACATTTTTTTTTTTTAAATAAATCATCAAATACATAATTCAATCATAAAACTCAAAATTATTAATCATTAAATCACTAAACAAATAAATAAATGTCCCTTGTATTTCATTTTAGCACTAGTTTGCATCCATTTTCATTGGGTTAATTTTTCCATTTAAGAATAAGCTTTGTGTCTTTATTTTCAGGGTTATTTATGGCTATGGACACATCAACGACAACCAACTACAGTGGGCATCCATAGTAAATATTCATAGCTAGTCAAATGAATGATGTAATTATTTGTTTTGTCACAAAACTTTGGTTGATCTAATGAAATTCCTCTGTGTGAAAATCTTTTGAATTCCAATTTTCCCACAGCTCTTAAATAAAAGTTTCAGCAAATGACACATATACATTATAAAATGCAACACAAGTTACTTTTCTTACTGCCATATCAAGCTGCTGTACCTTTCTGATCTCCTGTTGAAGCTGCTGATTGAAGTGAGCTTTGAGCTCTGCAATCTCTCGCTGGAGCTCCTCCACACGTGGGTCGGGTTTGCTCTTCTCCACCTCTGCCATCTTCAGGCTCTTCCTCAACTCCTCCCGTTCATTAGTGATGTCTTTCAGCTGCGCCTCATAATCTAGCCCTCGATCTGCTGCGTGCATCGCTCCAGCTAACGCCTCTCGAGCATCTTCCAGTTTGAGCTCTGCATCTTGTCTCAGACCCCTCTCCTCCTGCAGCAGTTTCTGGAGCTCTCGGAGCATGTGTGCATGATCACCCTGCTCTTGCTCCCGTTCATGTTGCTGGGTGATGACACGGGCTTTGCTTTCCGCCAGATGTTCCAGCAGGCTCTGGTGCTCCGCCCGGTGCTGCTTCTTATCTTCTTCCATCCTGGCCTGTAGCTCCTCCAGTTCCTGCATCATCTTCCTCTTGTCTGCCTGAAACGAGGCCTCCATTCTGGACTTCTCTTGAGTGACTGTGGCCAGCGAACTAGTCAGGGTGGACAGCTGTGTCTTTAGTTGGATGACACGGCGGTCTACGTCCACTACAGCGGAGATAGTGGGTGGCAGCTGTTCCATACATCCGCTGCTGCTGGTGCTCATGCCACTCTCAGACCCGCTTGCCTCCTCAGATTGCTGGGGTAACACGAGTGCGACAGCCCCAGCAGTGGATCCATCTACAACGCAGGTTTGGTCCCCTTCTGTTAGGTCACCTTTAGTGCTGTTCACACTGGTTGCTGTATCAGCAGAGGCTGCTGTGTCTAGGCTGTCTTCACTGTGAAGAGAACAGCGGTCATCGCCAAGGTCAGATGGCAAATGTTGTTCTGTGCTTCCACAGCTTTCACCAAGGGAAAGGTTTTCACCTCGCTGGCTTAGGTCAACCTCCTGAGAAATGGTCAGTACCTTCAGGCTGGCTTCCAAGGCCTCCTTTTCCTTAAGTAGGCTTTGGTACGCTCTGACAACATCTTTGAAGCGTGTCTGATACTTCACAAGTTGTTTCTTCTGCACTTCAATGGTTTCAAGCAGTTCCTTCTTGCTTGGGCCTCCACCACCGAAGCTCACACCAAACTTCTCCATGCTGTGTTAGTCAGGTGTCATCCTTTCAGATATAAACAACACCTGCAGGACAGCAAAATTAACAGTTGTATGACTACCAAGAAAGCAAGGCAATATAGAATATCTTCAATATCCACCATTTCGATTTTTGGAATGAAAAGAAAGCAATGGCCAAACAAATAATGATAATAAAGTTACTCTCTTACAGATCATCATTTTAAATCGTTTAATTGTTGTTAGTTAGTCGAAAACTTATTGTGCTCTTTGCCCTGTATTTCAAGGTAATATTGACTTTATTTTTACAGCTCATATCATTGTTTGTATGCTCATTCGTTAGTCGGTTGGAAAAGTGAGAGAGAATTGACACATAAAAGCACATTGCACATGACAGTTAGACTCAAGAGCATTGTAAAAAAAAGCGTGAACTGTAAGTGCTCTTGTCTTCATTAACTATTAATGAAGTTTAATTAACGTCCAAAATATCGCTCTTACCTGAATACGTGTCTTGTTTTACTTCCTGTGGCTATGTCTAGAAGGTAACACCCCCGCAAAGTCTCGCGAGAGTCTCATTCGCGGTTCGGTTTAGAGATAAGGTTTTTGGGAGATAGGGTTTTTGGGAGATACCAATCGAAAGTGATCATCCCTATGCCCTACTCACTGTAAAGGACAAAGCTCTTAATGTGGGCTCTCGAAAGAGAGCATGGCATTACAGTTTGAATGTATCCTTCACTAAATGTATTGTAAAAGGCCACTTCTGTTTGGAACGGCTCTTCGAGTGGCGTCCCTTTCCCGAAGTGCCCTTCAAAGGCACAAAATGCCGTTTGGAAACGCCCCCAAGGTCAGAGTTCAGTTTATGTGCAGGGGTTGGTTGCCGTCTCTTCCTGGTTGGGAAGTGATGTAATGTTTGAGTGAAACAAATAAAAGTTTGAAAGTATTAAGAGAAGAATATGTTCTACCTGATTAAAGAGCGCTAAATCGTTGAATTTTGGTCATTAGTGTATTAGTACAATCTTTCAAAATATACTTGGAAAAACATGCAGCATTAGTGCCGGGAAACTGGTAAAAAAAAAAGTTGATGAAACGACGAAATGAATAGTGATATTTGCATATACAGTATATTTTGAATACTAAGATATGTATTGAATTCATAATTTGTTTTAATTTCTTCATATTCAAAATAATAATAATAATTATCTATCTATCTATCTATCTATCTATCTATATATATATATATATATATATACATACATACATACATACACTGGCAGAATGTACAGATTTTGCTGTTTCGGCTGAAAATGGGTACTTCTACCAAACTGGCTTTCAATTGATCACAAAGTATAGTCAGGACATTACTGATGTAAAAAAAGAGCACCATCACTATTTGAAAAAACAACCAAAAAATGTTTTTTTTTTTTTTTTTTAATTATTTTTTTTTATATATAAAATCTAGACAGGCCTCATTTCCAGCAGCCATCACTCCAACACCTTATCCTTGAGTAATCACGCTAAATTGCTAATTTGGTACTAGAAAATCACTTTTTTTCGCCATTATATCAAAGCTGTTTGGTTCATTAAATGAAGCTTAACATGATATTTGTGTTCGTTTTTGAGTTGCCACAGTATGCAATAGACCTGTCTTAAGGTCAATATTATGTCAAAAATGAAACTCCTCAGTCAATTACAATGCTTGAAATTGCCAAAAGAAAAATAAAAATAAAAAAAGAAAGAAAGAAAGAAAATAAACCTGTAGTGCTCCTGTGAGATGCTGAAAAACAGCGAGACATGACACAACAGTCAAAATATTCACACGATGGACACAAAACCCATTTGGCCCTAAGTGATGTAACCTCTCTAAGTCCTCTTGTTAATAACCTCTTGATTGTTTTTCTTCACTTTCGCTTTGTGAGAGAAATTTTCATTTATTTATGAATTTCTGATTAGATCTGTCAGAATTAACACGTTAACGCATGCGATTAATTTAAACCGTTAACGAGTTATTTTTCTTAATCACGATTAAAGCATTTATCGTTAATACAGCATTACAAAGGTTCCGCCCTTCACACCAGTATTAATCAGAATCAGCTTCTGATTCTAAAGCTGATTCTGATGAACACTGGTGTGAAGGGCGGAACCTTTGTAATGTGTACGCCTGGAGTCACTACACTGACACACACGCTGCCAGAGCCCTGCTACAATTTAGCTTAAAAGCTTAGCAAACACGTCGGTCCTGTAGACTTTCAATGGACGGAACTGTCTTAACCATGGAGCTACAAAATACCTGTAGAGAGCTAACCGTTAGAGCTAACCCGTCATCATATCTATGACTGTGCTCAGCTAGCGCAGGATTCCCAGACAGCTAGTGAAATGGAGGCTGCAAATTTGACACGTGTCTGATCACGCAATAGTTAGGGGAAAATATAAATCAATTTCACGCTTTAAAGAGCCCTTCGAAAATAATCCGTCACCGTTTAACGATGTGCTATAATGTAACGGAATAATTTGAATTTAAATGTTCTTGGAATTCTTGTCATAAAATACGGCTACTTTTGAACGGCTGACTATGTAGGAACATGCTTTTTGCCATTGGATGGTGTAGTTCTAGCATCCACCAGCAGGTGCTAATAGGGTTCCGCTAACCATCCAATTCCTGACCATCTGGTCTTATGCTGCCATCATGTGCTGTCGGAATTTTTCTACTTCCCACTTCTGAAGTGGTAATTACAAATGCGTCATGTTCACACACTTTGTTGTCAGAAAGAACGGGAAACACGGGCCGTGTCTCGTTTGGAAGGATGCTATTTTCACTGTGTAAAAATTTACAACATGCAAAGAATGATTGCTGATATACATAAATTAATTTGAACAAAACGGCAAGCACTAACAATTTGTTTTATTTAGAAAAATTAACAAAACCTGACATTCACTACAGAAACGTTACTCTCCTCCCATCTCAGCAACTCTGCCCACATGGAAAGAACCTATATGAGGATATATGTGCATATATGAAACCTATATGCAGTTTATATGCACATATATGCTGCATATATGCACATATATGATAATATATATGCTGTATATATGCGCATATATGCCACATATAGGCAAAATTGGTGCATATATGTGCATATACAGGCCATATAGGTCTCCTGTATTGCTTCTTTATATCCACATATAAGCCCTATATGTGCATACAAGATATGTCTCCTATATAGCTCATGGCAGGATCTAGTCATTTTGTAGCTCATATCTCACTTTGGCAACTGTCATACACGGTATTGGTATCACATTACAAATTGGTATCACATGTAATTGGCATGTTATGGAATTTAACTATGGCAATTAAGTGAGAGGAGATGGAAAGCTATGATGTCTACACATTTTCCTGAAACATTTACAAGGTCAATTCTTTCTTGTATGAAGATAGTAGAAAAAGTTTTTTTTTTTTTTTTTTAAAGTTTTTTTATTTTGTCAATCAAGCCTTTTTTACAATTTCACGTAATACGCAATTACGTTGAAAAGGTCACGCTTCCATAGCTGCCAACTCTCACGCTTTCGCCGTGTGACAAACGGTTTTGCCTGTTTTCACACGCACTCACGCCACACATCCAATTTCTCACGCAAAAAAAAAAAAAAACGATCTTGAAACTTCCTGACCGTAGAGATGGCGCTGATGAGCGCCACTGAACCCTATGCGCTGCACCCCGAAGTTACCGAAAGAAGAAAAGATACCGCGAAAGACAACGGGAAAAACTACCTCGAGAAGTCTGATGATGAGATCAGGTATGTAACAATGAAATGTCGTCCAATTGACTCACTCTCTTAAACTTTAAATCTTGAAAGAAATTATTTGTTTGTGTTTCTGCGTGTGTCTGTGAACATGAGTGAATAAACTCAGAGTTTATTCATTCATGTTCACAGACACAACTGTTCACAGCACACAAGCAGCAGGAGAGCACCTTGTTAACCTCGTGGTATACAGGTGAAACTTGAAAATGTTTTATATCGTGCAAAAGTTAATTTATGATTATGGCTTACCTTTTCACAATATTCTAATTTTGAATTTGGGGTTTTCATATGCTGTAAGCCATAATCATCAAAATTATAACAAATAAAGGCTTGAAATATCTCACTTTGCATGTAATGAGTCTATATAATATTTAGTTTCACTTTTTAAGTTGAATTACTGAAATAAATGAACTTTTGCATGATATTCTAATTTTTCAATGTTCACCTGTACTGTATGCTCAAAACATCAGCTCATAGCATTGTTTATTTACTCACATCATGGCATTTATCTTTTTATTAACGGGCCAAAGATAAAGGACTCACTGTGGATGAAGACTTTCTGTAGGACCAAACAGCACTTCGAACAGGTAATATGTATTCAAAAGAATTTAACATAAATACAGGAACTTTGTGCATAGAAGTAGGCATGTTTTTGTAACTGAGAGTAGAGTTATTAAACCAACATGACCATGAATTCTTTAAGGTTTCAAAGATGTCCCGTTAGAGACCTTTGCCAGGACAAAAGCGGAACCTTTTATTTTATTTAAAGAACAAGCCAAGTGAGAAAAGACAGACAAACACACTGACAGAACAGCCAGAACGACTGATAGAAATGACAGGACAGACAGAAGAGCAACACACAGGACAGAGAGAGCAACAGACAGGACAGATAGACGCACATGCAGAGGAGCAAAAGACAGGACAGATAAACGCACATGCAGAGGAGCAATAGACAGGACAAATAGAACGACCAACAGGGCAGATGGAAGAAGACACAGAGGCACAGACAGAAGAGACCCCCCCAATCCAACAGCAGGGCCAGAATAGTCGTGCTCTGGCTGGAGCAGCAACATATAAATCCATTTTCAAAAATGAGTGGACCTCTTCATGGCCATTTATTACCAGAGGAAGCCTCAAGACGCACTACTGGTGTGCAGTCTGCCGTATTGAAAACTCATGTTGCCACCAGGGTGTGGCAGATGTAGTGCGCCACATAAAAAGCAAAGGCCACCAAGAAAAGACACGGGCTCTCCAGTCCACATCCACAATATCCCAATATGCAATGCCCGTTCCCTCTGTTGGGGGGATGTCTGCACAAGAGTTTAAGGTATGATATGTGTAATGGTCCTGTCAAGGTTCAGTCAAGAGTTTTGTGTTATAGTTGATCACAGTAAAGTCATGGTTGATAGTTTTGACTAATTGGTTTGTATTTCAGTGTAGTACAGTCCAGGTTTCTTAATTTGAGATCTTAGTTGCTGAATGTGTTTTTTACCATTATCGCAGGTGTCTATTTGAAATAAACTATGGTCTTTAGGGAGTATTAATAATTTTTAATTTCTTACAGACAAGAAGGGCTGAGGTCAAAGTGACAGCTGGGTTGGTAGTTCACAACATCCCCCTAGCCTTTGCGGACCACCTGGGGCCTCTCCTAAAAGAATGTTTCGGAGATTCGAAGACAGCGCAGGAGTACAGGTGTTCCAGGACTAAGTCATCCTGCATTACCAATGAAGCACTTGCACCATATTTCACACAGGAGCTTGTGAAGGAGATGAAAAAAGCCCCGTATACCCTTGTTACGGATGAGTCGAATGACACTGGTATTTCCCAAACTATTTGAGATTTTTCTCCTCTGCAAAACATTTAGTTTGTGCTGCTGGTTGATGACAATATACCTAAAACTTAACAACTTGTAACTCTACTTTCATAAATAGGTTTCCCCATCTCCTTCCATACCATGGGCCAGAGGAGCATGACCTTCTGGGTGAGGAGTTTCTAAATTATCAGACCATGCCAATGATATCCCTGCAGGACGAAACTGAAATGGAAAGTTTCTGGGCTGAAATGGAAACCCGGAAACATAAGGTAAACACTTTTTTTTTTTTCTTTCCTTTTGACAGGTGTGGCTTGGCTACATCTTTTGCATGCATATATATCATGCATGTTGCAAATTATGAATTGTTTTTATCTGAACTTTGTTAATGGATCAACCTGAAGTATACTTGCAGTATTAATCAATCAAAAATCAAAGTATGTTTTTTCCATTGAGTTCTTGGTGCATAGGTGACAGGAGCCAAAGAATTCCTGGTCCTGGTGTTGCCCCATGCAAACGCAGATGCTGAGAGGGTGTTTTCACTTGTGGGACTGAACAAAACCAAGAGAAGAAGCAGCCTAGCATTGGATGGCACCCTGTCATCAATAATGACCATAAAGATGGCCAATCTGGAGCCCTGCTTTAAATGGGAGCCCCCCTCAGATATCATCAAGGCCTCCAAGAATGCCACAGGCCAGTATAACCATGCCCACAGATCATAGACAAGAACTTAACCCAGCTTCTGATCTGCATCTGATTATGCCTAATTTTTAGTTATTTTTGTAATTCATTCATCTGTTTTACTGCTTGAAAAAGTTGTACTGTTTAAGCACTTTATTTGTTGCACTTTATTTGTTTCTGTGGGAGGCTTTAAATGAAGAATAATTTCCCTCCCTAACTAATCTTGTTGTTTTTGGCTGAACATAAATCATTAAGTGCTCTTAAGAATACAATTATTTACAACATAGGCTAGGTTTCAGTTAAGAATTAGTTTAATACCACTCTAATCAAAATTCAAATCAACCTACCTAGGTTAAATCTTAAACACTGGTGTATGAATTAGGATTTATTGTGGTACATAGGCAGTCATTTAGGCACAACAATAGTTTTCTGGTTGAATGTTCAGCTCAAGTCTAGAAGGCCCTACAAGTCATGATGCCGAACATAAATCAGAATAAGTTCAGGTATTGCACATCTTTAGCAGACCACCCAAAAATCCACTAGAAAGCAGGAAATCACATCTACTTAATCAAAAATTTCCTGGGGATGGACCTTAAGCTATGTTTGCTTCACAGAATGTAACCAATATTGTCCATCTCAGTAGGCTGCCCCTATCACCGGCTTTGGGCCTCCCCACAAACCACCAGAATGCAGGGTGCAACATCAAATTAATTCCAATTCTCTGATATCTGAGCCACCAACTTGTGTGGCTGCGTGCGTGGCATAATCTAATCTAAAACAACTGCAGAAGTTGTACTTCACCTGTGTTTTAAGCAAACCAAAAAACACGGGAGTGGCCAAATTTTTCCTATCCATGAATTTTCTCTGCTTTGGATGCACATGATTGACCGTGTGACTGTTAACAATGCAGTCCCCATGACGGACATGTGCATATGAAAGAACGATGCTGCTAAAAAAAAACGGGAGGGGGTGATGTTTCCAATCAGAATTTCCTTCAGATTTAGCAGAATCCAATCAGAATCTTCCAATTGACGTGTACATGACGCATTTTTTATGATCAGCCCTTTATCCAAAATATGTGTCCAATCGCAGCTGTACTGTAAGCACTTTGGGTTCCTGATGAAGCACTATATTATTATTATTATTATTATTATTATTATTATTCTGTCTTATTATTTTTGTCTTCTCTAGATGCTACATTGAAGAAGTGGCCGGCAACCAGCCAAGGGCAGATAGGCACATCTATCAATTCGAAGCTCACGGAGCTGAGAAGATCAACAAGATAATATATTTTTTTTTTCTGTTCAGTTTTTTGACTTATTTTTGTTCTTGTACTATTTGATTGTTCTTAAATAAATAAATAATGTAAATTTCTAAATTTTGGGCTATTATTTATGTTGCCTAGTAGCTATGGATTTTAATAATATATAGGTATATAAAGGTGCATATATAGGTGCATATGTGTACACATATATGTACATATATAGGTACATGTATGCACGTATATGTACACATATATGCACACATGTACGCACCTATATGTATACATATATACACCTATATGTTCACCTATATAGGTACATGTATGCACGTATATATGTGTACATATATGTACATATAGGAAACCGGCCAATTTTATATATGTCACATATATTACAAACCTATATCAAAACCTATATTAAAACATATATGTTTATATAGGTTATTTCCATGTGGGTGGTATCATCTAGAATTCAGAGATTCCCACTTAAAGTTCTGAAGTTGCAGGTTCATTCATGTGCTCGGAACCCTAATTACAATTTTCCCAAATCCACTTGAAGGGCACATTAACACGCAAAAGTTGACCATTACTATCTCCTATGATAGAGCCGCGGAGTTTGTTATTTCATTAAATATAAAGAATCTCTGACAGCTCTTCCCTGCCAGTGATAAAATGATGGAGAAAGGAGCTCTTATCACTATTTAATGCACAAAATAAGCCAAGATGGGTCTTGTGACAGAAATCAAGTTTTTTTCAGTCTATGTAAGGTGCATGTTGAGTTCATAGAGGCACTCGATGCTGGTGTTGACACCCTGACGCAAATAATAATCGCAGCTTCACAATTGCTGTAACAAAGTGTATAGCCACAAACTACCGGCAAAATGAAATTGTGAAGGATGAGAGAATTAGAGATTTAATGCCCATTGCAATGAATATGCAACCTATGGGGAAACTAATTCTTCACATCTTCGTCAATCTCACACTTAGACTTCGGGAAACATTTAATGTTCCTGAATTGGTGATATTTTAATGCATTTCTATGTTTATATTGTGGAAGGTGTTGATTGGAAAATGTTCACACAGTATTATATTGCTACATATTGATTGTTTTCTTTCCCAAGATGGAAATAAATACATTTTGACATGAAGTATATATAGTGTCAAATTTCAGAACTTATACTGAATAATTTATGATTAATCATGATTAAATAAAAAAATAATGTGATTAATCGCGGTTAACATTTAATTGAATGACAGCACTATTTATGATATTAATGTAAAGATGTTACATTTAATATGAATCCCATAGGTGTTAAAGTGACATTTAATAGTAGAGTTAGAAATTATGTTTATGGTTCTGCTGATGTTTATGTAAGCCTTGAAAAGAGAACTTTGTCTCCGAGGTGCCAAGTGCCTAAACATAGCAGAAGGATTTGTGGTACATTCACACACATCATCAAAATCATAAGGGTCAATATGCCGTTTCCACCTGGGCATGTTGTTTGCTTAAAGAAATGTAAGGAGAGTTATCCTTAGAACTGTTAGAGGTGCAAGAATCATGGACTAAAAGGTATCAATTGAGTTTGGTTGATTCTGAGACTTCTCTTGACAAGCTGCTTGCTCTTGTGTAGGAGAACTTTGTCACCCAGTACCGAAATAAACTTCTCTAGGGAAAGATACAAAGACTTCTTTTGAGTTTTCTTTATTAGGATAATTTCCCAAACATATTTTTCACGTTCAAGCCACATATGCATCTGAAGGAACAGGTCTCTCTGAGGGGCTGGACTGGTTGTCCAATGAACTATCAAAGCACCGAGTATGGAGAAGGACTATTGAGATGAGATTTGAGGAACTATGAAGAAACAATGAAATACGAGATGTCGAGAATTTTTTTTTCGAAATGTTCTGCGCCTGTTGGTTTAACCTTGATGTTAAAGACTTTGCAATAAGTTCCTATTCTGAAGCACTTTTCTATATTTTCCTTCCCCATTTTCATGGTCACCCTTTCCAGATATTTTTAGACTTCCTTAATATACCTTTAATTCATTTTGGCCTTTTATTGTATTAGTTGATTGCACGACAACTATGAAACAAAGATGACATAGCCTATATGGTTTTGATAATGGCAATTTAAAATTAAAATATGTATATTTTATGACTGGGTGTGCTTGGGTCTAAAGCATAAGGAACTTGGGAATGATCTCAAATATAAGGCATATTTTTAGAAATAAAATCAAGAAATATTTTATTTTTTGGTGAACTATCCCTTTAAAGCTAATCTTTGTCATGCAAATGTCAAACACAAGCATCAAAAGCCATAGTGAAGATGATAACAATTCTAGTAAATATAGTTAGTTAAAAAACAAACAAACAGATAATACATGATCAGAACATGACATTTAAACTCAAGTAAAGGCTATAGCATTTCGGGTCGTCTGTGGGCCCGATGGGTCTATTGCGCAATAACTTTGCGATATGCAAAAACTCAAAAATTAAAAGATAAACATATCTTAACATCGTTGGAAAGCTGATACTCCAAAGGGTTCAAGAACACCATGCATTTTAATTTGGGTAGGCCTTTTTTAGGCGTTTTTGGCAAATATTGCAGGATGTTTAAAGGGTTAAGGTATTGAATATTTATTGCTTATACCACAATTCCACGATTCACAAACTTATTTTTAAATATGCATAGTACTTATATATATATATATATATATATATATATATATATATATATATATATATATATATATATATATATATATATTACTGTTAAAGCAATTATTGTAAAGTGTGCATTTTAGTTTCTGCTCAAAGGAAAACAACAATTTCATGACACCTCTGAAGCCCCTGCTTTCCTCTGAGAATAACAAGCTCTCACTCCCATGATGCAATCAGAAAACATACATCAAACATTATGATCAATAACACCAAGTGTAACTCCAGTCTATTACAATTCTGCATTATCATATGATGATGTTATGATCAGCATCAAAACATGCTTGCACATTTGTGCAAGGAAGTTGTAGGTTAATGGATTGTACAGGTTAAAACGTAAATTTTCATCAATAATATATTCTAGTCTGTTGTTAATCATACACCAAAAAACATCACATGTAGCCTGTGACATTTCAATTGGACAAGAATAATAAACAAGCATACTCTGGTTCAGGTCAAACACACCGGAGACCACCAAACTCCCAAATCTGTGTAATAAAAAGTCTTATTACAAAAGTAATAGAGGATGATTGCGCTAGTGCTCAAGTGGTTGTAATAGCTGGGTCATTTCCATGTGAGGGCACCATTTTGAGCTTGTAATTGTGTGTGTATGTGACCAGTCCATAGAGTTTTCTCTACTAGACAATAACAGGTTCCCGTTGGTTGTTGTGCCTTTTGATTACAAAAACTTTCTGTCCGGAGATAGTCACGGCATAAACATAATCTTCAAACATCACTGTGAACAAATCAGACAATAACATCAAGACCTTTATTAAGTGATGGCTTAAAGCAGATTTTGTGGATTGCCGAGCTCAACTATAATAGTGTGTATGTATCTCACCTGACATGCGTCTGAAAGGGGGCTCAGCGTTCCCTTGCAACCTAAAACGACAAGCCGTTCTAACCATCTGCATGATCATTCCTGCCGTGTGCTCATCATTCTCCAGCTCTCCTGCGGACTGTAAGACAACAAAAGACAATTTACAAAATAGTTCACTTACCTCTGAATTTCTACATTTAACTGCAGCATGTTTTCCTTAATATGTGAATTTGTATGAATTTTCCAGGATATGGATTTTTAAAATGTACACTAAGAGCAATTTCAAGCTATAAATTATATTCAATACAGAAGATTCAGTTATATTAAACATTTTATTAATTTCCCTGAATTTTCAAGGCCCGAAAAACCACATTTAAAAAAATTTGCTTTTTTCAACATCTGTCCTGTTTACTCTTTAACTGTTCATGAAGAGTGCTTTGTACATAAGAAAATGGATGAGTTTTTACTGCACTTTAAAAAGAATATTCCAGGTTAGCTCAATGGACAGCATGTGGCATAATGTTGATTACAAAATAAATAAAAAAAACTCGTCTGTCCTTTTCTTTAAAAAAAAAAAATAAAAATAAATCTGAGGCACCTACAATGGAAGTCAATGGGGAAAATATAAGTGAATGTGACCAATTTTTGGAGGGTTTAAAGTAGGGATGGGCATTTTGTGAAGCAGATAATTTTTATAAAAGCACTTACATTAATTCTTCTGTTAAAACTGTGTATTATTTGAGATGTAAAGTTAATAAATAAATCGTCATTTTTAACAGTTGTTTTTGGATTTGTTGACATTTCATCTTCATGAAAACTAAGTTATAAAATTGGCTTTATAAAATTAGTAAGTTATTTTATCACACTAAAATCATTTGAACACACATATTGTTTATGTCTTGCAGCTATACTTTTGAAACAGTGAGTATTTTAACCGTTACAGATTGACCCCCATTCACTTCCATTGCAAATGCATCACAGGAAAACAGATTGTTTTGCTTTTTTAAAAGAAAAAGAGGGACAAGTCGAAATGAATATGTGTGGTTATGAACATTATACCACAAATGCTGTCGATTGAGCTTAACTTGTGTTGAACACAGAATATATATTTAAATGTTTAATAACTCACCGCAAGAACACCGTCTTCACTAATGACCAAATACCCAATCTGGTCGGGTATTCTTTCCAAACCCTGGGTCAGAGCTGTGGTCTGCAACACAAAACGACACTTAAAGAAAGAAAACACTGGCCGTGGCCATCTGAACACCACTATTCTGCTTTAGACACACTTGCGCACATCACAACAAAACCTTTGGTAAAAAAAAAATAAACGTTTAGAACGGACAAATACATCTCAACTAAAATGTGAACTTGCCATTTTCTTGACAGTGCAGATGATGTTTTACTGTCGTCTTCCTTTACCTCCCGTCTCACGTGACCATCGAGCAAGCGTCACCTCAAAGGCGGCTTTTATGTTGTTTTCAAGCATCAACTTTATGTTTTATATTTCATAAATATACCATAATTGCTAAGATTCCTAAGAATTTGATAAGGATGTGGCCAGTAATTACCAAATTCGCACAGTATTTACAATTCGCTCGCTAATAAACACACACAGCTGACTCCGGATCAGATTTCCCGTCGTTATCATTATGACTACGACGTCATGTACGCCAGCGGCACAGATCCCAGATCAGTTATCTTAAATAAACGCTTAAGAGCTAGTCAAAGCGGAAGTGCAGGAGTCAGCTGGTTAAATCATATGATCCTGTAGGACAGGAACACATTTAACTAATTCTGTCTGTTATTTGAGCACGTATAAGAAAAACTCGCAATGCCTGGACGGGGGAAATTAATCGCTGTTATAGGAGACGAAGATACGTGTACCGGATTCCTTCTCGGAGGGATAGGAGAACTAAATAAAAATCGGAAACCAAATTTCTTGGTGGTGGAGAAGGACACGAGCATCACAGAGATAGAGGAGACCTTCAAGTAAGAGCCAAGATTTTAAATAATATATAATTTAGTATACAAATATCAGTATCAATATAATATAGTAAAGATATTTTGACTAAGGAAAGTGTTTCTGCATACATTATAGCCCCCAACCTAATTCCTTACATGGCATCTAACCAATTCAAAATATATCTGTTCTTGATTTACAGGAGTTTCCTGGCTCGCAATGACATTGGCATCATCCTCATCAACCAGTTCATCGCTGAAATGATTCGTCATGCCATAGATGCCCACATGGAGTCCATCCCAGCAGTGTTGGAGATTCCTTCAAAAGAACATCCGTATGATGCCTCCAAAGATTCCATCCTGCGACGGGCCAAGGGCATGTTCTCTGCAGAGGACTTCCGATAAGCAGCTACCGCTGTGGGGTCACGGTCCGACCTGAGCAAAGGAGAAGAGATGAGGGGTTTATGTCTTGTTGTTTACTTCTTGTCCTCCTCCATCTTGCTTTGAAGCTTAAAACGATATTACAAAGATTATATAATGTACTTGAATCCAGTGTTGTTAATGTGATGTTGTGTGATGTGCATTCTTCCATTCCCATGTTTGAAGAATGGTTTGTGTGATCTTAATGAAAATGGTTTATAATTATATTATATATATATATACATGTGTATATACATGTATGTGTGTATATATATATATATATATATATATATATATATATATATATATATATATATATATACACACACACAGTACTGTGCAAAAGTTTTAGGCACATGAGATGTTTCACAAAAGCATTTGTTTTAAGATGGTTATTTATGTCTTCAGCTTTAGTGTGGCAATAGGAAATATAAATGTTAGACTCCCAAATATTAATTTTGCAATTAGAATAGAAGAACAGCGAGCCCTGCAACAGATGTCATGGCCCCCACAGAACATTATGTCAGTCTGAGATTACATAAAGAGACAGAAGTAATTGAGACAGCCTAGATAGACAGAAGAACTGTGGAAAAATCTCCAAGAACCTTGGAACATCTTATTCTGCCAACAACCATTAAAATTGTGTCCAGGTGTACCTAGTAGAAATGCTGCTGTTTTAAAGGCAAAGGTGGTTACACCGAAAATTGATTTAGCTGTTTATGTTTACTGGACTTTGTATGACATTAAGTGATAAATGAAAACTATTTTTGGCATTATTTTTGAAGACATCTGACTATGCAACATTTTTCACAAGTACCAAAAACTTTTGCACAATATTGTATGTATATCCCAAGAAATTATGATAAACAAGATTTCTTGTAAACTATAATTTATATTTGAGGAATTTAATTTGTCTTTCATCTTTAAAAATATAATATTGGAATGCAGAAACCAACGTCCACTTAGTTAGCTCTCCTTCAATCTGTCTCAAACTAATTAAACAATGTTATCCGAACCTGTGCTGTATATGCTCTTCGTCATAAAGTTTCTCAGTCCGAGTATTGCAAACATGAGAGCCTTTCACAGTGTGCTGTAATAAAAATGTTATGTCTTATGAACTTTGAATTTGAGTTTATTAAAAGCATTGAAGCCTGACACTCTGTCTATTGGTGTTGTTTGACGACTGTCTTTTTTTCTAAAAAGTGTGTCCAAGAATAACTTCAAAGCTGCTTAAAATTGGTTTGATATCACATTTTGATGTAATGACAAGAAGTCAAGTAAAGTGTACATAAATTTTTTTTGTCTGGCTTTCCACAAGAATAATACAACCCATGTAAGTAATGAGGGTAAAAACATCACATCCTGTTGGTCCCAGTTCCTGGAAAGCATTGTGTAACTGACATGATGGTCACTCGCATATCAAACACTATGGGAATTCAACTGGATCTTATAATAAAAGCCATTAAACAGGGCTGAACAGATCCAATGTGTCCATCATGTTAAACTGAGCAATTTATATAAATTGGTTTGACTCGTAACAAAAGATTGAATTGATAGATTGATTGAGAACTATTGGACACAATATTCCTTCTCTGCTTATTGTATAATGATCGAAACAATCTTTTTTGATAGACCTGCTAGTTAACTGAACCAGTTTCAGCCTAAAGAGTTATAACATCATATAACACACACACACACACATGGGTTGTGGGTTTCCATGTTTTATGGGGACTTTCCATAGACATAATGTTTTTTTATAATTCTATCCCCCAACCCTAAACTTTCTGCATTTTTACAATTTCAAAATACATAATTTAGTCTGATTTATAAACTGTTTTCCTCATGGGGACTGACAAAATGTCCCCACAACGTCAAAAATTTTATGTTTTACTATCCTTATGGGGACATACACACACACACACACACACACTTTAGATTACATTCCTTTTTAACTCAAAAATCAAATGTTTTCCCATGACTGCTTTCCAACATTGTGACACTGTCAAATGATTTATTATTGTGTAATATCTTATGTTCTCACTGTAAGTTCCAAAATATTTTCATAGCATTGAGCAGGCCTCATCACTCTTCTCTGTCTGTCTTTTAAACAAAGTTTGTACATGTTTTATTCAAGGGCGCAGAATGGAATAAAATGCAACTCATCTGCTTCATTCAGATTGACAAGTAAAAACTATATATATTTATATCAACAATAAAAACATTTTAGCAGTAAAAATGTCCATTCCTGATATCAACAAATGAATTACAACTAGAAAAAAATTCTAAATTCAGATCTTTAATTTTATTGTGCATTAGTCTTTTAATATACATATGAATGAATAAAGCCATGATTAATTTAATCCATAAATTAAAGTGTCCAATAACAGAGGATTTTACTGTATTACTGGAGGATTACTGAGGATAAGACATCAATTTTGGCAGGGCATGTGATCCCAACATGGCAGCCCACATGAGGAGACCCTCTCCATGTAGAATAAAACAGCTTTAATAAGGTTACTAATATGACTGTAGTTTTCTTCTCAGGTGAATTTCAAAATTACTTTTAATTTATGTAGGAGTAAAAAAAAAACTTATGAGGAAATGCACCTTTAAAATATGTGAACTGTCTTGAGAACTGTGAATTGCAGTTCATTAAAAGCAATGAAGTCTGGCACTCTGTCTGCTGCTTGGTGATGTAACCCTTACATTTCACATCATTTCTCATTAATGCCAAGAAGCCAAGCTAAGTGAAATTCTCTTTGTCTGCCTTTCCCACGAATTTGTAATTATATTAGAAATAATATTCTGCAAGATTATCTATCATGTGTAAACCACATAACGTTACTTGTGCAATAATCATACGTGGCATATATGAGAAATGATCATGAAAACATCGCATCCTGTTTGACCCCAGTTTCTGGAAATCATTGTGTCTGGCGTTCACTCTAAAGCATCATGGGAATCTAAATGTCATTAATATCTGAGAACAGCGAATATATCCACAACCGTAAAACAGCTCTTAATTCTGTCCCTCGTGTTTCATTAAATCAGTTGTAGTTTGATTTGACCTTAACAAAAGATAGACATAGATATTTATTCTCTTGCTATCATCTATGATGATGACAGATCTGCAAGTAAAACTGTTTCAGAGTAAAATTTAAAGTGACGCACACTTTAACTTACATTCCTTTACAACTTCGACCAAAAATCAAATGTTTTCCCATGAATGCTTTCCAACATTGTGACACTGTCAAATGATTTATTATTGTGTAATATCTTATGTTCTCACTGAAAGCTACAAAATATTTTCATAACATTGAGCAGAGCTCATCACTCTTCTCTGTCCATCTTTTAAACAATGTTTGTCCATGTCTTAGTCAAGGACAAAACCGACTCTGGCCGGTGGGAATCACACACACACATGCAGACGTGCTCTTAAAAGGGTAGCGAATGGTATAAATGCTTAAATCCAATTCACAGCTGCTTCATTCAGATTCACTCTTCTCAGTTATCCAGAGCTTGTGTGTAATGGACAGCATGTTTCCTGCCTGGGCTCTCGTCGCTTTGCTCCTGAGCTACACTCTTGGGGTTCCCATCCAGAACAGCACAAGGTAATATATTCTCAGCCATTGAGTGGTATTAATGTTGGCCTTTGTCTAGAAAAAGAATCAAATTCTACATACTTTTGGTGTATTTTGTATTTTTTTTTTTTTTTTTTTTTTTTTTAACAGTGCACCTAATTTGGAGTATTTTTTCAATGACACAGTAACGAACTCCACGGTGTGAGTATATTTACACAACACACACACACACACACACAGTATGTTCAACAAGAGCACAGTGAATTATGATGCCAGTATAAGTTTTGACCCTAACCCTCTTATTTACTTGAAGTGAGGAAAGGAACATAAAGCCCAAAGAGTAGCTAAACTGCCAAAATCATCTGGATTAATTCAGTTTTAACAAACAGAAATTGTGTTTAGGTACTCTTTCATCGAGCCCAACAGATGTCTGAATTTAAACAATGGATGAATAGTTCGCTCCAGTATTTCATGATGCTTAATAAAAGGCTATGTTGCACAATATGTTGTGGGTAAATAGATTTGCAATGCATTTTTGCTGTATTTTTGCATCTTGCTGCCACATCTGGTATGCTCCTGCAACGTGGCAACATGCTGTTCATGCTCCCAGTGTGAATACTCTAACCTGTTAACATGTGCCGAAAATATGCACTGCTTTCGCTTGCAGTTTTAAACAGACCTTGCACATTTTTCATGTTTTTTTGTATTTCTTTTTTTTTTTACTTAGATGAGGTAAGAAAAAGTAGATAGACAGACAGACAGACAGACAGATAGATGATAGATAGATAGATAGATAGATAGATAGATAGATAGATAGATAGATAGATAGATAAAAACACCTTTAAAGAGAGAGTAACTTACAGCAGATTAAAGGCCTTTTATGGGTTTGTTTACAATTGAGGTCATTAAATCTGGTCAGTTCCTAAAAAGACAGCATGCAATTCAGAACAGTCTGAAGGTCTGTGCCAAGTTGGGTGGATTTAGGTTGAAAGCTGTTGGAGTTGGTGTCAGAAAACTTTGTCTCGTTTTAGGCATTAAATTATTATTATTTTTTTAAATCCCTAAACAAAGTTTTAAGAATAAAAGTATATTGCTTTGTGAAGCCAACATTATTGCTAACATAAAACATAGTATTTTCACCTACAGTAGTTCCATTGCTGATATCAAGAATTAGGATTTTATCAACTGAAAATGTAACTGAAGATATCTAAAATGTTAAATGTAACCCTGCATGTGATTAAATATCAAAACGGTTTTCAATACTGGACAGTGTTTTGTATGCTTTTCCAGCAATGGATCTGATGGGTCTTCTCTGAATGCCACAGTGTGAGTATTGTTTCAGAACCGTCAGACACACATTACATTTGACCGAACAAAACCAGCATGAATGATGATGCCAGGCTGGGTGTTGGAGTGAGAAAGCAATGTTCTTGCACTGTGAAGATTTGTAAATGCACATAGTCTTGATCTTCCTGTTGCACAGTTGTTTACTTAAACGAGGCAAGTAAAAGTTGTTAATTAGTATCATAACGTATGAACTTTAATACTATTATTTACTTCTCTCAATGATATAACACATTTTCTCCCTAACAGAATTGACCAGAGTGGAAATGCCACCAATTACAACTCTATGGCCCCCCAGTGAGTAGTAAATAAAAAATGACATTGTTTATAACTTCACTCCACTGTTCTTTTAACACGCAGTCTTTCCTCTGCAAGTGTTCACATTAAGTCACATTAAGGACAGGCAGATAACGATGAAAAAAAAAAGGTTAGCATAGGATCAACAGCATCATGTTTATCTAAATCATACAAATTCTTCAGCATCTTTAAGGAATTTCATGAAACTCAAAAGACTCTACAGACCCCATCTTTCACTTATCCAAAATATCGTGTCTTTTCACAGAAATAGAACAAGTGGTCGTAAGAATGCAGCGTAAGTAATGTATTTAATACATTTTTTCAATAATGCATATAATAGAATATTCATTGAATACTCCTTGTGGAAATTATAAGCCTTTCATTGTGCCTAAAAATGTTTCTCTCATTTTAGCCGAAGGTTTTGTATTTTGCCCACCTGTGCCTTGTCGAAACTGGCGTCTTCCCTTCAGACTGGAGATGAGACTGCAGGGGACATGACCGACCCAATGGGAATCGGCAAGAAATGAAGGAGCATGTAACATAAGATCAGCATGTTCCTGAATTAAAAACAGTTTTGACCGTATAATAACAGAGGAAGCACTTTGAATTACAGCGATGTTTTCTGGGATTTTGGATTTGCTGTAGCACTATTGTTTGAAAACAGTGATTTTGACATGCCAGTCAACATACGCTCAAATTCAGTTTTTATTATTATTCTCCTAAAATCCCACAATTCAGTTTTGTTAATTTTCTTGTGTATTCTCTGAAAGCATAAATGCCACAGTTTTAAGACCTTTTATTATTAATATGATTATTGCTCGTATTACAAATTACCAGAAAACAAGTTAATACGCAAATTAGACATAGACTGAGAATGCAGTGTTGATAATGTGGAGACACAAATTGTATAATAAATCTAGGAAGTATAGCACATAACATGAGAAGTGTTGGTTTATTTTTGTTTAGTAGGAGTTGTGATTTCTCTGCCAAAGAGCTGAACGTATTTTAAACACTTATTTAGACTAATCTCTTGATGTCCACTATAGTGTACATATAAATACACTATATTTAAAGACATATGTTCCTTCTTATTTATCAAAATACCATAAAGACTGAAATAAAGTCACTTTTCATTTGAATCAATGGTCTGTCGCAGTGTTGAAAAGTGTAAAGATTTATTTCTAGTTTATCTCCTTTATCCTGCATTTTGTTTTCATTCCCCTTTTTGAAGAAGAGGAAATGGCTTATTAGAGCTCCTTATAATAATAGTTTATTATTAAATTATGAATAAAAAATAGATGCATTATTTCATCATAATAGATGCATTATTGTATCCAGAAAGAATTAGTTAATAGCATAACTGAATTGAATTCAAGATTTCATGTAAACTATTGATGATAATAATCATTCTTAGTATTCAAATGTTTAAATGTTATTTGTTTTCCATTACTACTAATTGTTGTATTTATTATTGTATTATTACCTTAAAATGCTTTGGCAATGCAATACTATACTCCAATTGTCATGTCAATAAAACTGAATTGAATTGATAATACTGGATTGCAGAAACCAACATCGACATAGTGAGCCCTCCTCTAATCTGTCCCAGATTATTATAAATGCAAACTGGATATATTTTCGGATCATCTAATCGGTAACTGTAATATCATATGATTAATATGATGTGCTGTGCAGTATATGTTCTCACTGTCACTCTGAGCATTGAAATTATGAATCTGTATTGTGATGTCATTAAAAGTGCAATCAGTAATTAGTTTTTATGCCATCTTGAATTTACACTGACACTTAGTGGCATGGATGCAGCATAATTCAAACACAATCTTTTTTGAAATTCACTATTCACAGTCAGGCATGATTAATTTAATCCATAAATTAAAGTGTCCAATAACAGAGGATGTTACTGTATTACTGGAGGATTACTGAGGATAAGACATCAATTTCGGCAGGGCATGTGATCCCAACATGGCAGCCCACATGAGGAGACCCTCTCCATGTAGAATAAAACAGCTTTAATAAGGTTACTAATATGACTGTAGTTTTCTTCTCAGGTGAGTTTCAAAATTACTTTTAATTTATGTAGGAGTAAAAAAAAAACTTATGAGGAAACGCACCTTTAAAATATGTTAACTGTCTTGAGAACTGTGAATTGCAGATTATCTATCATGTGTAAACCACATAACGTTACTTGTGCAATAATCATACGTGGCATAAATGAGAAATGATCATGAAAACATCGCACCCTGTTTCACCCCAGTTTCTGGAAATCATTGTGTCTGGCGTTCACTCTAAAGCATCATGGGAATCTAAATGTCATTAATATCTGAGAACAGCGAATATATCCACAACCGTAAAACAGCTCTTAATTCTGTCCCTCGTGTTTCATTAAGTCAGTTGTCGTTTGATTTGACCTTAACAAAAGGTAGACATAGATATTTATTCTCTTGCTATCATCTATGATGATGATAGATCTGCAAGTAAAACTGTTTCAGAGTAAAATTTAAAGTGACGCACACTTTAACTTACATTCCTTTACAACTTCGACCAAAAATCAAATGTTTTCCCATGAATGCTTTCCAACATTGTGACACTGTCAAATGATTTATTATTGTGTAATATCTTATGTTCTCACTGAAAGCTACAAAATATTTTCATAACATTGAGCAGAGCTCATCACTCTTCTCTGTCCATCTTTTAAACAATGTTTGTCCATGTCTTAGTCAAGGACAATATCGACTCTGGTCGGTGGGAATCACACACACACATGCAGACATGCTCTTAAAAGGGTAGCGAATGGTATAAATGCTTAAATCCAATTCACAGCTGCTTCATTTAGATTCACTCTTCTCAGTTATCCAGAGCTTGTGTGTAATGGACAGCATGTTTCCTGCCTGGGCTCTCACCACTTTGCTCCTGAGCTACACTCTTGGGGTTCCCATCCAGAATAGCACAAGGTAATATATTCTCAGCCAATTTTTTTTTAACAGTGCACCTAATTTGGAGTATTTTCTCAATGACACAGTAACGAACTCCACGGTGTGAGTATATTTACACAACACACACATACAGTATGTTCAACAAGAGCACAGTGAATTATGATGCCAGTATAAGTTTTGACCTTAACCCTCTTATTTACTTGAAGTGAGGAAAGGAGCATAAAACCCAAAGAGTAGCTAAACTGCCAAAATCATCTGGATTAATTCAGTTTTAACAAACAGAAATTGTGTTTAGGTACTTGTCACTCTTTCATCGAGCCCAACAGATGTCTGAATTTAAACAATGGATGAATAGTTCGCTCCAGTATTTCACGTTGCATAATAAAAGGCTATGTTGCACAATATGACTTTTGCTGTATTTTCGCACCTTACTGTCGCATCTGTTATGCTCTTGCAACGTGGCAACATGCTGTTCATGCTCCCAGTGTGAATACTCTAACCTGTTAACATGTGCCGAAAATATGAACTGCTTTCGCTTGCAGTTTTAAACAGAACTTGCACATTTTTTACGTTTCTTTTGTTTTTTTTACTTAGATGAGGTAAGAAAAAGTTATTAAATAAATATAAATACATTATAACTAACTGAATTTAAATAAAAATAATTTAGTTAATTCTGTGGTCTTAGTATTTAAAACAACAATTCTTTCCCCCAAACAGGTCTGAAAAACAAAGAAACATCACCAATCTGTGAGTGCAATTTAATGCTTTTTATTGTAATAGAATATAAAGGGGGAAAATAATCATTATTTATTTATATATTTATTTTAAACTTTGCTCTGCTACCTTTTTCAGTCTTCAGTACACTGTGACTATTGTCATCTTTAGGATGGGCTGATATTTGTAATAAACCTTTGCCACAATTTTAACAGATTTAAAGACAGAACCAGCAGGAGTGTTGTACTTTCAGTGGCACATTCTACAGTATGTGCTGCTTCTTAAAGAGATCCTTAAAGGGATAGTTCACCCCAAAATTTAAAATTCTCTCATAATTTACTCACTTTCATGCCATCCTAGATTTGTATGACTTTCTTTCTTATGCAGAACACAAACAAAGGTTTTTATAAGAATATCTCAGCTCTGTAGGTCCATACAATGCAAGTGAATGGTGACCAGACCTTTGAAGCTACAAAAATCATACAAAGAAAGCATAAAAGTAATCCTCACATCTCAGTGGTATAATTTATGACTTCTGAAGCAATGCAATCACTTTGGGTGTGAAACAGATCAATATGTCTATACTTTTTTTTTAACTTTAAATCTCTTTCAATTTCAGAATCTGAAAGAATGTAAAAGTGAAAGTGAAGACTTATAGTAAAAAATGGCTTATATATTGATCTGTTTCTTTCATATTGCTTCTGAAGACACGGATTTAACCACTGGAGTCGTATGGATTTCCTGTATGCTGCCTTTATGATATTTTTGTAGCTTGAAATGTCTGGTCACCATTCACTTGCATTGTGATCTACAGAGCTGAAATCTTTGTGTTCAGCAGAAGAAAGTAAATAATGCACATCTGGGATTGCATGAGGGTGAGTAAATGATGAGAACATTTTTATTTTTGAGTGAACTCCGTTAAAGGGATAGTTCACCCAAAAATGAAAATTCTATCATAAATTGATCACCCTCACACTGTTACAAACCCATTTCACTTTTGTGAAACATAAATGGGATGTTAGGGACTTACAGCATCCTGTAACTTCACATTCACTGTCTGGAAAAATATACAACGAAACTGAATGCTTGATGTCAGTGCTAAACAATTAAAGAAAACTGTCTGTAGATTCTCTCTTAAGGCAGCAATAAGTATTCATCATCTTTAATCTTTAAACAGAATAGCCTACTAAAAATGCTCTCACTCATATCAAATATTGTCTTCTCCTACAGATATCCGATTGTCCAGTAAGTCTTGTATTTAACTCATTCTTACAACAATGCTTGTTGCATGATAAAAATGATCACAATATTTATCCTGTACAGTGAATCACCATTTTACAGCAAATAACTTTTTAAACAGTTTCCCAAATAACACAAAGACATTACTAATTTAAGCCTCTGGAAAGATAAGCCTATCTTGGTTCCTCAAAATGATCCTCTCACATTTCAGCCAAACGGTCTGTTTTCTGCCGACTTGTTCTTTGTTTGATCTTGGGATTTTTATCTATAGTTCAGTTACAGTGAAAACGGAGAGAATAAGAAATGTTCTCTTCATTCTTGTATCACATTCTATGTAGTTGCAAATAAAGTTCCCTCATTCTTTTGTTTCCATGTAGTATTTCATGGTCAACCATTAAAACAATGTATAATCCAATAACTCAAACACAATTCTGAGTTTGGACAACGCAGATCTATCCTAATGATAACAAATCATTGATGCATTTGTGTGTCCAGATTTGTCTATGTAGCTAATGTGTTGATTGGACAATGTTTATGAAGTAATGTTAGTAATCTTGTCCTGTTCTTTCTTTCTTTCTTTCTTTCTTTCTTTCTTTCTTTCTTTCTTTCTTTCTTTCTTCTTTTAAGGGCGCTAGGTGTCTGTAAGAATGAAAAGTGAGAATGTATTATTAATAATTCAAAATACCTTTTGTCTGTTCATTATTATGCTATAAATATCCATAAAAGTAAAATATATATTTGTATATTGTAATCAATGTATATTTATATTTGAGAAAAGCAATGCTTTTATTTTTTTATTTTTAACTAAATTTCCGGGAAAACCAATGACATCCAAGTATAAACTACCATTTCTCTGTTCTTTATAGAGTATTTGGTTTAGCATGCAATCTTTTTTCCTGCACTACACAAGAGCTGGTCAACAACCTGCAGACTGGGGATGAGAAAGCAGGGAAATCCACATGGGACCCTTTTGGGCCTGGGAAAAAATAACAGATGTATAGATGAAAGAGGCTTAATAATTCCTTTTTATTGTTATTATTAATTTCTTTTGAAGGAGTGTTGTAAAGCATATTTCTTGTGAGTTTCAAAAATGCTGAAGTTTATTAAACGTTCTATTGATGCAATCAGAGACAATGTAGCAATGCATGCTGATCAATGCTTCATTTGTCTTTTCTCATTGGTGAAGAATAAAATCATCCTTATAACTCAATAGATCCCTTTTTTTTAAGATAAACTGTGTCAAAGTATTTAAATTGTCTCTTTACGACACACAAAAATATTGTTAAATAGCATGCCGGTTTTTATGATAACTTATAGCTCCAACATGCTCCAAAGTGCAACATTTATTGATCAAATCTGTCCAACATTTTACCTTTTATATAATATGTTCAATTACTCAATGTAAACAGTATTAAGTCTATAGGAAACACAACATTGTATGCAAAATAAATGTGTAGCAACAAGTGCACGCTGTAATGTACTCTAGATTAATACGTGATATATAAGATGTACGTAAGCAGGAGTCACGTGTAAGGAGAGACACGTGTAAGAGGAGACTAGATAAAGCATGTCAGTTCAATAACCACCTGTGTGTCATCTGACTTATTATTGATAAAATAAAACACAATATTACATGGTGTCCAAAGTTGTAAGTGCAGCAAAAGAAGAATGGCACAGCTACATCCACCCTCAAACTTATGTCTTCAAGGAAATCTTAAAGAAAACTGGACGATTTGGATACAAAATCTCGACCTGTTCCTGCCGGCAAGCGGCATTGCGGAGAAGTCAGAAAATGTGCAGTGTGCCACATTTCTACACGTCGTGGGTGAGGAGGCAATTCAAGTTTGCAATACTTTTGAATTTCGAGATGGTGAGAGAGACAAAATCGACATTCTCAAACAAAAGTTCAAAGACTATTGCAAACCGATAAAAAAACCTAACATGTTCTTCACGAGGGCTCTAGGGCCGTCAGAAAATATTGAAGCCTAAGTCATGGATCTAAAGAACAAGCCAAATGACTGAGTTCGGAGAATTGCATGATTCATTAATCAGAGACAGAATTGTTTGTGGCATAAGAGATGACACGGTAAGAGCCAGATTACTTAGAGCAGCAGACCTCTGGATTAGCAAAAGCTGCAGACATTTGTCAAGCTAATGAAATCCCGTCTAGCCAAGTAAAAGCGCTAATGAAGAAGTCGACATGCACAGGATCAAAACTGTAAAAATTAAGCAAAAAATCAACAAGAGTATGCCAAAAGAAGTGCAGCATGACTCGAGTGACACCACAAAATGCAGCAGATGTGGTTATTAACATGAGCAGAGAAAATGTCCAGACAAACGTGCAGACTGTGCAGTAAAAATAACCACTTTGCAAAAATGTGCAGAAATGAGCATAAACATCCAAAAAATATGCACACCCTTGAACAGACAGAAGAAGGTGACAAAAATATGTTCCTGGGCATGGTAGAAATGCAGAGAAACAAAGTGAACAGTATACAAGCTTTCACAACAGAGATAGAAAAAGAGAAAGAAAGTGGTCAAAAATACAAGATTCAAGATAAGAGGCAAGTCACATTGAAGCTGGACGCTGGTGTAGAATGCAATGCTCTCGTTGAAGACTTTCAATTCGTTGGGCATAACGGAGAATCTGAATGAATCCACCTACAAGTTGCTTACATACTCTGGACACCAGATGTCACCATTGGGACAGAAACAGTTAACTTGTTAGTACAAGGTCAAAAATACAAAACTCAGTTCCAGATCATAGAAAGAGATGCTCCTGCAATACTAGGAAGTGCTACTTGTCAAGCTTTGGGCATGATAAAAAGAATACATGAAGTGTCTGTTGATGATGACATTCTGAAACAGTATGAAGATCTGTTCACTGGTCTAGGATGCATGCCTGGATAAGATCGCATTCAAGTGGACCCGTCAGTAAACCCTGCTGTACATGCTCCATGAAAAGTTCCTGTATAGTGCTCATGTTTAATTGCCTTTTGTTCAAATCCTGTGTGTCGAGACATATGCAAATTTTATTGGCTTGACAATTGTCACCATGCTACTCACCCCACTCAGTTGGCTCTGTTTGTCTCACAGTGACGTTTGTGTCCTCCATCCTGTGCAGTTCTTCCATTATTCTTTCTTACCCACTGCTCACGATAGAAGTCAAAGTATTCTCTGTGCTTGATGCCAACCAAGGGTTCTGGCAGATAAAATTGGACGAGGAAGGCTGCAAATTGTGTACATTCAACACGCCCATAGGAAGATACAGATTCCTACGTTTGCCTTTCGGGAATATCGTCAGCATCTGAAGTATTCAAAAGAGCTGTAGCACAAATGATTGAAGATCTGGATGGTGTGATAAACATTGTGGATGATCTGCTGGTATGGGGTGAAACAATACAAAGCATGATGCCAGACTGATACAACTTGAAAGGGAAAGAGAGTACAACCTCAAGCTGAAGAAAAAGAAATGTCAGATAGGAACTTCGCAGATCAAGTATATCAGTCATTTACTGACAGCAGAAGTACCGAAACCAGATGAGGTGATGGTGAGAGCTGTAGTTCAGTTACCTCCACCAGAAGGCAAACAGGCTCTTCAAAGATTTCTGGGTGTGTTGCACTATCTTGCCAAGTTCATTCCCAACTTGTCAGAAGTAAGTGCTCCACTTGACAGCTGCTGGAGAATGATGCTGAATAGATCTGGGGAAGTGAGCCTGAAATATGTTTTCAGAAACTCAAAACACTAATCAACGAATGCACCAACACTACAATTCTAAGATGTCAACAAACAGTTAACATTGTTAGTAGATGCCAGCTCTGAAGGAATGGGTGCAATTTTGCTACAAGATCACAGACCAGAAGCATATGGATCAAGAGCACACATGTCAACGTAGATATGCGCAAAAAAGATAAACTACTTGCTATCATATATGGATGTGAAAAGTTCCACCAATATGTATATGGCAGAGAAGTTCAAGTAGAGAGTGATCACAAGCCACTTGAGAGCATTTAAAAAAAATGCTACACCAAACATCATTGAGACTACAAAGGATGTTACTCAGACTCCAAAGGTACAATCTGAAAGTCACATACAAGCCGGGCAAAGAGATGAATATTGCAGATGCATTGAGTCGTGCTTACTTTAATGAACACACCAAGGACCTGCTTGAAGAGGAATTGGAGGTAAACTGCAACACATCTGAATAGGAACTGCAAGACTTCAGATAAGCAACAACTGATGATCATGAATCATGAAAGGATGGCCTGCTGAGAAAGGCTCAGTTCACAAAAGACTGCTGTTCAAAGCTGCAAAACTCATAATTCCAAACAAAATGAGAAATGAAATGCTGGACCGAATTCATGAGTCACATCTGGGCATGGTGAAATGCAAGGAAAGAGCAAGATACGTAATTTATTGGCCAGGAATGTCAGCTCAAATTGAGAAAATGGAAACTCAATGTGCCATGTGCAACACTCATCAAAACCGTCACTCAAGAGAACAACTAATACCTCACACATTGCCAGGAAGACCATGAGAAAAGGTCGGGACTGATTTGTTTCAGCACAATGGTTCAGAATATTTGCTGTGTGTCAACTACTAATCCAAATATCCAGAAATTGCAAAGTTTGAGAGAAAGTGATCACTGCGTTGAAATGCCAGACATGGTATACCAGATGTGGTAATATCAGATAATGGTCCAAAATATCAAATTCAAATGTTTTGCTGAAAACTGGGAATTCGAGCACAAAACGTCTAGTCTGGGATATGCTCAGTCTAACGGACAAGCAGAAAGAACAGAACAGGCCATCAAGAAAATGCTCACAAAGTCACAAAGTGACAATGGAGATCCATGTTGCATTAATGGAATATCGTAACTAGATGGCATTGGAATGTCCCAACTTTTGATGGCACAACTTTTAATGGGGAGAAGGTTGAAGACGACACTGTCGACTTCCACCACATTGTTGACTCCAAAAGGAAGTGGACAAATTCAAGAAAAGCTCATAAACAGGCAGTCAAAGCAGAAATTGTATTATGACAGAAACATCAAACAATTGCCAGACATATCACCAGGGGACAAAGTGAGGATACAGCGAGGACAAATCTGGAAGACTGCAACAGTTCTGAAGAAGCATGAGTTGCCAAGATTGTATGTTCTTCACACACCTGAGGGAATTTTTACAGAATAAACAGAAAGCACCTGTAAAAGACAAAACAAGAGTTTACATCAACATGTGAACAAACTGACTTTTACACTGAGTCAAACACAAATGCAACGCTGGAAGAAGAAACAAATCCAGACTTACCTGTTGTGGTGAAGCACACACATCAAAATGGTTCAACTGAAAAAAAAGGGGGATGTAATGTATTCTAGTTTAATACATGATACGTAAGATATACGTAAGCAGGAGTCACGTGTAAGGAGAGACACGTGTTAGAGGAGATATAGATAAAGCATGTCAGTTCAGTAACCACCTGTGTGTCATCTGACTTATTATTGATGATAATAACACAATATTAGACATACGATTACCAGAAGAGGGCCCCATACCATTGCAAGAAAATCACTGCATATGAACCCCAGCAGTTATTTGTTTACATTATACTTTCTGAATTAAAATGTTAGAATTTAACTTTAATTAAATATTCTAATTTAGTCATAATTTAAATAATTTTAGGATAAACTTGCAAGGAAACCTCTTAAATTGACAGTTCATTTGCACACCAATTTGTATGCGCAAGATCTGTCAATTGTCCTGTCATTAAAAAATACATTACTAACCAGGTGCGGATTAGGCATGGGCAGCAGCCCCGGGCGGTGGCATGAGGCGCCCACAAATGAAAGTGCCTGAAGGGGGTTTCGCCCATGGCGCCATAGAAGCTAGAACCGCTAATGTTTCTAACAAAGCAATAGTCTTACATTTCTGATTAAAGTAAGAAACCAATGCCTTCCTTACATTGAAAAGTTCAACCTCCTGGTCCCTGACATGTCAAATTCTTTCTATACTCACTCTTTGTATTCTAATGTCTTTGTGAATGTTCATTAGTGCCAAGCCTGTGAGGCACGTATCCGTCTTGCATCATTTATGTGCGTTTTCAGAAAAAAGTTCAGAAATTGTACTCTGCATGCTTTATAATTTTTTTAAACACTAGTTGGGTTACATCCAACTATTTTTATATGATTTTTGAAATTGCGCATTAGATATCCTGTATAGAAACTGTTTATATGCGATTAAACTCTCAAAATTTAAGCACTTAAATTTAGTGCGCTAGGCAGAGATGGATTTTCAAGAGTTTCACGTGGAAGTGTGCATTTAGATGATGGAGACAGTTTATTCACAAACCGATGACGTGTTTTGACCATTTATGTGTGTGTTAGGAGTGTGCGTTTGCTTGGTGTGACTGGCCGAAGGACAGGTCCGACCTGGGCACAATTCTTTGAAAAAAGTAGTGGCGGATTTAGACATGGGCAAAATGGGCAGCTGCCCAGGACGGAGGATTCATAATTTCCTTAATCGCATTTTTAGAAACGGCTTAAAAATGTGAAACATTTAGATGGAAATCCAGGACGAAACATTACTACAATTACATTCTCCTTGTCATCTTCAGATTAACAACCAAATACGTTGAGTGTCCCGCCAATCACTTTCTTTCAAAAATAATTCATGTTTCACTATTGTTTGAAACGTCTGACCAACTTTTATTCCGTTTGTATTTTTATTCATGTATTTTATTTAGTATGTAATATAATTTTTTTATTTTAGTGTGTGGTTATTTTACCCAATGTATTTTAACAAAAAATACACACATCTCCTTTCATTTAGAAATGAAGTAATAGAGAATTCATATTGAAATTCTGGTAATGTTAGGGTACATGGTGTGCGTACTCTGCGTACAGGCAGGGATGCCACTTATGACAATGTCTACAAATTTTTTTCCATTGAGAATAGCTTATCCAGTAAATCCAAGTAAATGCTTGTGGAAAGTTTTTATGTAAAGTTTTAACAAATAAATGGTTATATTATAATGAGGCAGTCAAGCTTATCTTTCAAATTTTAAAAGGTGTCCCTTTTAAAGGTCATCATGAGAAATTAACATAAAAACCATGAAATTAGGTCTTAATTCTTAATTTTCAAAGGGAATTGATAGGGGAATTTATATACCATGGTAAAAAGACACTTTTTAAAAAGACACACATTTACCACTCTCCAAAAGTCTAAAATGTATACATTAACAAAAAGCAGTATCATGTGTGTGTGAGACTTTTTATGTTTTTCATTAAAAACAATGGATGGAAATGTAATGATCACATGAAATATGTTGTTAAAACGCATCTTACAAAGCCCTAATATGGCTCTAACAGTAAATGTCCCTCAGGACCTACCGAGCGTAGAGCATCACAATATTTTTTGAAACCAGAGAACAGATTTACTAGGAAAAGCAGTGAGAAAGAATGAGCTCTGGCCGATTAGTTCCACCTCCTTCCACCCTTCTGAACGATTCCAATAATTCTGCTGCCACTCACATGCAGAGGACCAAGGAAGAGGCCGGTAGATTTAGTGAATATTGAGTTCTTCTGAGGGAACAGGCACAATTATCTCTGATTACTTTCAGTTTTTCAGAGACCCTTCATCATCAGATCCACTCATCAATCAAATGTTAACGTGACACGTAATTTACGACTATCAATCCCCCTGAAGGAAAGGACATGGGTGGAACACTGCAAGCTTATTCCACCCACCTGTTCATCCTCTGCAAAGTAGAGATCCACCATGAGACTACAGCACATACAAAAAATGGCTTTTGGTGTGAATACTGATATTTTCATGGGTAGTAAACCTGATGGTTCTCTCTGACATTTTGAGAAAAAGCCCTGCAAAAAAACAAAGCAAAAAGAACATCTTAAAGCAGCTTAAGTTGCTTTGCTGGTGTTAGCTGGTTTAAAGTGACCCAAACTGTGTGTTCCATTTAAAAAAGAAAGGCACACTGCTTAAGAAGAACATGAGGTTGAGTAAATGATGACATAATTGTTATTTTTGGACAAACTATCCCTTTAGGTTTGTCTAGCTGTTCCCCTAGCTTAACCAAGCTGGTGTTTAGCTGGTCTGATCAGCTGAAAAAACATCAAAACAGACCAGATACACAAGCATGGGAAGGCTGGGAGACCAGCTAACCACCTTGTGCTGTTTTTTTATTTTCAGTATTTGTAGAAAATCAGCATTGTTTCAAATGTCCTTCTCATTTGTAAGAACACACACACACACGCACGCATGCATGCACACACACACACACACACACACACACACACCAAAAACAAACTTTGTAAGGTGCAGAGACAAAAAAAACGATTATATCAAAAACAATGTTTTTGTTTCAATACTTTTTGTTTCTTTACTTTCAATCACTGACTGTTTCTTTCAGTATTTCTCAGAGTAGTCTGATATACTTTAATGGTTTCGATTACGTACCGCTGTGGCAAATTACAGCTTTTTGCGCCACGGTGAGGTCACCACAGAATGGATTAAGACAAAGTAGTACTCTCATTCTGTGAAAGTGGATGACTGCCACACACACACACACACACACACACACACACACACACACAATTTTTGAGCTGTACTTCACAGCCAGCAGACCAGTTTCACCTCATTACTGAGAATGAGGATGAAAAGACATTCTCTTGGTTTGAATGACGCCGCGAGCACTCTTAAGAATAAAAAGGAGAAATATTGAAAGAGATGTTGTGAAAGAAACTTTCTTGAAGCTTCTTCCACCCATACCCAAACAACATTTAACATGGTTGTTTTGATGTAATCAAGGGTAGTTAGTTTTGGATTACAATCTAATACTTCTTGGCCAATCTCTTGAGATGTCCAAAGACTTCCTCCCAGGTTTAAAAAGAAACTTTACATGGTCAATGGTCCTCATCAGAGCGCCCCTGCTCTATCAACCCCATCCTTCTATTCTTCCTCTCTCAATGGCAGGTTGAGCAGTCTATGTAGGCTGATCATTAGGTGTTATAATGAGAGTATTCCTGTCTCTGCTATCAGCCACTGACATGCCTATTTCCACTCTGACTCACTTGAAGCCCTCTTCATTTTCTAAAGCACAGGCCAGCCCTCTCTAAAAACCAAGGCTAGTACTGCACAAGGCCTCAACATTATTTATGCATGTTGTATTGATATTTTGATCATCAAGCAGACACTTTCTTGTCCAAAGCGAGTTAAGGTAGCCTATGTTTACAACAAGGACATTGAGCAACTTGGGATACCAGTTTTTCCCCCATCTGTTGCTCATTCGAATGAAGCGACACTAGGGGACTTTCTTGAAGGCCTCGGTTACCTCTGAACTTAAGAAAAGGCCAATGAGAAATTGGCAGACAGAATTTGCATGACCCTCCCCCGGACATACGGGTATAAAAGGAGGGAATCGTGTATCTGTTCATTCAGATTTCTTCTTCGGAACCGAGTGGTTGTGCAATCAGTGAGCTGAGATCACTTCTGTTCCACTCACCTCTGCAGAGCATTGTTGCATCTACGGCGCGTATCAGCCGCTTTCTCATTCTCTGCACGCCAGTGCAGCTTTGCCCCTGGGTCCTACGAAAGCGCTTCTAAACGAGAATATTTTTCAAAAGAGTTTATTTCTCTAAAAGAGCACTCACAGCAGGCGTTGAACGTGCTTTTCAGGACACGTCTTTTTAAAGATGCCCTTCCGCCCCTGTGTAGTTCCTGGATGCGGTCAATATCTCTCCGTTCCTGACAGGCATTCACTTCCCAACTCGTCGTGCTGGCTGGCCAGGACCATCCGACTCTGCTACGTGATCCAGTTTGCCAGGCCACCGACCACTTCCGCCGGCTTCCGCTTTACCTCGGTGCACTGCGAAGACGCCTACACCCAATGTGCGGAGATAGCGACCATTTTACTCAAAGACGCGATAGAGCCTGTCCCTCCAGCCGAAATTAAGAAGGGTTTCTACAGCCCTTACTTCATTGTACCCAAGAAAGGCAGCTGCTTACGACCGATCCTGGACTTTTCAACCAGGCCTTGCACAAACTCCTGTTCAAGATGCTCTCACAAAAACACATTCTAACATGTGTCCGACATCAGGATTGGTTCGAGCAGTAGACCTTAATGACGCGTAAATCCATGTTTCTATTTTGCTTTGACACCAACCCTTCCTACAGTTCGCGTTCAATGGCCAGGCATATCAGTACAAGGGCCTCCCCTTCGGCCTGTCCCTGTCCCCTCGTGTCTTCACGAAGGTCGCAGAGGCAGCCCTTGCCCCACTAAGGGAAGTGGGCATCCGCATACTCAACTACCTAGACAACAAGATCATCCTAGCCCACTCTCGAGAGTTAGTGTGCGCCCACAGGGACCAGGTTCTCAGGCACCTCAGCCGTCTAGGGCTTCAGATCAACTGGGAAAAAAGTAAGCTCGCCCCAGTTCAGAGCATCTCTTTTCTCTGCACGGAATTAGACTCAGTCTCAATGACAGCGCGCCTCACCAACGAGCTGCCTCACCATATTCAACCCAGGCACATCGGCTCCTCTAAAACAATTCTAGAGGCTCCTGGGGCATATGGCATCCCCTGGGGTGGTCGCGCCACCTGGGTTGATGCATATGAGACCGCTTCAGCATTGGCTTAAGACTCGAATACCGAGATGGGCATGGTGCCGCGGCACATATCGTGTGTTCGCCACCCCTGACTGTCGCCAGACTTTCAACACCTGGACAGACCTCTGTTTTCTGCGGACAGGTGTCCGCCTACAGCAGGTGTCCTGACGAGTTCTGGTCACCACAGACGCCTCCAAACAGAGTCGGGGTGCCGTGTGCAACAGTAATTCTTGCCCTGCGGAAATTTTGCCCACTACTTTGGGGCAAGCACGTCTTGATTCGCTCAAACAGCACTACCACGATAGCATACATAAATTACCAAGGCGATGTGCCCCCTCGTCACATATCACAACTCGCCCGCCATCTCCTCCGTTGGAGCCAGCAGTGACTTATGTTGTTGCCCGCCTCTCATAACCCAGGCAACCTCAACATGGGAAGTGGACACGTTGTCATGGCAGGGCATGCTCAGCGGAGAGTGGAGGCTCCACTCTCAGGTGGTCAAGCTGATTTGGGAGTGGTTCGACAAAGCACAGGTAGACCTGTTTGCTTCCCAAGAGAACTCCAACTGCCCGCTCTTGTACTCCCTAATGGAGGCTCCCCTCGGGATAGACGTGCTGGCACATAGCAGGCCCCAGGGGCTGCGCAAGTACGCATTCCCCCAGTGAGCCTACTTGCACGGGTGCTGTGCAAGGTCAGGGAGGATGAGGAACAAGTCACTCTAGTTGCCCCTTATTGGCCCACATGGTCTTGGTTCTCGGATCTCACGCTCCTCGCGACAGCCCCTCCCTGGCGAATTCCCCTGAGGAAGGACCTTCTTTCTCAGGGATGGTATATCAGCTCATCACGATGCAGTGGATGGTAAGTCCCTAGGGAAGCATGATCTGATCATCAGGTTCCTTAGAGGCACCCTGGAGGCTGAACCTCCCAGGCCATGCCTGTTCCCCTCATGGGATCTCTCCATGGTCCTTTCAGGCCTCCATAGACCCCCCTTCGAGACACTAGAATCAGTTGATCTCAGAGCCCACTCCTCGAAGACGGCCCTCCTGATCACGCTTGCCTCAATCAAGAGGGTTGGATGACCTGCAAGCATTCTCTGTCAGTGACACTTGCCTGGAGTTTGGTCCAACAGACACCCATGTCGTCCTAAGACCCCCTTCAGGGACCAGGTAGTGAACCTGCAAGCGCTGCCCCGGGAGGAGGCAGACCCAGCTTTTGCATTGCTGTGTCCGGTGCATGCTTTGCATACCTATGTGGACCGCACGCAGAGCTTTAGATGTTCTGAGCAGCTCGTTGTCTTCTTTGGTGGACAGCGGAAAGGGAACGCTGTCTCCAAACAGAGATATCCCACTGGGTCATTGACGCCATTGCTTTGGCCTATCACACTCAGGCCATGCCTACCCCCTTGCAGGTTCGAGCACACTTGACGAGAAGTGTGGCATCCTCCTAGGCACTGGCCACGGCACCTCCCTAGCTGACATCTGCAGAGCAGTGGGCTGGGCAACACCCAATACCTTTACGAGATTTTACAATCTCAGGGTTAAGTTGGTCTCGTCCTGTATTCTCTCAGGTCCGAGCACGTAGAACTCAGGAATACTGAACATCTGACAGGGTGTTCCACTTGCACATAGTGCCTCCACTGAGGTGATCACGTGTGCTCTTTCGCCCAGGAGAGTCCCCTAAACTCACGCTCAGGATGTTCTTTCTTTTCTAGCCCTCTGGTCCACAAATTCAGTGGAAGAATTCCCCGACCAGACCCCTATGGGTACTAATTACTCTGTATTGGAATAGGTGCTTCACAGGATGGGCCTTCGTGGATTAATCCCCCTGTGTGTATTTTACGTGGTATGGTCCCCCTACTGGCAGACCCGCGTCTCCCTTAGGCAGTCCCCTCTCCCCCCCAGGTAGGATCTACCACCGCGCCACTTCCACATGTGGCCTGAAAACCCATGTGATGTATTTTGCCACATTTTATTTCACCCCAGCCTGGGCAGGTTGTGGTCTCCGCAGGGTCTTTTCCCCCTGAAAGAATAGTAGTTGGAAAAGAACGCCTTCCCCGATGCATTTTATAGTGTTAAATAGCCCCAGCCGCTTTAACTCTATGTGCAAAAAATAGAGAGAGAAAAGGCGCGGCTGGTGCGGTCTGCTCCCATGACTGGCACGTCGCTTGTTCTCCCACCTCGGGATGCTGGGAACCTAAAAAGGTTATGATGTTTTTTATGGGTCGTTGGGGAAGGGGACGTGCAGTCAGTCTGTGCATTGGCACGCAACTGCCTGCCCGTACCTGCGTCAGCAGCTCACATACATGGTTCAGTTCAGTGCATGGCATGATTGAATACGGACCCCTAGTGTCACTTCATTCAACACAACGTCGAGTGAGCGACAAACGGGGAATGTCTAGGTTACTGTTGTAACCTCTGTTCCCTGATGGAGGGAACGAGATGTTGTGTCCCCCCGGTCATGATGCTGAACCGAGCCACTGTAACAGCCGAACCTTATTCTCGGCTCCTCAGTGCAAAACCTGAATGAACAGATGCACGATTCCCTCCTTTTATACCCATATGTCTGGGGGAGGGACATGCAAATTCTGTCTGCCAATTTCTCATTGGCCTTTTTTTTAATTAATTTAATTTGATCTCATCTCATTTATCTATATATCTTTTCTTAACTGCATCTCATCTCAGTCTAGTCTCATCTAACTCTCATTTTGTATTGCCACATTGTTTTGTCTCATCTCATCTCAATTCCACTTGTGAAATGAAGGGTTAAAAGTTCATTGATCATTCCTTCTTGGTTTCTCATCTCAGTGTAATCTCTTCTTAATCACATCTCATCTAAATCTTAATCTCATTTTAAACTCATTGCATCTAAATCTCAACTCACTCTCATTTTATGTTGTCATTTTGTCTTGTCTCATTACGTCTCATTCTTTTCTCATCTCAATCTCATTTTGTCTCATCTCATCTCAATCACTCTAAAGCAATTAAGGGGTTAAGTGTCTTGCCTAAACATAGTAGTAAAAGTATAGGATCTTTCATTTCAGTGTTCTCATCATATTTAAATGTTAACTCAACTCGTATCATCCTCAATCTTGTCTCATTTTAGTATAATCTCTTCTTAATTACATCTCATCTCAATCTTAATCTCATTTCAATCTCATCTAAATATTTTCTCTTCTCATTTTATCGCATCTCATATCACTCTCATTTTGTATTATCATGCTGTCTTGTCTCATAATATCTCAATCTTGTCTCAATTCATCTCATCTCAATCTCAGTTTCTCTGGAACATTTAAGGGTTAAGTGTCTTGCCTAAACACAGTGATGATAATTCATGTATCTTTCCTTTTAGTTTTCCCATCCTATTTCAACTCATCTGATCCTCAATCTCATCTCATTTTAATGTAATATTTTATTAATCACATCTAATCTCAGTCTTAATCTCATCTCTGTCTCATCTAAACCTTCTCTCATTTTAACTCATCTCACTCTCATTCATATCTCATATCAGTCTCTCTGGAACAATTTAGGGTTAAGTGTTTTGCCTTAAAAAAATGGTTATGGTTCATGGATATTTTTGTCCTGGGTTCACATCACATTTCAATGTGAACCCAATTTGTATCATCCTCAATCTCATCAATATTAATCTCATTTTTATCTCTTCTAATTGGACTCTCATCTCAGTCCCTCTGGAGCACATTGGTAGTGTCTCAACTCGTATCTTCTCATCCAAAATTGTATCTTGATAACATATCACACAACTCAACTCTTATAATCTCATCCTCAGTCTCCTTTTATCTCATCTCATCTCATCTCATCTCATCTCGTCTTATCTCATTGCATATCAATATTAATCTCATCTCATCCCATCTTTGTGACTTTAATTACATTTTCACTGTGTTTTCTTCTTTTTTTCTTCCTAAAATCTATTCAGAGCTGAGGACTATCAGAGGGGTAATTGTGTGAAAGATGAGAGAAAAATTACAGCTCATTTTCAAAAGTGAATCTCATAGGCAGCTGGCTTTCGGCCACCTTGGCAGTGATTTCACACAGCTCACAATCAAATGACCAAATACCTTCACACTCCCTACACATATGACTGTGCCAACTGAGCCTCCACAATATTTGGGATCAAATCTCTGTGAAATATGGAAAACATTATTCAGTGATACAGAGGAGAGCCATGTGCCCACAGAGATTGCTGGGGTGTTACAGCCTCCTCCAATATGAGAGTGTTTTTACAAGACTCTGGGAACTAGGGATGATTAAAAATATTGTCTTGTTATTTCTTAAAATTCACCTTCCTAGAATACTTGATTATGACTAGCCAATCAGAGCACTGAGCATGTTTTGGTAACCATCAATTAGTTTCTAGCTTCTAACATAATCAAATAATTAAAAGGATTTTAAATTCAATATTTCATGTCCATTTATTAAATTATTTGGAAAGTGCCCATGTAATAGGTAGGATAATGCAATCAGCCGGTCATCAGTCCTGTAGTTCTGAACCTCTTGGTCATTTGCAAAGTAAATGACTTCAGTGTTTCCTGATCACCCTGTCGGGGGTATGTTGTGCAATAATGAATGGCTGACTATGTATTATCCCTTACTTAGTGGTTAGGGAATTAAATCTTACTTGAATATCATTAAATGTTAATCAGTGATAATTTACTGTAATTTCAACATGCAAATGTACAGTACATAAAGGGAAGGACAATTACAGGAACATGACAGTTACCTTCCTATTAGGTTAAAACTAACCTTCAGAGGACAAGGACAAAGACAGCTGTATGGTAACGGCAAATTAGAAATCTTTGATAAATCAAAATTAGCATGTTAGAGCTAGGCCATTTGGCTCTGCATCCCTTACTTTATTTTCCTCTCCATTCAACTGTTTTTCACACATTATTGACCCATCTGCTTGAATACTCTGTTTCTCTCCCTGAGCTGAGCCTGTGTCATCTCACCCAGTCCATTTTTTGTGTAATGTCACTCTAGAACAGAGATGAAAATACATGTGAAATGTCAGGATTTTGCCTCTCTACTGTGTTAAATGAGTCTTGCTATGTGCAGAAATTACTTCTGTCATTCTGCTGCACCAGAGATACTCATTATTCATTAGCCTGCTTTCGGGCAGATATCTGGCCCTCCTCAGGTGTCTGTGTCCAGCATGGAAGCCTGGAGTCTCTATATGATGATTGGTCAAGTTCTTAAACGAGCGTGACTTTGTAACAAATGGACAATCATTTAAACAGTGATGTATGTGACTGACAGCATATGAAATGTAAAAGCACCGCTGTCGAACACAGTGTGTTCGGCATCTTAGTTATTTGTTTTCATCAAGAAATGTCACTGTTTGGCTAGTGGTTTGAGCATTTGGGAGCAACAATAGTCAAAAACAATAATCTGTGCTTCCCCACTTTCGAAAACCACCAGCTGTTGTATGGACTGAGAGATTTATTAAACTGTTGGTGTGGAAAGTGAGCAAAAAAAATGCATTTTCAGAAATATCTGCATATGTGTGGACAAGGCCTAAAACTTTCTTTAACAATCCCAGAAATTTTGACCTCACTGTATATGAATGAAAAACACTCACACAAAAAACAATACAACCAATTTAATTAGAATATGAACAATTTTCCAGTATTATGTCACTTACCAGTCATCTTATTTCTCCTCATATGCTATGTCATGGTGTTTCTGTTTTAATTAGTGGTACTGATGGCAGCTGCACTGGGTGCTTGGAGAACAAAGAGTGAATCAGGGTGAAGGAGGGTTAACTGATTGGAAAAACAATCACAGCCCACTGTAGCTGGCTGATTAGATGATTATCTGCAGGGGTTGGAAGCGCCAGGAGCAATCAGCCGTGGCTAAGTGGGAGACAGGAGCAGATGCGCGGAAGCCGTTTTCATGGGGAGATGCGAACATGGAAGTTGACGAGGTCTGGAATACCAAATGTCAAAAATGCTGTGCGATCAGGGGAACCGCATCCAACTGGCAGTGTGATGTAACAAGTTGTTGGATTAGGGTACTAATGGGAGGCAAACAGGCAAGAGTGTGTAATGTGAACTACCACAAACACATATAAGAGCAGATGGCATCTAGACAGCAAAAACAAACAAAGAATCAATCCAACTTTTGTTGTACACACATACACAGCAGTGTTAGGTATTATATAATTATTTCTACTAACTTATCAACATTTTTTGTAGTGTAACTGTAGCTCAGCTGTAATAATGTATTTTTCCAGTAAAAAAGGTATTTTTTTTTTTGCAAAAATGACTGGTGTAGCATGAGAAAATACTACATTGCTATCCATTTGTCACCTTTTATTCAAATGTTGGAGTTAAGGCAATAATCAAATACATTTTTAGTTGTGTTTTGTGTAAATATGCATGTGTTCATATTTGATGATGTAACCCTAATTGAGATTCTCAATGTTTTTGTACCAGATTTGTACCTCATTGTTCTTGTGCTGCCCTGATTTTTTTTAATGAAATATAAAGACAGTAAAAAGAGAACACATGCAGTTGTTACCTTAAGCACTGGCATACAGACTTCCTCATAATTATATTATGGTTAAATTATCTTATCTAGAACTGTTTTTACACTGTACAGAAGCTATATCTAACCTGCAAATATACCATGTGTTTACACAGATGGACAAAGGCAGCATACATGTATTTACATAAAGGAAACAGTGGATCACACATAAATATTTATTGTTGATAAACTAGTGTAATCTGAAGTTAAGACTTCAGAGCTCTATTTTGGAACTTTTGCTGCACAATTCCATCCTTTGGCACACCACATTATTTTCACATGCAAATGAGCTTTGCGGCAAACTCTTCGTTGTCTCCAAAGGTTTTCTGCAGGTTCACCACTACTGATGAAGAGATGCAAACTTCTGGTAAACATCTGCAGTGAATCATAAGCTAATTTTCATGTAAAAATAACGAGTAGCGAATTTGCGGCATGTTTGTCAGAACTCTAGATTTTTGTAAGGGTGGTGTTGCCCATCTGTTGCTCACTCGAATTAAGCGATACTAGGGGTCTTTATTGAAGGCCTTGGTTACCTCTGAACTTGAGAAAAGGCCAATGAGAAATTGGCAGACATAATTTGCATGTCCCTTCCCTGGACATAAAAGGAGGGTATCGTGCATCTGTCCATTCAGATTTTTTCTTCGGAGCCAAGCAGTTGTGCGACCAGCGAACTGAGATCACTTACTGTTCCACTCACCTCTGCAGAGCATTGCTGTTGGATCTACAGCACGTATCAGCAGCTTTCTCCTTCTCTGCACGCCAGTGCATCTTTGCCCCTGGGTGCTTCGACAGCGTCTGAAAAAAATAAATGATAATTTCTTACAGTTTTTTCCAACTGCTTACACACGTTTTCAAAACTATGTCTCCTTTTTTCAAAACTCTACACACAATTCCCAAAACTGCACACACAATTTCCAAAAACTGCACACACAAAATGCAAAATGCCTCACATCTCCTTAACACTGTAACACTGCATTCAAAATGCCATAAACACTTGTCAGAATGAAGCATTTGCATCAAATGGCAAACACTTCTTTCATAATAGTAAAGTTTTGGATATACCATGTAAACACTGTTGTTCTAAATCTAAAGCTCTTTGGTCTTTCATAGGCTTATATCTACATTTCAATACAATGTTCTACAGTGAAAGTAATCTGCTGAGAGTGGTAAAAAGTACACTGTAAATACCAATGCAATGTAGAAACTCAGCTGGATGATGAAATCGCTGCTGCATCGGAGAGCGTCCCAGCATCTGACGCGGAAGACTTGACTGGGCTGCCGCCTTCGGGTCGGACAGGCCACCTCCGCCCTGCATGCCATGGCACTCCTGCAAGTCCACCAGGCCAAGGCACTTAAAGATCTGCACTTGGGCAGGCGATGGCCACCCTCGTGGTCCAGGAACGTCACCTGTGGCAGAACCTGGTCGAGATGCGTAAGGTCAACAAAGCCCGCTTTCTCAATGCCCCCGTCTCCCAGCTTGGCCTATTCGGCGACACTGTCGACGACTTTGCCCAGCAGTTTTTGACATTGAAGACACAGATGACAGCCATCTCTCATATCATGCCTCGCCTCCGTTCTAATGCGAGCTGTGCGCCGTCTGCTTGCTAAGGGCATCCCCTGAAGCTTCCAAATGTCAGGTAACTCCACCTCAACCTGGGCCCAGCTCTCAGCCCTAGTGTCGAGCACCCTGCAGGAAGCGCACACCCCCCATCACTCGGACATCCTCGAGGACCTGGAAGGCTCCCAAGCGTTCCTGAAACGGATGACCCAGGGAACGAGACATTTGACCAGAGCTGGTAAACAGACCACTCCATCCCCCAGTGGAGGGCTGGGAGGAGAATCCTCATTTACCTTTATTTCCTTTGCCGCACCCCCTTCGGCTGTGGTACCCAAATTCTCAATAAAAGAGCTATTTCCTCGTTCTCAGGGTCATCTGGCCCGCAAATGCCATTCTCAACCCGGCACCAAACATCGGCAGTCCCAGGACTCCGAACGCAGACCCATCGCCTCCGGATCCACGCCGTTTCACTAAACCGCCCCCTGCCAAGTGTGCGGAGCAAGGTAAGTGCTTTGAGACTTTTCTCAGGAAGCGCTTTAGCCTCCTGATGCAACACTACCTGCAAAGACCCGCCAGGTACGTTGAAAATTATCGTCCCCTTAGTGCCTCTCGCATGGCTTTCACTTCCCAACACGTTGCGTTGGTTGACCAGGACCATCCGACTCGGCTACGTGATTCAGTTTGCCAGGCCCCCGCCCCCTTTCGGCGGTATCCACTTTACCTCGGAGACGCCAACACCATACATGTGGCGATCGTGACCCTTTTACTCAAAGATGTGATAGAGCCTGTCCCTCTAGCTGAGATGAAGAAGGGTTTCTGCAGCCCTTACTTCATTGTACCCAAAAAAGGCAGAGGCTTATGACCGATCCTGGACTTACGAGTTTTCAACTGGGCCGTGCACAAACTCCCGTTGAAGATGCTCACCCAGAAATACATTCTAACATGCATCCGGCATCAGGATTAGTTTGTAGCGGTAGACCTGAAGGACGCGTTCTTCCATATCTCTCTTACCTCGACATCGTCCCTTCCTACAGTTCACGTTCGACGGCCAGGCTTATCAGTATAAGGTTCTCCCCTTCGGCCTGTACCTGTCCCCAAATGTCTTCACAAAGTTCGCAGAGGCAGCCCTTGCCCCGCTAAGGGAAGTGGGCATCCGCATACTCAACTACCTCGATGACTGGCTGATTCTAGCTCACTCTCGAGAGTTATTTTGTGCCCACAGGGACCAGGTGCTCAGGCACCTCAGCCATCTAGGTCTTCAGGTAACCTGGGAAAAGAGCAAGCTCGTCCCGGTTCAGAGCATCTCTTTTCTGGAGTTAGGCTCAGTCTCGATGACAGTGCACTGAAATGCCTCACCTTGTTCAAGCTAGGCACAGCGGTTCCTCTAAACAATTCCAGAGGCTCCTGGGGCATATGGCATCATCTGCTCGGTCGCGCCACTGGAGTTGATGCATATGAGACCGCTTCAGCACTGGCTTCAGAGCATCTCTTTTCTCGGCATGGAGTTAGACTCAGTCTCGATGACAGCGCACTGAAATGCCTCACCTTGTTCAAGCTAGGCACAGCGGTTCCTCTAAACAATCCCAGAGACTCCTGGGGCATATAGCATCCTCCACGGCGGTCGCGCCGCTGGGGTTGATGCATATGAGACTGCTTCAGCACTGGCTTCAGACTTGAGTCCCAAAATGGGCTTGTCGCTGTGGCACACACCATGTGTTCATCACCCTCTCCTGCTGCCAGACTTTCAACCCCTGGACAGATGTCTGTTTTCTGCAGACAGGAGTCCCCCTACAGCAGGTGTCCCAATGCGTTCTGGTCACCACAGACACCTCCAAATGGGGTTGGGATGCCGTGTAAAACAAGCACGCAGCTACCGGCTCCTGGATGAGGCCCCGGCTGGGTTGGTACATCAACTGCTTAGAGTTACTGGCTGTAATTCTGTGCCCTCTACCGCTACTTTGGGGCAAGCACATCTTGATCCATTCAGACAGCACCACCACTATAGCGTCCATAAATCAGCAAGGTGGCGTGCGCTCTCGTCACATGTTGCAAATCGCCCGCCATCTCCTACTTGGGAGTCAGCAATGACTCAGGTTGCTGCGCGGCACTCATATCCCGGGCAACATCAACCTGGCAGTGGACACGCAGTCGCAACAGGGCATGCTCAGCGGAGAGTGGAGGCTCCACCCCCAGGCGGTCCAGCTAATTTGGGAGCAGTTCGACAAAGCACAGGTAGACCTGTTTGCTTCCCAAGAGACCTCCCACTGCCCACTCTGGTACTCCCTAGTGGAGGCTCCCCTCGGGACAGATGCGCTGGAAAACAGCTGGCTCCGTGGGCTGCCCAAGTATGCATTTTCCCCAGTCAGCCTTCTTGCATGGGTGTTGTGCAAGGTCAGGAAGGACGAGGAACAAGTCACTTTAGTGGCCCCATATTGGCCCACATGGACTTGGTACTCGATTCTCACGCTCCTCGTGACAGCCCCTCTCTGGCAAATTTCCCTGAGGAAGAACCTTCTTTCTCAGGGTTGGGACACCCTCTGGCATCCGCGCCCAGACCTCTGGAACCTTCACGTCTGGCCCCTGGACGGGATGCGGAAGATCTAAGTGGTCTATCCCTTGCTGTCATAGACACGATCAACCAAGCCAGAGCTCCAACTACCAGGTAGCTTTACGCCCTGAAGTGTTGTGTGTTCGTGAATTAGTCTTCCCAGAGACCCCACTTTGGCCGCTAGAATCAGTCAAACTCAGAGCCCTCCCCTTGAGGACGGCCCTCCTGATCACGCTCGCTTCCATCAAGAGGGTTGGGAAACTGCAAGTGTTCTCTGTCAGTGACTATTGCCTGGATTTCAGTCCGGCAGACACCCATGTCGTCTTAAGACCTCGACAGGGCTACGTGCTCAAGGTTTCTACGACCCACTTCAGGGACCAGGTAGTGAACCTGCAAGCGCTGCCCTGGGAGGAGGCAGACCTAGCCTTATCGTTGCTGTGTCCGGTGTGTGCTTTGCATACCTATGTGGAACGCACGCAGAGCTTTAGATGTTCTGAGCAGCTCTTTGTATGCTTTGGTGGACAGCGGAAAGGGCTCCAGACGTCCTCTGGAGCCGAGTTGCGCAAGGACTTTTATAGCCCTTAATTTATTGTGACCAAGAGAGGGGGGGGGGGGGGGGGGGGGGTCGCACCCAATCTTGGATCTGCGTGCCTTGAATAAAGCCTCACACAGGCTACGACATCAGTACGACATCAGGATGGTTCGTGGCCATCGACCTGAAGGAAGCATACTTTAATGTATCGATCCTTCCTCGACACAGACCCTTTCTTCGGTTTGCTTTCAAGGGACAAGCATACCAGAACAAGGTCCTCCCCTTCAGTCTGTCCCTGTCCCCACTCTCCTTTACCAAGGTCTCAGTGGCTGCCCTGGCCCCACAGAGGGAAAAGGCCTTACACATTCTCAATTATCTCAACGAATGGCTAATCCTAGTTCACTCGCGAGATATATTGTGTGTGCACAGAGACCTTGTGATTCAGCATCTCGACTGACTCGGGCTTCAGGTCAACTGGGAGAAGAGCAAGCTCTCCCCTGTGCGGAGCATCTCTTTTCTCAGTATGGAGTTTGACTCAGTCACTCTCAAGGCATATCTTATGACCAAAAGTGCTGACCTGCCTGAAGACCTTCAGGCAGAAGGTAGTGGTGCCAGTGAAACAATTTCAGAGGCTCCTGGGGCATGTGGCAATCTCGGCGGTGGTTTTCCCCTCGGATTGATGCATATGATGTATATTCACACAAGACTTTCACATACTGTTGCACTTGTGTACATGGTAGTGTGACAATAAAGTGATTTGATTTGATTTGATATGAGACCAATTCAGCACTGGCTACAGACTCGAGTCCATTTCGAGGAATTTCTTTGGGCAGGTGTTCACCTAGAGCAGGTCTCAAGGTAAGTCATGGTCACGATAGATGCCTCGAACTTGGGCTGGAGCCCCGTGTACGATGGGCAGGCAGTGTTGGGACTCTGGAGAGGCCCCGACTCAATGGCACATCGACTGCTTAGAGTTGCTGCCGGTTTTGCTGGCCTTGAAGAGGCTTCGGCTGTTGATTCAGGGCAAGCATTTGTTGGTCCAGAACGACAAAACAGCAACCATTGCGTAAATAAACCCCCCAGGCAGCGAATGCTCGGATTACATGTCGCAACTCGCAAGCCACTCATCTTCCGGGTGTCCTCAACCTTGCAGCGGATGTACTCTCATGGCAGGTAACAGTCCACGGGGAGTGGAGACTCCACCCCCATTGGGTACAGCTGATTTGGGAAAGATTTAGGGAGGTGCAGGTAGACCTTTTCGCCTCCCAATAGTCCTTTTACTGCCCCATTTGTTACTCTCTGTCCGAGGCCCCCCTCGGCATGGATGCCTTGATGCACAGCTGGCCACGAGGGCTATGCAAGTATGCATTTCCTCCTGTGAGCCTCATTGCACAGACTCTGTGCAAAGTTAGGGAGGACGTGCAGCAAGCACTGTTCGTTGCGCCATACTGGCCCAACCGGACTTGGTTCTTGGATCTGATGTGCCTGGCAGTAGCACCTCCCTTGCGCATTCCCTGAGGCGGGAACTTCTCACTCAGGGGCAGGGCACGCTCCAGCACCCATAGTAAGACCTCTGGAATCTCCACATCTGGCTACTGGACTACTCTTCCGCCAGCGGTAGTAAATACCCCCTCTACGAGGCAGATGTATGCCTTGAAGTGGCGTCTCTTTGTGAACTGGTTTTCTTCCCATGGGGAAGATGCACAGTGATGTGCTGTCAGGTTGGTGCTCTCTTTCCTTCAGGAAGGGTTGGAGAGACGGCTGTTTCCCTCTACCTAGAAAGTGTACGTGGCTGCCATAGCAGCATACCGTGATACACTGGACAGGAGACCCTCATGACAGTGCGACCTGATCAACAGGTTCCTCAAGGGCATGAGGAGGTAGAATCCTCCAAGACAATGCCCGATTTCCTCTTGGGAACTCTCTGTGGTCCTACCTGCCCTACAGAGAGCCCCCTTCAGGCCTCTGGAGCAGGCCGAGCTCAGCACATTGTCTCTGAAGACCGCCCTCCTGGTGGCGCTCACTTCCATGAAGAGGGTGGGAGAACTGCAGGTGCTCTCTGTCACCAGTGAATGCCTGGAGTTCGGACCGGCGCACTCTCACGTGATCTTGAGACCCCGGCCCGGTTACGTGCCCAAAGTTCCCACCACTCCCTTTCGGTACCAGGTGGTAAACTTTCAAAAGCTCCCTTCCCAGGAGGAAGACCTTGTCGTTGCTGTGTGCAGTTCACACCCTACGCATCTATCTATACTGCACACAGAGCTTTAGATGCTTGGAGAACCTTTTGTCTGTTTTGAAGGGCAGCAGAAGGGGAAAGCTGTCTCCAAGCATAGGCTGGCCCATTGGATTGTGGATGCCATTTTCCTCGTATACCAATCACAGGACTTGCCATGCCTCTTGGGAATCCGGGCGCACTCCACTAGAGGTGTTGCGTACTCCTGGGCACTGGCAAGGGGGGCCACTCTAGCAGACATATGCAGAGCTGCAGGTTGGGCTACACCCAATACCTTTGCAAGGTTTTACAACCTATCCGGTTTCAATATGAGTGTTACGCGGCAACAGCTGGTAGGCCGGGCGGCTGGTTGGGTGTACAGCTTGCATTGCGCCTTTCCCCTTTTTCAAAGGTGATAATGGTCGGAGTTGTGGCACCAGGTCTAGTACTCGTGGTATGCCCCTCTTCAGGTGAGCCCGTGTACTTGCGCTCAGTGCTCCATATGTGGTGATTCCCCTCTGGGTAATTCTGTGTGATGCATTTCCACTGTTCAGGTTTCCCCTCTGGTGAACCTCGTGTTTCCCCTCTGGTGACCTCTTGTTTCCCCTCCCCCTCACTCTGCTTTGGCCACTGTTGCTGTGTATCCTCTCCGTAGATAGGGTTCTCTCGGTGTAATCATTCCATATGTGAACTTCCCCGTTGGTAAGTCGATAATGTGAGGTATTCTCCACATGTTAACATCCATCGGGTAGGATGTGGTCTTCCTAGTACCCCCACCGGAGAGTGAAGAGCACTTTCCAGTGTTATTCTAGAAGGTGCTCGGTGGGAAATTGCTTAACAGCAAATATCAGGAAAGGCCACTGGTGTAGCCTCCTTGAGTAAGTGCCCCCTCCCACCTACATCTACACAATGTCGAGTGAGAGATAGACAGGGAACACTGGGCTACTGGTGTAACCCCTGTTCCCTGATTGGAACAAGACATTGTGTCCCTCCTGCCGTGGCACTGAACAGGGGTTACAACAGTAACCCAGACATTTAATTTACTTAAAAATACTTTTCCTACAACCATAACCCATATCTTTTAGTCTGCTTATGCAACACTCTATCAGTAGTGCCATGTAAAAATTTAAACACATTTAAACTGATGCAAATATGTCTTATGGGGGACTAAGTGGAATTGGCTGATTTTAGGGTACCAGTGCATTTAGGAGCAAACTTTCAAGTTCCTGAGTGATATATTGTATAACCAGTAAATGTAGATGTTACCACTTGAGGTAAATTTTTAGATGAAAAAACATTTTTGACAAGGTAATTCAGTAATATTCTGTTGTTTACAACTTTTTTGATAGAGTAGCTAAATAGTTTTTCAAAAGGGTATTATGAATTATGAGTAGCTTGGCAAACTTCAGTTTCAAATTAGCTTCCCTAACACAGTCAATCACACTGCTAACAACTAAGTATGAACGTGATCTCCCATCAATCACTTGTAAATGGATTGGCTGGGGTAGCCATTGACTGACACCAGGGTTTTTTTTAAAAAGCTGTCAATATATCTGCCAAAGAGGAGGACTAATGGATATACTGGGGTGAAACCAGCATTTTGAAAGCTCATAAAATGTGTGAGAAAAAAAACATCCCTGTACATTAATTACAAGACTGCTGTGATTGACGTGTTGTTTTTGTGCTTGTAATGACTAGTACTGCTAAACCCTGTGGACCGCTGATGGTCAACACAACCCCTTATTAGGAATAGTTCCAAACAGGAATAGACAAAGGTAACAAACATAGAACAATTAGACTCAATTACATTCATAAGTGAAATACACTGTGATGGAGCTTACAACATCAGCTATGATTCATGCAGACTTCCTTGACACAAGACAGTGCACTTTAGCTTAATAAACGTTCTTTAATTAGCAGACTACTTAAAGACTGTAATTTAGATTTGATTACTCAGTATACTAACGGGACAAATATCTATTGATTTGACGAGCACTGTGCATAGTACACATGTATCCACTTGCATGTGTGTGCAAATAACGCAGAAAATATTTTTAAATGCAATGTGCAGTGATTAGCAACTTATTTTATACATGAAGTGTTTATGTGATGATGATTGTATACTCCTCTAGATGGGAATAAGTCCTTAAAAAGCAGTGAAAATCATATCAAACCCATGCTGGCACTTTAATTTGCTCTGAGTGATTTGCTCACAGTGAGAGAGATCTTTTATCCAGGGTCTGCACTGGAATCTGTCAGAAAGCACATTCTTTTTTACTCCACTCACTCTTATTTTCCTTTAATTTTTTGGCATGTTTGGTTGAAAGAGGACAGGAAATTGGAAGGAGAGGAGTGAATGAGAAACATCACAAGCCAGATTCGAAGTTGCATCATCTGTTGTTACATCGACAGGACATTTGATGATTTTGAGCACTTCAATATGGGACGGGGGTCCTCCTAAAGTGTTTCACGGACGGTGTTTCATGGCAAATCTACCTGTATGAACACTACAGCTCAACGCATTTTTGTTTCATTTTTAATGCAAATTGTGCTTCGATTTCATGTTAAATGAGTTTGCAATCCATTTCATTTCTATAATCTGACATATTTCAGATTGAAACATGTAGGCGAGACTTGATTTTATCCATTGGGGAATTAATTGGATCATAAAAAGTGGGAGTTTTGGATCCAGGTGGCTGAAGGAAAGGAGTTAAACAAGCAAATTAATTACGAAAAATGTAGGGCAAGCATTAACAAAAAAAAAATGACACACTGTTCATGCACAATAAGATCAGATGTCAAACTTTTCACTGAAAAAATACTTAAATTTGGGGTTGTTTCTCACCAAAACCATATCGTTTGGCTTCAGAAGGCTTGGAATATGATGGACAGGTCTCATGAACTACTTTTATGTCACTTTTGTGTCCTTTAAGCTTTATAGAGAGTTACTTTCAACTGCTATTGTACGAATATCAATGGCAAATTCTTCAGAATTCCTCCTTTATTGTTGTACAAAAGTCATGTGGGGTTCATTTTTGGGTGAAGGTAAACAGAAAGCAATTTCATGTTAGCTTTAAAAAGGAACATTTGAAAAAGGATGCTACAGTGATTATCGATTAGATAATCGTTATCACTGTTTTTATCTGATAAAGACACAAAATAATTAAGTCTTAAACGTGAATGCAGGGAGAGTTTTGCGTGATGGCAGTTCTCTGAGCCATGGCATAGATGAAATCTCTTATACACACACTACCATAAATGATCGTGATCATTGCGGGCACTTATGAGCAGCCTTCTGAGTTGACCTGTAATTCAGCTTGTACAGCCTGCTAGGAACCCCCTAAAGCAGTCTAATCTCTTGGTATAAACAACTTTTGATTAAACAGCGGCTCCAGGACCCAGGTAAATATCATTATAATGACTGCCCTTATTCAGAGGATAAGAGACCTAAAATGGAATACATACCTTTTCACTTTTCCAAAGTGTTTTGAAAGGGATATTTGCTGCATAAGGGGAGATTTACAGTGTATCTGCTCTTACTCTGTGCGACTGAGGAAAACAGTCTGAGATTGAATGTGGTGTTGAAACAGATGACTACCACATAAAACCTGTAATCACAGACACTAAGTGTGCTTTCACACTAGCACTTTTGGTGCACACCCCGAGTTTGAATGACATCAAAGTATATTTAAGCAATATCACACGAGCAAGAGTGCGATATGGCCCTACATCAGCACTGCTGTGATTCGTCCAAAGGCACGAGGCCACAGGCCGTGTGATATTGCTTATATACAACAGTTCAATGAACAAGTCCATTTTAAAAAATGAGGAAAAACTGAGTATGGTCATAAAATAATGCATTTGTGCATGCTGTTTCAAACCAAATTATGTGTCCAAGCCTCTGTTAGTAATTAAAAAAATGTCACTTCAGAAATAGTATCATGGCTTGTGCTGTTCCTACCAAGTTATTGGAAAAACAAGGATGATGTGAGTGTGTGTGTGTGTGAGTGAGTGAGTTAGTGAGTGAGAGAGAAAGAGAGAGAGAAAGACAGAGACACAGAGCACAAGCAATCACCAGTTGCCACACCCAAGCAGAGATGCCATCAGCTTTCTGAAGATCAGCTTTCTCATTGGAAAAATAGTATCCAAGAGGGGCAATTCTCCCTATTTCGTGGTAGCCGATGAGCAAGAGTCTTTCACTATAGAAACCGAAATGTCCTCCGACATGTTGAACAATACTTTTTCTCCAATATGGAAGCTCCAGTAAGTGTTAAGCGCCTTGAGTTGTGTAATTAATCTGTCTGTTGTGTCTTTCAGCTGTGATGAGCCATTATGCTGAAGTTGTTCATTTAAAGTCGTTTAAAGCTATTTTCTAGCTGCAGTTGTGTAGTAGTAATATGAGCAATCACGGAGCGCTGTTGTATGTAAACACTGACTGACGGATTCACTTCACGCCACCAACTGCTCATATTACACACAAAAATTATCTTTTGACATCGCCTGCTGGCTAACATATGTAATGTAAAAAAAAAAAAATTAAATACATGAAAGAGACACTTCTACAGTAACTCTTAACATATTTGCACTACTCTTACACTTTAGTTTAGAACAGCACGAACACAAGCAGAGTGATACACAGTGAAGCATCCGAGTGTTGATGGTGTCAGACCAATCAGATTCGAGAACCGGACCGAACTGCTGTATATTTATAAATATTATAAAAATAATTAACTCGCTGCTCCCAATAATGTCCAGATGATGAGAAGTGAAATAAACATATTTAGAACAGAAACAAAATCCATCAAAAGAAAATAAGAACTTTTTAAATTATTTTATTGAAAATAGTAAAGGTACTGTTGTGTGATCTAATAAGAACAAAGTGTCTGAAACATAGACGAATAAAATGGTGTTCTTTTATTAACCATTACACAATATTTTCTTATCCAAGTGAGCTGTAATAAGCTCTCAGTAGATGACAGTAATTCACTATTTTTGTTTGTGATCTGCCATTACAAAAGAAGATGACGCTGCCTGATTCTGATCAGCAGACGGAAATATGCAGCCAGATCGTTGGAAGTTTTGTCAGTAGAAGTTTGGCTTCTACGCAATAAGAAAGGCTATTATTTAATCTGACCAACATGATGCAGCGTTTGGTAACGCTACATCACTACTTGCTTGAAAAAGTGGTTTGCTACTGGAAAAGCTACTCTGTTTTAAAAGCAGCTGAGCTACTGTCAAGCTACTGAAAAATATAGTTAAGTTAGTAGCGTCGCTACATGTAGTTAGCTACTCCCCAACTGAACCAGAACATCCCAGAGATTCAACATGTTGAATATGAGAACTGATTGTTCGCTTACCATCTAATCTACCCAGACATTGACATGTGGATTTAAAGGAGTTGATCAATGTTATTCATTCCACCTGAGTGTGGTCATAATGTTTTGGATAATTTTTGTATATTGCATTTAACTTGTTCTACCAAACTACAAGCTACTAGCCTGTCCAGCAAAGTAATATGGGCGACACAAAGATTTACTGATACAATAAAAGACAAAAGGTTACACAACTCACCTACAAACATTGATACAATAAGTGTGCATGTGTGTCATTTCTGAGAAACATTCAATGGTAATGTCATTATTATCCTATATATCTGCTCCAAAGGGCCTCTTTTGACCCTTTAACTTCATTCAGCCTTGGAGCATGAGAGCTCTCTGCAGTTCCCATGTGCACTAAATGAAGAAGATTCGAGAAGACAATGAGAATGCTCTGTAAGACATTTCTCTCTCTGTGTGAGACGCACTAACAGCCCTTCTGAACATCATAGGGCAGTCATAAAGCACTCAAGCAAAAGATGTGAATCCTTTACTTTGATGTCAAAAATGCCACAGTCAGATTGAGACTAATGCAGACCAGCAATGATGGCAAAAGCAAGAAAATTATTTTGATATCTTCTACATAAGTGGAGTGGTTCATTTTTGAGCATAATGTTGATGATTCAAGAAAGAGAGGAAAACATGCAGTGATTTGTCATGCATGTCAAATCTCTCTTAAAAAGGGATGGGTTTTTAAAATTTTACTTCTATAGTTTGTTTGAAAATGGCACATGCTGCAATTTTACCATTCAGGACCACTCAAACTCCTCCACAGAGAAAATGTTATTGCTCAGAGGTTGTGCATATCTATACTCAGGAGTCTTAATGAAGGTTATGTTTCACTTTTAAGGTGTTATATTATGAGGAATTAAATCTCCCTTGATTTTTTTTTAAAGGAGATCAATGTACTATGACAAAATGCTGTAAATCTCCCTTGATCTTTTGAGAAAAAGGATATCATTGTACTAAGAAAAAATTCTGTATCCCACCCCAGTGGAAAAAAACAAGCTGCAAAAGTGAAGTTTGAAACTTCTTGACATCAAACAGTCGAATACTGTGGCAAGGTGGAGGGCGGGGCCGGGTCGTGACTCAACACGCCCGGTCCCGAATTAGGCTAATCAAGCCTCCGAGAGGGTTAAAGGCCGACCGCGGAAGACAGGCGTGAGAGAGAGATCGTTCACGGACAAGTCCGTTGTCTTATGTGTTTATATTTTGAGTTTTACATTAAACCTTTAGTTGTATGTCAAGCCGGTTTCTCGCCTCTTCCTTGCCCGTGAAAATGAACTGTTTTACAAATACATTTGAACTTTTACACTTCAAAAAGTTCGATTTGATGTTCAGAAGTTGGCCGCACAGTAACATTGAGGTAATACGAAGGAAGTAAGATGGAGACACCAGAAAAACTAATGATAAATGAAAAAAATCTGGGCAGTCTGTCAAACCTTGTGCTTGTTTCGGGCTTTGAGTGTAGCATCTACAGCTCTGCATATTCTTGAGGTCGAAACGTGCTCTATGCAAGTACGTGAACGCAGATGCTTCTTGCTATGCAAGCTCAAATCCATGCATAGTTGCATTCTAAAATGTGTCAGAACACAATTCATGACACAAAGCAAGTATGCATTGCATTCTCAATGTTGCCACATTACTGCCACATCACTATAGTGAGATTAATGTGAGCGTTCCATTTTTACAGTAAGTTTTCTCTTTCAAGTCAACTAGTGTAATGGTGGAGCAACAGTTTGAAGAGAATATCGCCAAGTAAATAGATTAATGTAAATATATTTATAACAATTAACTAGAATAATAGAATATCCTGTTTAATGGCACAGACCTTTGAAGGTAATTCTACCCCCCCTTGAGTACCTAGGGTTTGTAAATAGGGTTTGTTCCCGCCATGGTAATGCAAGAACACACTGCATAAGAAAGAAAGTCATATGGGTTAATAACTATGGAGGTGCTTGGATAGTTCTTATTTGGTTAACCGTTTGACATGCCTGTATTTGAATACCAATATCACCATTCAGTTATTCTACTCACCTTCAGGCCTACCCCAGTCTGATAGGGTTTTGGGCCAGGTTTGGGTATATTTTTCAAGTATAGAGCAAGTTAGGGGCTGTTCACGTGTTTATGCATGCTTCTGTGCCGTTTTAAAATCGAGCTGGATGGATTTTTTTGAAAGTTGCGCCGTATTTCACAGTTTGTTTTTCAGCGTCTCACTCAGGATGGCACCATTTTTTAGACACCGTCTGCAGGAAGTGACAGTTTGATTTTATTTTTTTTGACCTCAAAGCTCATAGCTAACGAATAACCAAAAAAGTGTCCGCGAACCCTCATGGCTATCTAAATTTTACAAACGGTTACTGTGCTCTTCCCTATTTTAATGACATGATGAGTAAAAAAGTGAGTAAAAAAAAACCTTTTTGGGTGGACTACTATTTTTTTTAAGCTGCACTACAGTGGGGCTTGGGTAGCTCAGTGAGTAAAGTCTCTGACTACCACCCCTGGAGTCACGAGCTCGAATTCAGGGTATGTTGAGTGACTCCAGCCAGATCTCCTGAGCAACCAAATTGGCCCGGTTGCTAGGGAGGGTAGAATCACATGAAGTAACCTCCTCTTGGTTGCAATAATGTGGTTCGCTCCCAGCTGGGTGTGTGGTGAGTTGTGCGTGGATGCCACAGAGAATAGCTTTGAGCCCCACACGCGCTATGTCTCCGTGGTAATGCGCTCAACAAGCCACGTGATAAGATGCGCGGATTGATGTTCTCGGATGTGGTGGCAACAGAGATTCATCCTCCGCCACATGAATTGAGTCACTATGCCACCACAAGGATTTAGAGTGCATTGGGAATTTGGTATTCCAAATTGGGGAGAAAAAGGTGGAGAGCCAAAAAACAAACAAAACAAAAAAATAAAACGCTCTAGCGACATCTGTGGTCAAATTTATTGCCGATGAACATTTTAAGTGTTTCGGCACTGCTCTTCTGGGCAGATGAATCTCTTGTTTGAGGTTACCTGGATTTTGCGTGTAATCGCTATTTTCACGTTGACATAATGTTTTTCAATTAAACATTTCAACCAAGACATTACTTGCCTTGTGGAAGATAAACAACAGTCTTATTTACATATTTGAATATGCTTATTCTAGTGTTTTATCCAGCTCACAATAATGTTTGTATGATACTACATACAGTATATCCCAAAAGAATACACACGTTTTCTTAAACATGTTACAGTTACTTCACTGGAAAATGAAACCTATTAAACACTTTGCAGTCTGTAAAAACAACCAATATGCAACACTGACATTTCTAAAACACTGTTTGTTTTATCTTTAGAAAAATGGCAATAACAAGCTAAATCTAATATTGTATCCCTGTAGCTGTGACTGCCCAATACTTCCTATCAAAACAGCACATTTGGACTACCGGTGCAACTGTGATGGTGTGAAATGAAGAGAGTAAATGGAAAGATTTAAACGGCTGGAGACAGGAGATGTACTTATCCTTTCAGGACACCCAGCCAAGACTGGGGGGGAAATCAGAGGAGCAGGTGGCTCTGGCAACACAGAAAGTGGCTCCAGCCAGGTTTGAGGAAACACACATAAACAAAAGTGTAATGATGTATACACAGAGAGACAAAGTGCCACGGAAATCTGTGAGCATAAACTCATACTCACACACAAGCCATTAAGTGCACAGGGGAATATGTGCATTCATTCAAAAAGAGATTGGCACTTTACTGATCATTTAGTGGGAACAGCTGGCACTGCTCTCCAGCCACACTAAAAGAGAAATACACAGCAGGTTTAAATGCCCTAACCAATAGACTGTAAAAGATGTTCATGTTCAAGTGCATGACACTCACGAAGACCATCCTATCATTTACCATGGCTCTTATTGCCCCATCTCATCACATTAATATGATTAATTGTGCACCATGTTCTCTATGGCCACAAGAGGACAAGATGGAACATTCTGCTATAATTTACTCACCTTCATCTCATTACAAATCCATATGACTTTCTTTCTTATGCTGAACACAAAGGTATATTTCTTTAAAAGAATATTTCAGCTCTGTTGGGCCACACAATGCAAGTGAATGGTGGAAAGAACTTTGAAGGTTCAAAAAGCATATAAAGGCAGACTAAAAGTAATCCATAAGACTCCAGTGGTTAAATCCATATCTTCAGAACCGATGTGAAGAGTGTGTGAGAAAAAGATCAATATTTAAGTCCTTTTTGACCATAAATCTCCACTTTCACAATCTTCATCTTTTGTTTTGGAAATTCGTACTCGCTGTGCATATCACAACCTACTGGACAGCCGCTTCTGATTATATGGATTTTATCACTGGAGTCTTATGGATTACTTTTATGCTGCCTTTATATGCTTTTTTGGACCTTCAAGGTTCTGACCACCATTCACTTGCATTATATGGACCTACAGAGCAGAAATATTCTTCTAAAAATCTTTATTTGTGTTCAGCAGAGGAAAGAAAGTCATACACAACTAGGGTGGCATGTGGGTGAGTAAGTGATGAGAAAATGTACATTTTTGGGTGACCTTTCCCTTTAACAAAAACTTTAATGTAAATTTAATTTAAAAGCGCATGATTAAACACCCAGACTAATCTGTTTAATTTCAAAACTACCTATTCAGTTTCCTACATCATTGTTTCCTAAATTATGTGGTAATAGCAAAATATTTTGACACGCTCCATTTCCGGTGAATGAAAGCGCCATTCTAGTGTGGAAGAGAGGCTTTAACATAGAAAAACTGAATTTGCCACTCAAGCAGTAAACGATTCTGGCATTTGCACTTTGCAATTAGATCTTTTTTTCTCTCTCAACATTTCGAACTTTCATTTAAAGCCAAGCGAGTTGCTATTTTGGTGCGTGTGTTTGTGAGCATGTGTGAGCCTAACAGATGTTTGATGTTGACTGATCTTTGTCAAAACACAGAGGGTCTGTTCAGTTTCTTTATTCATGCAATAAGGCGATCACTGCATAATTTTGGAATGCGATGTTAAGCTGTGAATTTATTACATTTATGGAATTTTTCAGCTTTCATACAAAAATGGGCTGCAATCCTCCTGTTAAACCGCACAGATGGAAAGCTATAATATGTGCTTCTTTGATTCTCCAGCAAGGGAAAGGGAGGGTGCTATGGCAATAATTAGCATACTTTTCGAGCCGAGTGTGTGAGAAGCAAGAGGAGGAAAAAAATGTGTCATCCAAAATTGGTGCAACAGCATGACATTAAAAACGACTCCAGTGAAGGTGAAAAAAGCAGGAGGGAGGTTAATGGAGAAAAGTCAAAACCTCTTCACGGATCAAAAAACGACTTCACAAACATTGCCATCTGCTCTGAACTTTGGCAGCTATGCTGTTTAAAGGCTTTGTAGCTGAAGCTGATTTTCTGTCCCCAGAATATAGTTCTGTTCCTGCTGTGGAAAGCTCTGCTCTCATCAGTGAGAGGTTACTTTTTGTATAGGTCTCAAGTAGAGACTTACACATGGGAAAAAGCTGAAGACATGGTGACTCACACTCTGGCTGACTCTTGGATTAAGGCATCTGGATTAGACTGGGTTTGTGATACACCATTTTAAAGCTCAGAGAAAAGGGACATCTGTAATTTCCTGAGGCACATCTCATCCTTACAAAAAAAAAAAAAAAAAACTACCACAGTACATTGAATGTGTAAGAAGGTAATACCATGGTATTGAAGGATTATTACATACATGGGAGGGGGGGATCTCTGTATGATCTATAATTTCTTTTAATAAATTATCATTAGTCATCATATCCATGAGTGCAGTTGGGAAAAATAAAACTTGACTTCTGTGTGTCCACAGTATCCATATACTGTGATTTTAATGCACTTGTGTTAACCTACTTATAGCCTAATCAAAATGTTAACATCAGGGGTGCCTGCAGGATTAAACTGAGGGTATGCACAGAAATCTGCCTAGGGGGGTCTGGGGCATGCTCCCCCTGCAGATTTTTGGTGTGTTCGCAAAGAACAACACCTAAGCGTTCAATTCTGGTGACTTCGAGATACGCATTTTTTTTATTTTTTTGAGGATGAGTAGTATTCATGTGACAATTGGCTAAAGCATTTCTTGCAGTAACCGTTCAGACAGATGTGTTTTTGCGCTAAAAAAGCTAAATACACCACAACGAATAGAGCAGAATGCAGGTGTCTCGAGATGCATTTTTATCAGTTGATTAAGTTCCTTTTAACTTGACACAGCATCTAAAAATGTAGCGCTCACATGAGAGATGCTAAAAACAGTTTTACTGTGTGAGAACCCGCTTCAAGTGATTCAGTGAGAGAGAGCGCTCTGAATAAATTGTACTGAAACACAAATCGATTCAGACTGTGTTGCAATCCTGTTTGGCCAATTCACTGAAAAGAACTGACTCAAAAGAATTATTCATTTGCAAATTGGGCATTGCTAGTTCTTTTAAACAACCAACAGAAATACAGGACACATTTCATGATTGATTAAATATTCTCAGAGTAAATATTTCTCAGGGCAGATGGAGGGCTCATGGTACACACAGTGTGTATGGCCATACAGCTGCAGGTGCCTCTGGATAGCGTGAAATCCAGAGGTGTGAAATCTGAATTAAATATAGAAATTATGTGATTTAAGCACTGACTCCACCAGAAACTCTAGAATTATCAGTAGATTCTGAAACACACATTTTTAATTTATACTTAAAGGAAAAGTTCACCCAAAAATATTGCCACTTACTGGGCAGGAAGGAAGAGTTCTAGTAAAAATGTAATTAAATATTGATCTGACCTCCAATATCGCTTCTGAAGACATGGATTAAACCTCTGAAGTCATATGGATAACTTTTATGCTGCCTTTTTGTGCGTTTTGGAGCTTCAAATAGTTGGTCACCATTAACTTGCATTTTCTGAGATTTTCTTATAAAAATCTTTGTTTGAGTTCAGTTGAAGAAAAAAAGTCAAACACATCTGGGACGGCATGAGGGTGAGTAAATGAGAGAATTAACATTTTTGGGTGAACTATCCCTTTAAGAAAGCACATTTAAAGAACTCTTCCTGTTTTTTGATAATTGTTTGGTAACAAACTTCTTGTTTTACATTACTCTTCATATGTGGGTTTTGAAAATTGGCTAATCTGATGCTAATCAAGAATGAGCAAATAGCGAAACAAATAACATAAATTGTTATAAGTGTTATATAATACTTTGTTGAAAGATAATTAGCCATGATCAATATGAGCCATCATATATGTGTAGAATTGTGATACAACTGGGGAAAGTTTTTTTGAGATTATTACTTGATGTATGAATTATATGCAGATTTCTAAAGAGCTGATACTAAAAGTAATTGCAGAATTGTTTCAAATGAAAATATTTTATTTAAACTAGCTTCAGAATGTCACTACATCTTGCTAGCTAGTACCAAAAAGCAGGCTGCCATGCTAATACCATGTTTCTTGGTTTGTTTGAGACCTATACTATGGTACTATTACCATTTTATCACTGTACCATGGTACCACCAAATGTTATACTGTATTTACAACCACTCTTGAAATGCTGACCTATCTCAAACAGCCATTAGAAACAGCCTTAACTGTCAAAACAGTTTTGAGACCTCCTACATTATCTGTGGGTTGCAGGTAAAAATGTTATGAGACTGTCAGACAGGTGTCATGCCAGAAAACAGCTTGCAACGAGGGGGAGTTGCCTCCACTCACCTCTTTATTTTCTTCTGCCAGGTGTAGCATGAAAGTATAGATTTGGATTCTGAATCGTCCTCGTGTTGGATGCCAACATAATTTACCAATGTCCGTGTCATTGTTACATTGTCTGTGGGTTGTGATTCAAGGTGCCCCTCAAAGATTGCTTCTATTCCCAACCTGTAGTAAGCAACAGGAGCTGAGCATTCTGGGAAATGTTTTGTGAGTATACTGTGATCAATTATCAATATATTGTGCATCTTTTTCTTGGCTGCGTTTACACAACACTACTTCACAAAACATCATGCAGAAGAACAATATGTCTTCAGGATAAATGTACAGTTTTCTAGTGACAAAGGAACGCAAGGTTCAAAACGAACCCTCGCCAAGATCAAAAAACAAGTTAAAATATGCTTTGGCAAGTTACTCACTAGCTGGTTGCACTAAGTAATTTTTTCCTCATTAAAAAAGTTCCTAAAGAAATTAATTGCAATTTTGCAATATACACCATGTAGGAAATCATGACCACTCACATTAAAATTAAGACTCCAGTCAAATCAGTAACCTCATAAAAGCTGTTTTATTCTACATGGAGTGGGTCCGCACATGGGGGCTGCCATGTTAGAATCACATAATCTCAGTAACCATCCTGTTATCTTTAAAGCTACAGTAAGTGTCACTTTTATCAGCACAAAAATTGTGTTATTTATGTGTTAAACAAGTTCAGGTGCTAACTACTGGGTGATGAATGTTGGCCCCACCCCCACTAAATCACACGGTATGATTTCATCCAGTTTTGCACAGATGTCATTAGCAGGCATATTTTTAACTCTCACATCTGAAGTTTTGTCAGAAACAAGGACAGCATGAGGCGGTAAGATCTATTCCTGTGCGCCAAAAGGAGCAGCTGTTTGAGCTGCATTTGTGTGGGTCCAATTACAAGAGAATCATTGTTTAAAATGAACATGGCATGCTTACACATACAGTTCAGGTTATCAACTCATATCAACAGATATCAAAAGCTTGAAAGAGTAATGATGTAATGTGTCAGATTGGATGCTTGGTGATTAACGCAGATGCTTCAACACATAGTGTTGGTGAGATTCAGGCTGGTGACTCATGTGGTGGGTCGATAAAGCTAAAAATAAACATATCTCAATATTTTTTATATTTATGCATTTGCTCTGAAATGGCTTCAGAACCATTATTTCAACCAAACTATCAAAATGGAATGGACTTTCGGAATGAACCACCACATTTCGGAATGAACCACCACATCCTCACACGGTTCTACACCAGCACTGTAGAGAGCATCCTGACTGGCTGCATCACCGCCTGGTACGGCAATAGCACCGCCCACAACCGCAAAGACCTGCAAAGGGTGGTGCGAACTGCCAGAAACATCATCGGAGGTGAGCTTCCCTCCCTCCAGGATATATATAACAGACGGTGTGTGAATAAAGCTCGGAGGATTATCAAAGACTCCAGTCACCCGAGTCATGGGCTGCTTTCACTGCTTCCATCAGGCAGGCGGTATCGCAGCATCAGGACCCGCACCACCCGACTACATGACAGCTTCTTCCCACAAGCAATAAGACTTTTGAACACATGATCTCTCACGATCAACAATCAGCACTGCACTTTATTAATCATCACTCTGTCAATATATTCTCCCAATTCAATTAGTGTTTATATATATTTATACCCGTATCTAGTGTATGTGTATTCTACATTGTGTGTATTGTGTACATTTGTTATGTAAATTGTTTTGTGTAAATATGTTGTTTATTGTAAAGTGGTTTATGTCTCGTCACTGTCATGACTGCTATGTTACTCGGAACTGCACACAAGAATTTCACCTACTGTTGCACTCGTGTACACAGTAGTGTGACAATAAAGTGATTTGATTTGATTTGATTTGATTTGAAAATGTTTATTATTTAACAACCGATTTACTGTCGGTGATTTACTGTAATCACCCATCAGACAATTTTGCATCAATTCAATCATGTTCATCTTGTCACCAGAGAGTAATGGAGGACCCAAACACAGGAAGCAGAATTCAAGACTTTTTTTTTTTTTTACAAAAAATAAACAAAAGTACAACCTAAAGTCTCACGATGGAGAAAAATTTTGCAATTACTGCACAGTCGATTGTTATGCTTTCCTATAATAAATAGTGACTGGTTCAATGCAGTGTGTCCGATACAGAATTGTGAAATTACTGTGTCATCCCTTCTTTTGCCACAAACTACTCTCTCATTTCCTACCTAATTCCATATAGATGTCTTCCCTTTCTCTCCTGGGACCACATTTCTTGCCACCTCCTTTTAACTGTCTCTTTAATTAATCTTTTAATTTCCGCTTTACTCAGTGGTGCATTAATATCTATTCTTGGATACTTTAATGCCTGTTTAGCCATTTCATCTGCTAGTTCATTACCTTTTACCCCACGTGTGCCGGCACCACAGAAAGAAAGTTTTATCCCTTGTTGTTGTATTATAAACAATGTCTGAAGGTTTTCAAAAAGAATATCCTCTCTTGAATTAGATTTTCCATTCATTAAGCAGGTAAGAAAGAATGTCCGAACAGACCACCACATTTAGTGGCTGAACCTCTTCCACCCACTGAAGAGCCAACTATTGCTATAGTAGTGTGAGTAAACAGATAAATTATTAGATGTTTTTTCACCTATTTTACAGTCAAACAGAGGAATAACTACTGCTACTGCTGCTATGTATGTCCAGACTCCGGATCCTTTGAACTGTCGGTATAGATTTGAATACAATAATAATACACTTGATCTATATATTTCCTCATTACCATATCCTTAGAAACCCATATTTGTTTGTCGTTTATTTTTTTCCAGCAACTGTAAATTGACTGATGGCACTGGAAACATCCAGGGAGGTGCCACTTTATGTCCTTTTATTGATATCCATTACAACATTTTCAGTTGTAACCAACGAATGTCCAAATGCATTTCTCCGATTTCGACTTGAAGAGCGGCAACTGGTGAAGATCTGAATGCGCCACAACAAATTCTTAATGCCTGGGATTGGATAACTTATACCTTTTTTCAGAGATGCAGAAGCTGAACTATATACAGTATAATACTGCCATTAATCTATAGTGGATCTTATTAAAACACTATATATTCTCCTTAGGGAAGGGTGACTAGCCATCCAATCTGTCCCAGCCAAACATTGTAATAAATGTATTCCCTTCTTACATTTATCTACTACTTTTTGTATATGGTATTCAAATTTTAACTTGGAGTCCACAAACAAGGATTTTTTCTTCTTCTTCTTCTTCTGTTTATTGATGGTTGACAAACCAACTTTAGTGCGTTACCATCACCAACTGTACTGGAGTGTGGAGCATCAATGGGGAAAAATAATAATATATATACAGAAGTTGACCCAAAGTGCTTTACTGATCAAACAAACAAAAAATATAAAAACAGACTGATTTAAAGTTAAATATAAAACATAATAAAATAAATAACATCATGTATTAATCCACTTCAACATATACAATGATCTATGCAAAAGCCACAGAATAAAAATATGTTTTTAAAGAAAGATTTAAAAATGGCTAGTGATGAAGCTGACCTCACATGGAAAGGGAGACTATTCCAGAGATTAGGACCTATCACAGACAAGGCACGGTCACCCTTAGATCTATAACAGCAACGAGGAACCTTCAATAGAAGTTGATCAGAAGACCTGAATGCTCTGATCGGGGAACAAGGGTGTAGAATGTCACTGATATATTGGGGCGCAAGACCAGATAGTGCCTTGTAGACAAAAATCTGAATTTTAAAATCAACCCTGAATTTCACTGGAAGCCAGTGTAGAGATGCTAAAACCAGGGATATGTGATCCCTCTTTTTTGACCCTGTTAAAAGCCTAGCAGCTGTGTTTTGAACAAGCTGAAGGCGGGATAACGCAGATTCGGGCAGACCAATGTACAATGAGTTGCAATAGTCTAACCTTGTTGAAATAATGATTGGATCATTTCTTCAAGTCTTTATGGGAAATATTTTTTTTTATTTTAGCGATATATCTAAGGTGGAACAAGCTAACCCTTGACAACAGCACTGATCTGCTCATTAAAAAGTAATAATGAGTCTAAAATCACTCCAAGACTCCTCACATGATCTTGTACATTTGACAACAGAGGACCTAACTGGGCAACCAGGCCAGGTAAGTAGGACAGAGAAGAACCTAAAATCAGAACTTCGGATTTGCTTTCATTTAATTGTAAGAAATTGTTTGTCAGCCAATGTTTAATATCTTTGAAGCAATTTTGGGCATTTTCAGATGAACAGTTCTTGTCTACACTCACTGGGAAATAACATTGGGAATCGTCAGCATAACAGTGATAAGATATGCTGTACTTATTAAAAATAGAGCTCAGAGGAAGCATATACAGTGAAAATAACAAGGGACCTAAGATTGACCCTTGAGGGACACCACACAGTAATTGAGCCGAAGTAGATGAAAAATATCTTAAATTCACAGAGAATGTCCTTTCTTTCAGGAGGAAAACCAGTGGAGGGTCATTCCCTGGATGCCAACCATACATTATAGGCGATTAAGGAGAATATAATGGTCAACTATGTCAAAAGGGGCACTGAGATCTAATAAAACTCTCCAAAATCTAGGAAATAAAATGCAGTTTGGAGATTGGTCTGTAATTGTTGTGTATTGCCGGATCCAAATATTTTTTTTAACAAAGGATGTAGAATTGCATGTTTAAAACTACATGGAACAACTCCACTGGCTAATGAGCTGTTAATTATAGCCACACTGGAACTGATAGTCATGAAAACTTCTTTAAGAAGGCGTGGAGAAAGTATATCCAGCTTGTAACTGGAACAATTCATCTTGGAGAATATATCTGCTAACTGTTCTGATGTAACTGGTTCAAAGTGAGTCAGGGAGCTGGACGGAGAAGGAATTAGTGGTTGATCAAATTATGAAGGTACAATCGCACCTTTGATCTGCTCAATTTTGTGAGTAAAGAAGTTTAAAAATGTTTTACAGTTTTCTTGGGTGGCATCCAGAAAAGAATTATTAGTTGGGTTTACAACAAAATAAATTGTTTTGAATAAAACATTTGGTCGATTTGCGTTATCAGAGATGAATGTAGAGAAAAACTTGGCATTAGCTTCCTTTACAGCTCTCTGATAGTATGTTAAACACTCCTTTAAAATGTCATAAGAGACCTGAAGCTTGTCTCTTTTCCTCTTGCACTCTGCTTTTCTGCACTCTTGTCTGAGAGTGCAGGTGACACGATTTTCATCACTGTTTTTCACACAATTAACACAAAGGATAAAATTGAATTATTTTTTATTTGTACTAACCAATATAAAAATACATATATGGCTTCATTTTTAAATCACCAGAACTTGACTTTGAAACAGCCTCTGAATACATGAGTGCAAGTTAATGTTATCGAAAAATTTTGATGTTAATTTTAATTACATCAAATGGATGACATCCGGGAATGCAAGGAAGAGTAAACAAGCATTGATGTAATCCATCTCACTCTTGAACAATTGCAAAACAATGGAAACAGCTCAAAAGTAATTTTAAATTAATTAATGAATATACCGTATATATAGCCTACATATATATATATATATATATATATATATATATATATATATATATATATATATATATATATATATAAGTATTCCACTTGTGATTTACTGCTCTGATAAGTGTAATCGGCAGTTCCCATACAAACCAATGTCCCACGTTAACATGGGCAACGTTACCCTGTGAAACCATTAAAATTGATCTTAAACTGTGTCAAATTCATTACAACAGACATTGATGAAAGAATGCGGTTAAATAATGATTCCTACATTTTTAATAATGTTCAAAAAGTCTTTTCCTTGCTCCTTGGAAATTCACATAGAATGTTTTTTGCACTTTCTGAAACTTCACTAATGTTTTTCCCCACTTCCTGTGGCTACAATTGGCATAGCAAAATTTCCAGGAGGTACACACTCAACGATTGCAGGTGTTAAGAATGGAGACTTCATCTGCAAGCAGTGAGCCATGTGCTGGAGAGATACTGGCAAGCTGCCGTATCTCTTCGCATTGCCCGAAAATGCTCAATCACTGTTAATTAAACAAGTGTCAAAAGCAAAACCACACAAGAGCCAGTGTGTGCATGATAGAGACTGAACGGCAGCCAGAAAATGTTATATTTTGGCGATTTTATACTTCAGGCAAATTAAACTTCAGCTTTTAATTTGTTTTATATCTGTGTTTATAGTGTCTTATAATGCTTTGGCAATGTACTTTTAAATGTATCTTGCCAATAATGCCTGATATAAATTTAATCTTCCCATTTGATCCATTTTTAATTAAAAAGCAGAAGATTTTGCCCAACTTTTAATCACAGATTATACACTGATTTTATGGTATGTAAAAATATACTTTAATCAAATATGTATACCTGTAGAAATGTGTCTAACTCTATTTGCAAAAAGAACAATTATATTTTAACATACATATATTTTAATAATTAAAATAAATGATGACTAACCAATTTCTTGCAAGTTCTTTGAGACAAAGTATAAAGTAAATATATTCATGATTATATTTGAATGTTTATTTGAATGTACCATGTAGCATGATTAATTGTGATTAATCACAGAAAACAGTTTTTTAATTGATTCACAGCCCTAATCAAAAAATATTTTAATGTTAACTATATGATATATCGACCACTTATTTTATCTCTCTCTCTCCCTTCTCACTGTGCCTTTCAATAAACTGTCAAAAAGGCAAAAAAGAAAAAGCAGAAATGATGTAATGCTCTCTGCAGGCCGGATGAAACAGAAGTTTTTTATGGTTTGGTTTGTATTACTGCTTTTTTTTTTTTCCATTTTTTTTTTTTCACATATGTTGTGGAGGCGTGGATATTCAAATTAACACCCCATTCCTACATCACTATTGGACCAATTTTTTTGCAGTCGTTATTAGCAGGGTCAAAACAATAAATGCTCTGTTTTTGCACAGTTTGAAGTTTTGAAACTTGAAGAATGTTTTATAGTTCAATGACCTCATTCATGTCAATATATCAATGGAAGTCTGATTCCTCTTTTTTTTCTGTTCAGACTACAAAAAAATGATTGTTGTTGTGTGCAGCGAAGTTATCTTAATCTGTATCTGTTGCAATGGCAAAACCGGATGTTGGCATGGCTTTAACCAGAAATGTGTCAAAAATGGAGCGAGTGAAATACAAATGTATGTTATCGCTTATCTCTCTCAAAGTTTTTCGGCTTCAGGCACATCACTAGTTGTTGTCTGAATAAAGCCTAACAAAAACATTTACCCATTCATGAAGTCAGCAACATCAGTTAGCAACATGCACATCCACCCTAATCTGGACAGATGTGTTTTCTCTCATCCTTTGGTTCTTTCAGTACTTTTTTGTGCTGGGCAAATGAAGAATTACACACCACGTTAACACTCTGATTGGGTTTAATGTTCTATGTAATGAAGTCCCTAAAAGATTTTTGTCTTCCTCTATTTTCAGGGCCTCTCCCTCCTGCTCATCTCTAGAGTTTAAAATCATTGCAAAAGAAATGTTTAAACACCGGAAGTGTGCTCAATGGATGGCTGGATATTAAGAATTATGAGTTATTCTGCCTAAGTGAAATATTGCTAAGCCAAAGCCTCTTAAAATGCTTAAGTACCATTCAGTCTGCCGTGAATTCACCCTACCAAATTCAGAGGAGCCAAGCTCCTTAATGCATTTTCTATCCCGCTGCTCTCTCTGTGACTGCAGAGAAAACATACTATGCATGCAGAACCCTCAAGCATCACAATGCATAAAAGCTTCCAAAGAAAACATAACACTCCTCAAGAGCAATGCAAGTTTAGTGCAATTTATAAGGTAACAAAATGTGAGAGAACATACAGATAAAGCTGTTGTCTCCCCATAAGAAATCTTTTTCACAGTAAATCATCATTGTTCTCTTAAAAAAGCTCAAATGGTGCTCAAATGGACAAGTTATACACCAAAGTTTAACTAATCAAATCCCTAACCCCAAGTATGAGCAATAGTAATAGTGGTGCTTGCCTTAGCAAGCAACATAAAAAAAAATTGCTTAGCTTAATAGCAGGAAAAATAGGTACAAGCCTATTTCTTGTATCCCTGCAAGGCAGTTCCAACAAAACTAAAGCCACCCTCTGCCTTTTTGTGCCCACAGCATTCATTTCTGTTTCTCTGGTGAATAAAGCAATCCAAGCTCAACAGGAAGCAGATATTTGAGTAGAGAGTGCACCTCTGGCCTGTATTAGGACAGTGTCCTTCCATGAAAATGGCAACAAGGTTTTAACCTTTAGCTCTGCTGGGTTTTGCTGTGCCATATTGAATTAGAACAGTCACATGGACATGGCTGAGCAGATTCACTGCACTTCTTGCCTGGTTGAGTGGCACCACACTGGCACAACACTCTGGGCATGTGTGTATGCATGTGTGTTTGTATACAGTGGCTCCAAAAAGGGTGCAATTAAATTATTTGCTTAATAGCCGTGTAATAAGTGGGACGCTTTATTGTTAGCTGGCCATTTTTGCAAAATAAACCATCTTTTGCATAAGGGTTCTGATCGCCTGCTGGGATTTATTTTGCAAGAATGACTTATTGACTGTACATTACCCCTTAATTAATGTAATAATCTATACCTGTGGTTACTCTGCTAGGGCATCAATGTGAACTTGAGGGGAAATTACTTTATACAGCCACTAAAAACACCTTGGGATCAGTGAGATGCAGTCAGATACCACTTGGCTTGATATTTTCTTATCTATTACAATTAAATTCATACATGAATAATTATGGCTTATTATGTTGGGGCCATTGTATATGTGTGTCGTTTTGGTTGTGTGATTTTTTTTTTAACTCTTTGTAACTGTTTTGTTTTAGTTTTTCGGGTGCCATGTGTTTGTTTATGTACGTGCTGTGCGTGTATATGTGTTTGCAATGACACAGTAGCCAGGAATCAGTATCTATCACATGGGTCTCCATACCATGTTTATCTTGGGGCACCAGCCTTGAAGTCCGGATTAATCTGCCCTGCTTGCAGCTGGAAGCGATAGCGGAAAGAGGCGAAATGGAAGATAGCAGGAATGGCAGAAGCATGTGTATGTGTGAGAGATGGAGAAAGTGAGAGGGACGAATTCACAAAACATTTGGACCACTTTTGCATGTGGTACTTCAGTGCAAAAACAGTGCATATTTACTAACCACCTGCAATCCAGTTTAACCAGGCACCATCTGGTAAATACCTAGTAAGTACCAGCCGTATTTAAATTAAGTCATTGTCATGCCTTCTTTCTTTGTAATTGAGACTTATTTTAGAAATTTGTGCCTTACAAAAGTGAAAATTATTTGACCGGCACAATTAACACAGCTCTATTAAAAATGTAATTTAATTTGAATAGATGTTTATATAAATTTTCTAGTGAACATGGCAGCAGTAATTCAGCCCATGATGATAAAATGATGAAAATGAGCATTATAAAAGGCCCAAAATCCCAGATATGTGATGTAGTTGAGCGCAAATCAGCAGTGAGGGTTTTAAATGCAACAAACGAAAGGAGTTAGCTATCCTGAAGAAAAAATATTTAGAGATAAGCATCCAAACACTTGTGGAGGTCAGTGAGAAAGAAAAGCTGTCATATACTATTTCCAATGTGGCTCCAGCTCTGGCAGTTAAGGGGAATCAGGGGAAATAGGTGACAACTCTGCAGGATAGCTGCAAGGCAACACATCACCAGACTCCCATACCTGTTAGGGTTTCCAACAGGTTCTCCCCACTCAGTGACGCACACATTAATAATCCTGTTGAAAGTGCCTTTAATGTAAATAGTAGGGCTCACAGCAAGAAGGTCGTGGGTTCAAACCCCGGTTGCCCTGGCCTTTCTGTGTGGAGTTTGCATGTTCTCCCTGTGTCCGTGTGGATTCTCTCCGGGTGTTCCAGCTTCCTCCCACCATCCAAAGGCATGCTGGCTAGGTTAATTGATGTCTCCAAAAATTGCCCTAGGTGTGGATGTGAGTGTGAGTGGTTGTCTGTATATGTGTGGCCCTGCGATGGACTGGCGACCTGTCCAGGGTGTACCCTGCCTTTCGTCCAATGTTAGCTGGGATAGGCCCCCGTGACCCTGTATACAGGATAAGTGGTTGACGATGGATGGATGCTTTTATTGTTTCCTGTGTTCCTGTTTCTTGTCATTCCATGTAACTGTAGCGTAGTTCTTGCGGGAGGACTCACAGCTGTACATGATTGCACCATTAGCCAGGTAACTCCTAGCCAATCACTTGTGTCAGCCATAGCTTTGTACGTCTGCTTACAATCTAACACATTGCTGTTTCAGTGTGCCAACATGGCAAAATCATTCTATAGCTCACTATGTCTGACCTTGAGACAGATTCGCTCCACAAAGAGCTTAATATCCAGCTCTGGACATGGATTTAGTCACTTGCTCATTGCCTTTTATCCAGGATCAGCAGCTCCTCACATCTTGGGAACCCTGTTTTCGCTGCAGCACACTTCTGCATTTTTCATCTCAGTGGGATTGTGACCCTCTTGGAATGATAATAGACATATTAATGGCATCTCAGCCAACTCCTATCTCTCTAGGCCACAGGTGAACCAGTTCACATAACATCTTTGGAAGCCCACCTTCCCTCCACTACGATGCCGCTGCTCCATCTAAACTTTCTGCCCTGCATTAAACCCATGGGGAGTAAATGATCAGCAAATAGAGATCTTCATCAATATCTCAATAATGTAGGAAACCTTCCTCAGTCAAGTTCCTCACTAAGTCCGTCAAAATCATTGCCTCAAGGCAGCAGCTGATTTCCATCTGAAATAAGGTAAGTTCTCAATCATATCCATCAAATGCATTTAGAGGATGGTTTGTGGCTCTTAGGCTTTCTGTTGCCAATGCTGTCTGTTCATCATAACCCGCATCTGCATCAATATCAAAGTCAAGTTAAGTCAACTTAACTTAGTCAAGGTTCACAATGCATGATTCATTGAACATGTTGCATGCCTGAGTGTACCCCTATTGGGGGATCAAGATCTATTATTCATGCATATCGTGATACACAAGTACATATTGTACGGGGTCTTATCACTCAATTCAGTAAAGATTATGCCTTGTTTTGTTGGTCGCTCCTATCGCTTGAAAATCATGAATTATTTCTTACTTCATACATCTATTTCCACATTCTCTCATCAAGGCATCATTACAGTGCAGAATATTTTATCATATGGCTCTCCGTAAATCATTTATTCTTTTATCACTGTTCGGACCATGTTTAAATCAATGGGGACTTTCTAAGCATTGAGGTTTTATCAGTGTTCCAAATTTCAAAGCTTATTTTGAGTTTAACTAACTCTAACTATGTCAGCTTAACTACATTAAATTTTTTTGAGTATCAATGCATTATAGTCTTTGCTCTGTTCACTTTTAATGTGCTCGCTACCAGGGACGTCACTAGGATTGGAAGACAGGGGGGGCTTAGCCCCCAGGGTATTTGTAACTTGCGTTTGCTAAATCTTTGCACTCACATCTAGAGCTACACTTATGACAACAACCAGTCAAGAAACCAAGATGTTAACAAGTAAAACGTGACAGACATATGCTCTTCTTCCATTTCTACTCTGTTAAAGAAAAGTTACTGTAATGTTGCTTTTAGACACATCAAAGCTGCATGGGGGAATTTACTTGCTCCTGATGAGTTATTCTATAAGCAATGACTTAAATGCTATCTGTCTGCTCATGTAAATGTATGATAAAGTAAAAGCATACTATATCTAATTCCTCTCTATATATGATAAGTTGTCCACAGAATGCTATTTAATTACTCTAATTACTGTAACTGCGCTGTGGATTGGTTCAATCAGAGTGTAATTTCGCTGTGTAGTTTGGCTTGCATACAGTTTAACCCAAGAACCAGAATTTTAAGGTCATAGTGAAATTTGACAACACAGGTTTGAGCGTTTCTCAATTAAAGATGATTTATTCTGCCAAATGATGTATACAATGTATGATATAAATCAACAACAAAAAGGCAGTATTCAAATAAAGGAAAATTAAGAATGAAATCATTTTCAAAACCACAGTCAACAAACAGTTACTTTTTGTTTATTGTCTACTTCATTGGTGGAAGCATCAAAAAATGCTCAATGAATTGAAGGATACAACTTAACAGGGACCCTATGACATTTAGTTTTCAGTGACAACAACAAAAATGTCCATGTCAAAAAAGTGTCATAAAAATATTATAGATTAATATTTTTTTCCACTTTCACTGACTTAGATTTTTTTACTAGCATCAGTTCAAATCATAATTACCAAAAAGTCATTTATTTTCAAGAATTTTAACCCTTTAAATGCCAGTTTCTTTACATAATGCCACTGTTGATATTTATAAAAATTATAATAATATTAATAATTTTCTATATACTAAATTCTAAGCAGAATTTTTTTTCTTTAAATATTACAGCCTTGGATATGTCAATGATTAACAACAATATTAATTTTGATGCAATCATATTTTTTTATGCAGTATCAGATAAAAAAAACAAAAATACCACTCAGGCCCATAAAGGACAAAAATGTCCATGTCAAAAAAGTGTCATAAAAATATTATAGATTAATATTTTTTCCACTTTCACTGACTTAGATTTTTTACTAGCATCAGTTCTAATAATAATTACCAAACATTCATTTATTTTCAGAATTTTAACCCTTTAAATGCTGTGACTCTGCCAAGGGTATCTCATTTACATGTACAGTATAATACATGATTACAGTACAGTATAATTTCTTTCTTTCACTGTTCACACACACACACACCTAAAATTTTCAGTACACACATACTAACCACACTCTGACATCCATACCAACACACCCACACAATTATTTATCTAATTTATTCTGCCAAATGATGTATACAATGTATGATATAAATCAACAACAAAAAGGCAGTATTCAAATAAAGGAAAATTAAGAATGAAATCATTTTCAAAACCACAGTCAACAAACAGTTACTTTTTGTTTATTGTCTACTTCATTGGTGGAAGCATCAAAAAATGCTCAATGAATTGAAGGATACAACTTAACAGGGACCCTATGACATTTAGTTTTCAGTGACAACAACATACTATGGGGATTGATATTGTTTAACCTTGTGCGTCAATTAAAAAAAGTTACACATAGGTTCATAAAGGACAAAAATGTCCATGTCAAAAAAGTGTCATAAAAATATTATAGATTAATATTTTTTTCCACTTTCACTGACTTAGATTTTTTTACTAGCATCAGTTCAAATCATAATTACCAAAAAGTCATTTATTTTCAAGAATTTTAACCCTTTAAATGCCAGTTTCTTTACATAATGCCACTGTTGATATTTATAAAAATTATAATAATATTAATAATTTTCTATATACTAAATTCTAAGCAGAATTTTTTTTCTTTAAATATTACAGCCTTGGATATGTCAATGATTAACAACAATATTAATTTTGATGCAATCATATTTTTTTATGCAGTATCAGATAAAAAAAAAAATACCACTCAGGTCCTTAAAGGACAAAAATGTCCTTGTCAAAAAAGCATTATAGATTAATATTTTTTTCCACTTTCACTGACTTAGATTTTTTTACTAGCATCAGTTCAAATCATAATTACCAAAAAGTCATTTATTTTCAAGAATTTTAACCCTTTAAATGCCAGTTTCTTTGCATAATGCCACTGTTGATATTTATAAAAATTATAATAATAATAATAATTTTCTATATACTAAATTCTAAGCAGAATTTTTTTTCTTTAAATATTACAGCCTTGGATATGTCAATGATTAACAACAATATTAATTTTGATGCAATCATATTTTTTTATGCAGTATCAGATAAAAAAAAACAAAAATACCACTCAGGCCCATAAAGGACAAAAATGTCCATGTCAAAAAAGTGTCATAAAAATATTATAGATTAATATTTTTTCCACTTTCACTGACTTAGATTTTTTACTAGCATCAGTTCTAATAATAATTACCAAACATTCATTTATTTTCAGAATTTTAACCCTTTAAATGCTGTGACTCTGCCAAGGGTATCTCATTTACATGTACAGTATAATACATGATTACAGTACAGTATAATTTCTTTCTTTCACTGTTCACACACACACACACCTAAAATTTTCAGTACACACATACTAACCACACTCTGACATCCATACCAACACACCCACACAATTATTTATCTAATTGGCTCTATAATATGCATAAGCCGAAAACAGAAGTAAACAACAATAAAGTGATAATTTGCTTTATATGCCAAACCTGAAAAAATGGCACCATCTGATAAAAAATAGTAAAAATGTAAATTTTGAAGCCTTGCCAACATAATGAAAGCCTGTTAAGAAAGATTGCATCATTTTATAGTTGAATGGCACTGGGATTAAAAATCGCAGTTTTAATGGGTTTCAATGGGGACATTTTTGTCCAAAAGACCCTAAGTGGGAGTATTTTTTGTACCTAGTGCAAAATAAAATTTTTAAAGTAAATGAAGGTGAAATATTAAATTTCCAATAAAAATGCACACCTGTGGAAAATTTTATGCAGTTAGCATTAACACAGGCAAAGTTATCAAAAATACAAAACTGAAAAGGACAAAAATGTCCATAAGGTCGCACGAGGGTTATATACCTATTATATAGATAGGTTATATTATTGGCAAAGAATAAAGAATAAAGAGTCATTTCTTGTATTTTGCTTGTTCACTCTAGCTAGACTACAGTTTTCCATAGCAAACCAAAATATCCGCTTTCCTTTACCTCAAGAAAACGTAGCTAAAGGCAAGCAGGTCATTAAAAACAACTTACAATTTCACTCTGTATCACGACACTTACCAATCTTCCTTTCACCATTAGCGTGTGTATCGGCGTGTGTGGGCGGGAGGGTGCATAGCGAGTTCAACTTCAGACCAAACTAGAGTACCGACGAGACGAGATGAATCCTCCAGTTACTTGCAGCACTCCGGTCTGCAACGCTCTGAAAGCTGCCACAGTTCACACCAATGCAACGAGACGGTGCGGTGCATCATCTTGATAGCACAACGACTCTTTGTACTTCTGTCCAACTTCCGACTTTTCGGCTATTTTTTGTAGCTGGATATATATCATTTGTTGCGTCTAATTCTAAATACGAATGAGGATACGGTTATTGATAAATCGAATTGTTATTGTTGTTCTTATTATCATTTAGGGGGGCTTAGGAACATTTTGGGGTAGCTTCAGCCCCCCTAAAATAGGCCTAACGACGTCCCTGCTCGCTACAGTTAATTTTCTGATCCTGCTGGTAAGACATGAGCTCCCTCATAAAGCTTTCTGTTATTTCTACAACTATGTTTGCCTAAACGCATTGTTTATTATTTTTTAAAGTTACCAATGCATTTTACTCTCCACTCCATTCACTGTAAATATATTTGTGGTCAGGGCAGGTTACATTTAGCAGCTGGTAAGAAATATTCCTTCACTAATAATATTCAGTCGAGCAAAGTTTTACATATCATGGACCTTGCGTCGTGCTGCAGGTTTTATGGGCTTTATCAGGAGCTTAAGCTTCAATCATCACATCTTTTGCATCTACATACTTAAGCCCCATCCAAGGCTGGGCACTGTGCCCTCCTCTCCAAAGCAAACAACAAAAGACACTTCCAAAAGTCATGCCCATTCACCCCGCTGCTCATTTCAGCATCATGTGGCATTTTTACTTCACTGTCCAGCACACAAATGAGTGTAGAATTAGTCTGCACATCTAATTCTCTGTCGTAAAGCTTATGCTGGATCATTCTAATATTGTAAGCTCCCGTCTGTACGGGAAACCAATTCTCTGCTCCTCTATTTCTGTTTTGTGGTGAGACTTGTTTGAGTTGATGCTTTTGTATTATTGTTTTTATTATCTCTTGGATTCTAGTACCTTGTGTTTTGGATTATTTGCAAAATACCGACCTGTTGGAATTTCATAATGTTAACAAGGAACACAAAATTAACACACAGAAAATAATTACTATCACAATGATGACAAACTAAATATAACAAAATATGTATAGCACAACAATAATAAATACAAATATTTCAATATATAAACAAAAAAAAGTAAATAACATGTATATATGTCTGTGTACAAATGTGCAATTGTATGCATGCATAGTGTGTGTATGTGCATACCTGCATGCAATCTTCTATAAAATGTGTGTGCTCATGAAGGTGAGAGTGTGTATGAGTGTCTATAAGGGAGATATTGAATACACCTGTAATGACTCCTGAACAATAGTAATTTTACTTGTCAATATGAATGAAATAATAAAAACTTTAATACATTTTTAAGCATCTTTGTAACATTTTATAGAAAATATTTTTGCCAGTTGAGAAAAGCCAGTTGAGAATTTTAGCAGGATGAAAATCTGAAGATTGACGAGTCTGAGGTTTGTGTGTGTCTGAACTCTCGCACAGGTGTCCTGTCTCGTTTTTTTTCACCTGTTGCATGCATCGTGGGGTATTTTCTTCGCAATGTATGCTCAGGCTTTGTTTATTATGGGAATGTGTGGCATCACTTTATTTGCTGTTGCTATGCATTCTCTCGTCTTGTCTGCCGGTTGGCATGCACAGATATTGCCTTAATGTCTTGGCAATGTGTGCTCATGCCATTTGTGTGTTTTGTGTTTTTGTAAGAACACGTGGCTTTTGTTTTTTGTTTTGCCTCTTGTCTCTCTGTCTTGCGTCATACTGTCATGGTTCTGGTAAAGTTTGTTTTTGTTTTGTTATTTTCTCTCCATCGTGTTTTGCAGGCACGCTCGACTGGCATGTTCAATGTTTCCATAGGAATGTACATTGTTCTCAGGGTGGCACCAATCATGCCACTGATTGCTCGTCAAGCTACAACTGTTCCAGCCTGATTGCACTCCCTACATAAATCCCTCATGTTTCTCTGTTTCTTTGCTGGATTATTATTCTATATTGAGTACTAACCTTGCTCTCCTTGTTTAGCTGGTCCTGTCTTGTTGGTTTGCCCATGTTGTTCGGGTTGTGGTCTGCCTTTCAGTCTTTGCTAAATTCAGCCTGGCAATCCACAAATTAATTCCGATCTATGTCCGCATGCCCGGGATCTACAGATTAGCTGTTGCTCGAATTGTCCGCTGGACACCCTACTCCTCGCCAAGCTTCAACGGAAGATTCTACCAGGCTCCTCCTGACTTCCATGATGCACACACTCCACAGATAAAAACACTACTCCATGCGCAGTGGTGCATAATTTACTTAGTTAGTATATTTTTTTTTTAACTGTTACCTCTGCTCTTGGGTCCATTTGTCCTGCACCAGAACATTACACATACCCCGCCTCCTTGTTTGATTATTAGTTAATTTGCCTCACCTGTTAACCCCTTGTTAACCTGTTTGATTTCTCTCCCTATTTTTTTTTTTTGGTTAAATAAATTCCCCTTTGTTTTTACTCTGCATTTGTGTCCTGAGCCTTCTCTGATTCTCTGCATCCTCTGACAAAGATAGGAAAAAATTAGACCATAATAAAGTGTGAGAAGACAGTTTGTGGTGACAAGATGACTAACTTTACTTATTATACCAATATATTTATTTTTCTATTAACCAAATCAATTTGTTCTCTTCAACTCAAACTCTCATCAACAAAAATTCCCCAAAATCTTGTAGTTGACATCTCAACAGACTCTTTATTTTTTTTTGTGACTTTTTTTTTACCACTGAAAATATTTGTTTTTATATTCAAAGAATGTATTTAATCTAAGCCATGTGGCGTAAGCAGTTAAACCAACATTAACATTCTTAATCAGTGAGTTAAAATTTGAGAGAGAATCATATTTATACAGCTTTTTCAGTAAAATATTATGATTACCTGTATTAAAAGCTTTTGACAATCTATAAAAATACATAAATTCATTATTATAAAGTGCAGAGGTACATTTTTCAGGTGAAGCAAAGTCATATAGGTGGAACGATTGTTCTGTAAACCATACTGCTGTTTGTAAAGAACTGAATAAGAAACTAGATGAAAAACAATCCATTTGTACATAATTTTGTAATATTTTTGAGAAACATGACATAACAGATATGGGTCTATAGTTAATTAAACAACATGGATCATCTGCCTTAAGTAATGGCATAACAATTGACTATTTTTAAATACAAATTACGTCGTCCCTGATGGCCAAATCCTACGGTGCCGCTGGACAAGCCACCTCTGCCCTGCACGCCATGGCTCTCCTGCAAGTCCACCAAGCAAAGGCGCTGAAAGAGCTGCATGAGGGTAATTCCGCACCGGTATTGATGCAAGAGCTGAGCTCGGCAACTGACAAGATGGACATTGTCCGCCCTAGAGACTGCGGCATGACCTTCGTCGCCTGGAGGGTGAGGTCAGTTGCTGAGCGCAAACCATATTGGTCCAGGGGTGCCACTTTTGGCTCAACCTGGTCAAGATGAGAGAGGCCGACAAGGCAAGGTTCCTTAACGCCCCATTTCCCAGTCTAGCCTATTCGCGACACCATCGAGGACTTTGCCCAGCAGTTCTCGGCAGTGAAGCAGCAGACGGAGGCCATTCAACACATCCTGCCCCGGTGCAGCTCAAGATCCCACACCCCATCTGGTCGTCGCCAAGGGCATCCTCCTGCGGCGGCTGCACCAGCTCTGCTGCGGCCTGCCCCCGCGGCCCCACCCTGGTGTCAAGCAGACCGTCTCACGGCCGGCAGCCAAGAAGAAGACCTCGAAGCGCCCCTGAGACGGGCGACCCAGGGACGAGGAAACTTGCTGTTCCGGAGCTGGTAGACAGACCACTCTGTCCCCACGGTGGAGGGCTGGGAGGAGAATCTTTTGTTTCATTCTCATTTAATTTTGCCGCACCCTCAAGTAGCGGTGGTACCCAAAAATTCAACAAAAGTGCAGTTTTCTCATTCCCTGGTTCACATTACGTCCACCGTCCACCATTCCATTTTGGCAGGTTTTGCACTCCAGCGGCAGCCCCCTCCACGCCCACACCCGGACGGTTTCGATGGACTGCGTGGACGATATACCTCCTCCCCCCTCCCCGACCAATCCTCTGGTGGGTATCAGGAGCAAGGTCCTGATGTCCCTTGACTCAGCATGGCCACAGGGCTCAAGCACCATCAATGTGGCACCTCTTGCTCCGCCCTGCCACCAGGCCCCACCCGCCAGTATGTCCGACGAGATTGTCCCCATGGTCCCCCTCACCCAAAGCTTGGACACGTGGCTTGCGCTCTCCAACCCGTCACGATGGCTGGCCCGGACCATCCGACTCGGCTTTGCAATTCATTTCACTGTTGAAAGCCAAGAACGCCGCTACCTTTCACAGGGAAATTGCTACCCACCTACAGAAGGGTGCGATAGAGCCTGTCCCTCTATCGCATCGCAGGTCTGTCGCCGCCTCTTCAGCCCCTGGACCTCACATTTCTATGGACAGGTGTTCCCCTGGAGCAGGTCTCCAGTCACGTCGTGGTTACGACAGATGCCTTCAAGATGGGCTGGGGTGCTGTATGCAATGGCCATGCAGCAGCCGGCTCCTGGATAGGCCATGGCTATGTTTGCAAATCAACTGCCTCAAGTTGTTGGCAATACTGCTCGACCTGGGGAGGGGCCGGCCCTTGATCCTGGACAAGCATGTGTTGGCTCAGACAGACAACATGAAAATACATCAACCATAAAGGCAGTTTACGCTCCCGTCGTATGTCACATCTCACCCACCGTCTCCTCCTCTGGAGTCAGCACCACATCAAGTTGCTGCGAGTCAGTCACATCCCGGGCGACCTCAACACTACAGCGGACGCGCTGTCACGGCAGGTTACCCGCAAGGGAGAGTGGAAATGCCACACTCAGGTGGTCCAGCAGATTTGGAGTTGATTCGGGTAGGCACAGGTAGACCTGTTCTCTTCCCCAGAATCCTCCCACTGCTCGCTTTGGTACGCCCTGTCCCTGACCCTCAGTATAGTTGCGCTGGCACACAGCTTGCCCCCTGGACTGTGCAAATATGTGTTCCCACCAGTGAGCCTACTTGCACAGACCCTGTGCAAGGTCAGGGAGGTTGAGGAACAGGTTGTACTAGTAGCACCCTACTGGCCCACCCAGACTTGGTTCTCAGACCTCACGCTCCTTGTGTTAGTCCCCCACCCGGCATATTCCCATGGAAGCTTCTTTCTCAGGGATGGGGCACTATCTGGCACCTGCGACCAGACCTCTGGAATCTCCATGTCTGGCCCCTGGATGGGACACGGAAGACATAGGTGGCCTACTACCCGCCATGGTAGACACAATCACTAAGGCTAGGGCCCCCTCTATGAGGCGCCTATATACCTTGAAGTGGCGTCTATTTGCTAAGTGGTGTTCTTCCCGATGTAAAAACACCCAGAGATGCGCTGTCGGATCGGTGCTTTCCTTCCTGCAGGAGAGGTTGGAGGGACGGCTGTCCCCCTCCACCTTGAAGGTGTATATAGACACTATAGCAGCACACCATGACACAGTGGATGGTAAGTCCTTAGGGAAGCATGACCTGATCAACAGGTTCCTGAGAGGCACCAGGAGGTCGAATCCCTCCAGCCTGTGCCTCGTTCCCTCATGGGACCTCTCTGTAGTCCTTTGGGGGCTAAGGGGAGCCCCCTTTGAGCACTTGGAGTCAGCTGAGCTTAAGCACTCTCCTTAAAGACTGCCCTCCTGACTGCGCTCACTTCCATCAAGAGGGTAGGTGACCTGCAAGCATTTTCTGTCAGCGAAACATGCCTGGAATTAGGTCTGGGCTACTCTCAAGTTATACTGAGACCCCGACTGGGCTATGTACCCAAGGTTCCCACAACCTCATTAAGGGATCAGTTGGTGAACCTGCAAGCGCTGCCCAAGGAGGAGGCAGACCCAGCCTTGTCGTTGCTGAGTCCGGTGCGCACTTTATGCATCTATTTGGAATGCATGCAGAGCTCAAGAGTCTCAGAGCAGCTCTTTGTCTCCTTTGGTGGACAGCAGAAAGGAAGCGCTGTCTCCAAGCAGAGGATCACCCACTGGATCATTGATGTCATAGCTACGGCATATCATGCCCAGCACGTGCCACCTCCTGATGGGCTACAAGCCCATTCTACTAGGAATGTGGAGGCCTCCTGGGCAATGACCAGTGGCTCCTCTCTAACAGACATTTGCAGATCAGTGGGCAACACCCAACACATTTGTGAGGTTCTACAATCTCTGGGTTGAACTGGTCTCGTCCCGTGTCTTAGCAGGAACGAACAGGTAAGTCCGGGGCAGTTGGCCGGGTTTATCGCTTGTGCATAGTGCCTTTCACCTCCACTGAGCAGAAGACAGTGACAGAGAAAAGCAGTGTTAACAAATGTGTTCCCTGGATGACTTCCTCCTAGCCCTGTGGCAGACGGGTTTGCAGAGAAACTTGCTGCCAGCTCAGTACACATGCTAACTTAGCCCGCTACTGTGGTAGGTGCTCCGCATGTGCTGGTTCCCCGCAGGTAGCCCCATGCAACGTATATAGCTCCTTTATACCCATATGTTCGGGGAAGTGGCATGCAAATACCACTCGCCAATTCCCATTGGCCTTTTATCAAAGATCAGAGGTGTCTCGGGCTCCCAAGAGTGACCCCTAGTGTCACTTCATCGACACAAAGTCTCGTTACCTCCATCAAGGAATGGAGGTTACGGAAGTAACCAGGATGTTTCACCTGTTTGACATGGAATGCTGAAATATTGCCGTGACCAGCTGAAGATGTTTTTAATGAATCAATTATATTACTTCTTTCTTGGATATCAGGAGGCTTAAAATAATTGGAGATAATTGGAAAATTTCTTGGTATATAATCTAATATATTTCCATGACAAGCTGAAATTTTGTGCACTTATTCATAACCAATATTAATAAAGTATTCATTAAATGTATTAGCTATATCAAATGGATTGTTTAGAGAATTTTCCCCATCCAAAAAGATTGAGGGTAGCTCTGGGGTGGTCTTTTCTCTTTGCAACAACTGATTACTTTACTTTCCACATGGTTTTAATATCATTTGAACACCTCTTAAATGTTTCATTGAAATAATTCACTTTTTTGTAGATCTAATGTAATGAATATATTTATTTTCATAAGATTTATAAACACTGTGTAGAAGAGGAGTAGGATTTGAAACATATTTTCAATACAGTTTATTCTTTTTCCTCAACTTCAGTAAATCAACTGTAAACAAAGGCTTATTGAAGTTGTGACTGTATTTCTTAACAGAACTACAAATTGGAAAACCAACTAGAGCTGATAACTCTCATAAAATTTTTATATGCAATATCAACATTAATTTCCTTGTATAGATCATCCCATGAATTACTGGCTAGCGTATCTTTACATTTTGAAATATTTGACTTGCTCATAATTCTTTTGTGCATTATTATTATTATTATTGTTTATATGTTTGACTCTACTAACCTTAAAGAATAGTGGAATATGGGAAAATTATCTGATAAGTCTAAATACAAGACCTCAGATTTCATTCCTTCACTCCAAAAGTCAAAATAATATCAAAGTTGCTGAATTCTCTTTAGCTTGTGTAGATTTATGAATAAGAGTGAAAAAGTAACTAGAATAAAGAATGTTGAGAAATCCCTAGTAAGGGTATCTAATTTATTTTAAAAAAAAGGTTTATATTGAAGTCTCCTAAAATGTAACAGAGCTTAACCTCATTGTTTATCAGGTCAAGAGAACTGGCCAAACTTTAATTCAAATCTATGATTTTGAGTCAGGTGGTTGATAAATGACACCAACATTAACATTCTTTCCAACAGAGACACCAGCGAGCTCTACAAAAACCTCCACATCAGCCCTATTTGACTTTAGAAAGAGATTTTAAATTCATTTTAAATTTGCCCTCCAGATCTATTCTCACATATGCAGTGAACTGAATTATATTTAGGTAGTTTAAAGTTTTCCCTAGAGTCCTCTGATCCTGGTGGATGGGGACAACCTGCCTGCAGATGGGTACAAGGCACCCCCCCCCCCCCCCCCTTCCCCCAGGGGAGGAACAGGGGAGGAATGTGGCATGGCGGAGGGTAGGGCCAGGTCATGATTCCGCACACAAGGCCCCTAAATAGGCTGATTAGCCTGAGAGGGATAAGAGCTGACTGGAGACAGCAGTGCGACAGAGAGAGAGAGAGAGATTTACGGGCAGCTGCCCAACCCCTGTGTGTGTTTGTATGTGTTTTTTTATTTAATTAAATATTATCACTATTTTTTAAGATGGTTCTCGCCTCCTCCTTTCCCATTAACCCCTTTACAGATCCTTTATCCACTCTATAGATGCCACTTAGATGCCATTAAGTGCCCCCCTGCTGCATCGCCACCATCCGACTCACATCTGAATGCCATCATCATACTCACAAGTAACTCTGAAGGTCAAAGTCAAACCTTACTGTGTATGACTGTTAATGACAAGCCACACAGTACTGCATCCTCTTGCTGATCCTATATCGCATGCTGGATTACGGGATGGAAACTGCAATTTTTGAGTGACGTGGCAAATGAAACTGTGTCATTTCCAGATGGCTTGATGAAGGATGGAGGCCACGTCAGCGCGGCTCAAGCTTGCGGCAAACAGCTGTGAGCGTTTTCACGAAGGGCTCTGATTGAAACACAATAGGCAGATGGAGGTCACAAGCACAAAACAGGGACAATAGAGATGCAGTTTTATCTGCAGTATCCTTCATCTCTGGGATTGAGTGAGAGATGATATATAGACAGGTGTATGTGTGTGTGTGTGTGTGTTTGTGTGTGTGTGTGTGTGTGTGTGTGTGTGTGTGTGTGTGTGTGTGCGGGTGTGTGCATGTGTGTGTGTGTCTTTGACCTCTTCAGCTAATTGTATCCTTCAATGGTCCTCCAATATTCATCAGTGAAAATGTGTCCGCTATTGTGTTGTCTCATATCGAACATGCTTAAACCATGTAACATCCTATTTACTACAGTATCTTTGGCCATCCTGCTTACAAATTATTTTTTGAAAAGTATGTTTAGATATTTGAACAAAAACACTGCCTCTGCACAAAACCATGCATATACACACACAACCTGTTGACCTCAGCCAGTCGTAACACACACATGCAGTGCACTTGTTTTTTTAGTTAAATAAACCAGCCTGATCTCACAGTGAAATCAGAAAGAGTAGACTGTCTTTTCTTTCATCAAAATCGGTATACGTTGATCGGAATTTGGTCAAAGCGGTAAGTGTTGTATGGCATATGGGCATGTGTGAGATCCATTTATGTCCAGGAGAGATTGACAAAAGCTAGTAGTGAAGCAAGTTGTTTTCAGCTTTACAGGACATTATACAATGAAGAGACCCAAACCTTACCTTAACCATTAGTGGAGTAAAAAGTAATGTTAGAGGGAAAATTGAAACCTCAGAATCATGTTCAACATTGATTATTCAAATGTGGTTACTGCCTGACTTTAAACCTTAGTCTCCACGCAGCTGATGCAACGTGCTGCCAATCATGTCAGGTGGAAAGGTAAACACAATGAAACCACTGCAAACATGTCTGATATAAATGCTGCATGTCAGAAAGTCGGAATACAGTCGCCGATCCTAGGGTACCGGAAACATCATGAGTGATCATGCTGACTTCATATGTGATCATGCTGAACAAACAGTCAAAGCCAGTCACAACAAAATTCCCCTTTGCACTCAGTGTTCAAACCCAATCCCAATCCAACCGAGCAACTTTCTCTCACACTGACCGCAGTTGTCTTTAAAAAAAAAAATTTAATTAATGAAGGGAATAAACGAGTGATGCAAGGGAATAAAATTTAACATCACTCTCTCTCAGCGCACCCGCTCCAGGGCTTTCAGTGCACAAAGTCACACAATTAACGCCTGCTGTTTGTGTGTGTCACTTGTGTTAGATGCTGAGAGTGTGTGTCTCAGAGTGAGAAATGGATGAATTAATTGGTCTTTTTAGGGCCCCTGCCATTTTCAGTGTTAGGGTCAAAGGCAGAAAAAAGGCAAGGAAGAGAAAGAGAGCAAAAGATAAAGGGACACAGGAAGGACAAATGAAGGCGATCTCTGTGGAAACAGTCTAAGTTCACAGATGAAAGGAGAAACACGTAGACCGAGGAAATAAATGAGCATGAATGAAGGTAACGTGATCAACCTCTCCTCTCCTCTCCTCTCCTCTCCTCTCCTCTCCTCTCCTCTCCTCTCCTCTCCTGTCCACAGATGTTTATGTGAAGAACACAGAAGGATCTGTAAATGTAAAAAAAAATGTGGATTCTGGCAATATATGATTGGGTGAAGAGAACATTGTGTTTTCAGAAAATATTTAGGGCCTGTTTCCACTTGGTATTAAGATGCATTTTGGGTGATCCGATCATGTGGTCAGCCCTTAATACAGATCTAATCGGGGTCTAAACTGTTTTGTGATCGGATCACAAAAAACAGTTAAGAATGTGGTCAAAAACGCATGCGACAGCATCACATTTGTGGCGTAAACACAAATCCATCCTGTTTGTGTATCGGCAGCAGTGAAGCGCCGCCCCTCACCTGTCAATTAACACCTGCGCTAAACCAAGAGTTTAAACGTTGCAGTTTACAAGTGGCTTTAAAGGAAACAATCGTCCTATTGGAAAATTTTAAAAGTGGATACATACACAATTACAAGAGCTTCACGGATCTTCTTTAATGTCTGATGTCAACACAGATGACAAGCAGGAACACCTGAAGCTCCTTTAATACAGGTAATCTCTGGGACAAACACCGTGCCATTTATTCGTGCTTTGTCTTTTCTGACATTATTTCACTTCATTGTCATGCAGTAACACACTGACATAGTGATTGATGTATGTCATAATGAAATAGAGACCCTCCCCTCCAAATCCGAACACAAGTAGTCACAGGAGACGGAAAACAGATATTGATGAAGGTTATCAGAATAAACCCCATCTGATCTATATGTATAAGAGATGTCATAACTTAATCTGTTAGCCAAAATTTTTGACAATATTTTAACGTTTAGCTGAATCAGGGAAATTGGACGGTAACTCTTACATTTGCTTGGATCTTTGTCCTTTCTAAGAATCCGACTGACCTTGGCTTGTGTCATGGTTGGTGGAAGCTTTCCATTCTTTAATGATTCTGTATAAACTTCTAACAAAATTGTAGACAGTTCTGTAGCATAAGATCTAAAAAATTCTACAAAATGTGTTGCTCTATAAAATAAACTCCAGCTGCTAGGTGGAACCAACACAAAAAGAGCACACAGAATCTTCAAACTGTCAATTGAATGTTCAGTGAGCCGGTCCACTTGGCTGCAATGTGAGTACCACAAGATGACTTACTCACTCCATTGACTTTATGAAGGACATCACTTGCTGTGGGCATGTGAATATATTATGGCCATCCTTAGCATCTACTCTCAATGACGTTATTCTGCCAGCTACGGTTTTCCATGTCCTCCAACTTCTCCCCGACATGCTCCAAATCCACCTTGGTCACCAGCAGATTGGCGAATAACTCCCTATCCGATGACTCCAGATAATCAATCCATTTCTCGACATCCCCCCCTAAACTTTGCCTCCATGGCAGTGATCAATTGACATATCACAGCAAGATCCTCCAAGTCAGCAACAACCTTTGTCAGCATTGCCGACATGTTCAGCATCTCTCGTCACGTGGGGAGAAAGTGTCATAAAAGTACAGCAAAATGAAATGGTTGTTTCTGCATCTGTGTTTTTATGTCACTGTGATGATGTGGGCGTGGCCGAGCTATATCTGTGGATAGTGAGGCTGGGGGAGATGAGTGGTGAATGATTTCACCTGTGCTTAACACCTGTCTTATGCTTCTGTGAGGAGTGACAGGGGCATTTAAGAAGAAGGGATGGCGGTAGATGGGAAGAGAGAGCCCAGCTAACAAGCTGTTTGTGTGTTGACCAGTTAAGGTGACTGATGAAAAGCTGTTTTTTTTCTTTGTTTTGTTGGAAAGCTGACATTATTCTGGCTATTTTCTTTATTGCTAATAAGCGATCTGTTTTTATTTCAAATAATGTGTGTGTCCAGTGTTGGAATTGCCATCTCCCACATCCTCATTTCTCTAGAAGCTTAAGGATCTGCTTCCTTAGCGTTAGCGCTGGGGGGAATGTAAACTCCGGTTATTATAACAGTGGAGAATTCCCGTGGTAAATAAAAAAAAGGTCTGCATCAAACAATCACAAGGTCCACCAGCGATGAGCAGTAGCTAGAGACTAGAATAGAGTTCTTGCACCATTCCGTGTTGATGTAAACACACAAGCCACCACCGCAGGTCTTACCGCACAGAGCTGCATTTCTGTCGGTGAGGCGAAGCGAGCCCGTCTAGCTGAATGGCGGCGTCTGGAACGCTGTTGCTGAGCCACGTCTCTGTGAAAACAAAGACGCAGCAGTCTCTAAACTCACATTGCATAGCCTGCTGGAGTTGGATGTAGTCCAGTTTATTGTCCAGGGAGCAAACATTTGAGAGCAGGATAGATGGGATAGCCGACCGGCTAGGGTTTGTTTTTAGCCTAGCATAGATCCCCGCCCTCTTGCTGCACTTCCGCTTCCTCATACACCGCTTACGACGTCCTCTCCCCTGGCCACAGGCATCAGGCGATGCCGAGGACTGGAGGCTTGGTCTTGAAGCAAGCCAAATTCGCATAGCGCCTCCTGCAGGTCATCATGCAGCTTGGTTGTTGCATTAATCCTATATTTGAGCAGTTTCTGGCGATGGTACACACGAACACCTGTTGCTCCGATGTCCATGTGCCGCAAAAGTCGGGTTATTTAACAAAAATAGCACCATTTTGGATCCGGAGTGGCCGCTGTGTGCTAACACGCCGCCATCTTGGATCTCCACATTTGCTGTTTATGACACTATCGGCAAGGTTTAGGTTTAAAGTTTAGTGTAAGGAGATCGGTTTTGTTTATTCAAAACTCGATGCAGCCTTAACCTATAAAAAACTCACTTTTAGCACCACACAGGGGACATTTCACCTTGAAACTGCCGTGATACGTGTAATGAACCACTTAATGTGATTTTGCAAAAATGTCACCACAGTCACATAATTTTCATAAGATCAGGCTGAAAAAAATTTATTCTACTGTAGATTGGTTCACTGGCTGACTTTCTGAATTTGGATGAGGCTAAGGCCTCTTGGGCTATTTAAGGAACTGATGATTTTGTTTATTTATTTAATTGTTATTACAGTTTACAGTATTGTTGGTATTATTGTTGGTATTTTTCCTTCCCCGTCTTCGGTCTGTTTTCCTCTCAGTATGCATAATGTAGCTTGACGTGATGAACACTACTCCACATGTCGTTGCCGAGATAATAACAGCGGAGCACAAAATATGACAAACAAGGCAAAAAACAATGAGTGTGGATATATTGTTTGCAATATATGACTGAATGATCCATTCTTGTCTTATTCACTGCTATAAACCAGAGCTTCCTTCCAGATCTCTCTCTTCCTCTCACTGCTTTAGTACATCTGTGTGGGTGAAGGAGAGTCAGGCAGACACACAAACACATTCATGTTGGTGCAGCTATCATTATGAGGACTCTCCATATACATAATGATTTTTAGACTATACAAAGTATAGATTATATCCCCTAACCCTACCCCTAAACCTAACCCTCAAAAAAACTTTCTGTATGTTTACATTTTCAATAAAACATTGTTTAGTATATTTTTTTAAGCTAATTTAATTATGGGGACACTAGAGATGTCCTCACAAAACACATAAAAATACATTGATACATAGACTCACACTCGCTCTTCTTCACACATACTTAAATGGCAACAGCGTCAAAACCACAGCTATGTTTGACGTACTGGGAGAACACTAAATTATTTTTTACGAAAGAAAGAGAGGGAAAAAAGAGGGCAAGACAGAGAGAAAGATAAGACAAAAGTAGCAAAATTAAAATCAAGAATGAAAGACAGGCAGGAGAACATTAGTAAGAGAGAAAAAAGAACAAAATAAAGAATTAAAGGCCAAACAAAGACAAAATTAAAGAAAATGTAAGAAAGATGGATCGAAAGGAAGAAAGAAACAAACAAACAAAAAAGAAAATTTCAGAAATTTTACATTTCTTTGAAGAAGCTGCACATGTTATGACAAAGATCAAACATCGCACATCAGACACCTCTGTACTTCATGAAATCATGGAGTAACACAAATGGGAATATGTTTTGAAATTGCATTTCCTAGATTGTGACTAGTTAATCCCCATCACCAATTAATCCTGAGCATGGGCTCTCTATCCCTAGCATTTGTAAACCATGTTTCGGGAGGAATGATTATCTAATCATTGTAATTAATGGGTAATTAAAGTTGCAAGATATGCACAAGTTGTTTATTACAATGGCTTAACTGAACTTGGGAAGCTGTTTAAAGAAAGAACCTAGGCACATATATATACTGTATATGGTCATATCAATTGAGAACGACAGAACTGATATTTAAGGCCATGCCAGACAGGGTGTTTCAGCTAACTGTATTTAAATGATAATTAAATCATCCTGTGAACATGTCAGCAGAAACAACCCAGAAAGGACAAATCTGTTAGCGTATGAGATTTAACACTGTATTTACTAACAGGTTTGACTTTTAGGTCGTCCTGTCCTTACAGCAGATAAGAGACTTTATACTGTGTCTGTATTATCACATAACCAAAGTCAATTTTTTAATTCCAGAGTAATGCCTGTGGCCATAGTGCCAGATAGATATCAAGACTTGGTATTGTGTCTTTAAGCATTTATTTTTATTCTAAACTGCCTTTGACCAACTACCACTGCTTTACTCCTCTCAGATACTGTATTTGAATGAAAACAGCAAGATTGTTTTTTTAAAAGCCAAGCTATTGTATCTTTAAGTTTTCTTGTTATTTTTTTCAGTCTTCTGTTCAAACACCTTTGTCTCACACTCTGACCACACAATGCCCAGATGTTCTTGCTGTAAAGTGTTTGAATAATAATATTATAAATGTATGAAAGATGACAGTTGTTCACAACCTCATGTCATACGTAAAATGGTGAGACAAACTGATCACACAGTGAATTTTGATAATTGAATTCGGTGAATTGATCTGTGCCTGCCGAAATTTGAATCATTGCTTCCAGTGGTCAAAGCTGTTGCAGTGTAAAGCAAAGTCAACATGTGAGCGACAGTTTCCGGGTGAAATGTCCATAGAGTGGTTCCTAAAGTGAGTTGTAAATTATGTAATACAGTCAACAGGAATGCATATTTATTTTAACTCTCCAATCTCCAAACCCAAACCCCAAGCCCAAACCTTTTCCTAACCATCGGTGGAGTAATATAGGAGTAAAATATAGTTTTAGAGCAAAATGGCAACCTCCTAATCACACTTGGCATTATTTATGTGAATGCAATTAGTTCCTGGTTTCCATGGAACCAGAGCTCGTGTTTCAGAGGTTGCTTGTGGAACACGCTATCTGTAGCACAAATGGGAAAGGTAAACATATTTAAATTGATGCAAAAATGTCTAATGGGGTATCCTGCTCAGTAATTTGGTAGAATTGGGTCGATTTCAGGGTAAAGGAACATTCAGTGTTGCAAACACTAGTTATGGACTGCAGTTCCGTTCATACAGTACATATATCTATGAACCAAAATTTGTGACTTTTAAAAATTTCTGGTAGACACTTTGGCTGTAGAATTCTGTGGTCACTCTGTGGCCCAATTTCCACCTGGTATTATGATGCATCTCGGGTGGTCCGATCACATGTGTCAGGTGAGTCACATGGCTGTTTACACCTGGTCACATAAATATGTCTCCTGTGACCACTTGTGTTCTGTTTGGGAGGGGAGGGTCTCTGTTTCATGATAACATACATCAGTCACTATGTCAGATGCAGTCAAGCAGAATTATCCATTATTTTAGTGGATTACCTGTATTAAAGGAGCTTCAGGTGTAAGTACTTGTCATCTGCATTGATTTCAGATAAACTAAAGAAGATCCGTGATACTCTAGTGATTGTGTATGCATCCACTTTTTAAAATGTTCCAATCAGACAATTATTTATTTTAAAGCTGCTTATAAATGGCAACGTTTAAATTCTTGTTTTAGCGCAGCTTTTGATTGACAGGTCAGTGGTGGTGTTTCACTGCTGCCGGGATGCATCCAGGATGCATTAGTGTTTACCCCTCAAATGTGATCTGGTCACATGCGTTTTATTACCACATTCAAATGTGTTTTTTGTTATCGATCATAAAGCGGTTTAGACCCCATTCATGACCACATGTTATCAGATAACCCGAAACGCAATCTTAATATCAGTTGGAAACGATGTCTCTTTTATAACTCAACTAAATGTAAATATAACTATATTTATCACACCAAACATTGCTGTCAACCATATTCTTTTGCTGTGTGATCATAACCAGAGTTGCACCAAAACCCAGTCCCCAAATGTTATGACCTTAGCTTGAGACCTATTGGCGAAACCAAATGTCTTTATTATTGGGGATCCTCTGTCTGATAAACTTCCTGTGCTTTATCAGTGGGCAGCAAGTGTTCAGCCATCAATAAGAATCAATCAATAAGAAAACATTTTATTATTTGTATTTGCTGGCTAAAAGTGTAGAGTAGGTATAGGCGTATTGATACTCAATACAAAAGTTTGTTACTTTCGATACTGAAGTTTTATCGAGAATAGCAATCCTCATAAAATTCAATTTTTTTTTCTAGTGATATTATTTTGTTAAATTAAAAAAATATCATATCATAAGTAAGAAAAACAAGTATATATTAGCAAATGATTGTGTAAGATGGGAAATATTTTTTCTTAGCATAAGAACTTTAGAAAGGCATGATAACCTTATGAAAATGAACCATGGTGTGACAAGGAGGAGGGTGTGACCGGGCCTTAAGGATGGATGCCTGGTGCTGAGTTACCCCAATCTGCCGGGAGGGGGATTAAGAGGAGCCAGAGATGCCAGTTAGAGAAAGAGAGAGAGAGATGGAGGCAGCTAGCGAAAGGGTGTATTCTGCATTGGGCTGGATGGCCAACAGTGTGAGTGACACCTGGAACTGTGTGTGTGTGTGTGCCAGTGAGTCTATGCTCAAAAGCAGTTCTCCGTCTGTCGCTCCCTTATGCATCTCTGAACTTTGAGAAAAGGCCAATGAGAAATTGGAAGACAGAATTTGCATGTCCCGCCCCCAGACATACGGGTATAAAGGGAGAAATGCGTCTGTTCATTCCAAAATTTTCTTCGGAGCCGACCGGTTGTGTGAGCAGCGAGCTGCGAGTCACAGTCTGTTTTCACATCTCTGAAGCGTATGCTGTTGGATCTACGGCGCATATCAGCCACTGCATCAGAGAGTGTTCCGGCGTCTCATGCAGAAGACTCGATAGGGCTGCCACCTTCGGGTCGGCACGCCCAGTCAGAGGCTGACGCCCAGATGGCTGACATGCATGCCCAGGCTGCCACCAGCGTGGGGTTGGACTGGAATCCTCCATCCTTCCCACAGCCTTTGCTGCTGGATGATTGGTTCCTCGGGTCTGCGCGCCGCCCACAGCCATGCCCCCCCCGGTTCCTTTCTTCCTGGAAGTGCATGATGAGCTGACGAGCTCATGCAGGGCACCTTTCACTGCCCGTAATCGATCCTCTCGCTCATCCACTCTCACTACCCTTGATGGCGGAGCGGTCCACAGGTACACGGCGGACCCCCAGGTGGACAGGGCGGTTGCGATCCACTTGTGTCCCAAAAACGCCACCACCTGGCGGGCCTGTAGGGTGACGTCCTCACTGACCTCCAAAGCCTACAGCGCCACCGGACAGGCCGCTTCCACCTTGCACACCATGGCCCTCCTGCAAGTCCACCAGGCTAAGGCACTTAAAGATATGCACTTGGGTAGTCCTGACCCTGATGTGCTGCATGAACTGTGCTCAGCGACTGATCTTGAAGGTCACAGCGCAGTCACTTGGGCAGGCAATGGCCACCCTCGTGGTTCAGGAACAACATCTGTGGCTGAACCTGGTTGAGATGCATGAATTGGACAAAGCACACTTTCTCAACACACCTGTCTCCCAGTTCTGACTTTTCGGCGACACCGTAGAGGACTTCGCCCAGCAGTTCTCAGTGGTGAAGAAGCAGACAGAGGCCATCTCTCACATTATGCGCAATCGCACTTCCATCATGGGCCATGCCCCATCTGCCCGCCGAGGGCATCCTCCTGTGGCTTCCAAGAAACGTGCAGCTCTGCCACAGCCTGGGCCCAGCTCTCAGCCCCAGCGTCGAGGAAGCACACGCCCCCTGTCTCACGAACCCCATCAAAAATAATTGTCCCCTTAGTGCCCCTAGCACGGAGCTGGGACGCGTGGCTTTCACTTCCCAACCAAGGTCGGGGACAATCAAGGTTCCTACGACTCCCTTCAGAGACAGGTAGTGAACCTGCAAGCGCTACCTCGGGAGGACGCAGACCCAGCCCCTTCGTTGCTGTGTCAGGTACGTGCTTTGCTGCATGCAGAGCTTTGGACGTTCTGAGCAGCTCTTTGTCTGCTTTGGTGGACAGTGGAAAGGGAACGCTGTCTCCAAACAGAGGCATTCCCACTGGGTGGTTGATGCCATAGCATTGACCTATCACACCCAGGCCGTGCCCACCCCCTTGCGGGTTCGAGCACACACGACGAGAAGTGTAGCATCCTTGTGGGCACTGGCCAAATGCACCTCCCTAGCAGACATATGCAGAGCAGCGTGTTGGGCAACACCCAATACATTTACGAGATTTTACAATCTCAGGGTTGAGTCGGTCTCATCCCTTATTTTCTCAGGTCCGAGCCGGCAGAACTCGGTAACGCTGTAACAACTGACCGGGTGTACCACTTGCACCTAGCGCCCTTTCCCTCCTGATTTATTCTTTGAGGTAATAATTTATTGTTACTGAGGTAATATCGTGCTCTCTTATCCCAGGAGATCCCACTAACTTGGCTCCCTGGATGACACCTCCCTAGCCCTCTGACCCGCAAATTTAGCGGAGGAATTCACCAACCAACCCAATTCGGGTGCTCAATTTACCCTGTACTGGAATAGGTGCTCCACAGGTCGGGCCCCCATGTGGACTTATCCACCCGTGTGTATTTTCCTCGGTTTGTTGCAACGAGCATTCATCTTGCGAATCTCCGCTCTCTTCCCAACAAAACTGACGAACTACATCTCCTCACACATACAAATAAGGACTTTTCAAACTCTGCTGCACTGTGCTTCACTGAAACCTGGCTGAGTGAAGCCATTCCAGACAGCGCATTACATCTGCCGGGCTTCTAGCTGTTCAGAGCGGATCACATCGCGGATTTAAAGGGGAAAACGAGAGGCGGTGGAACGTGCTTTTACATCAACGAAAGTTGGTGTACAGATGTAACAACGTTAAAGAGGATGTGCTCTCCTAACCTGGAAGCACTCTTTATTAACTGTAAGCCGTTCTACTCGCCGCGGGAGTTTTCTTCGTTTATTCTGGTGTGTTTACATTCCTCCAAACGCATCTGTGAACATAGCGCTGCAACAGCTGGCTGATCAAATCTCAGACACAGAACAACAATACCCGGACTCCGTTATTATTATTCTTGGGGACTTTAACAAAGCTAATCTCACACGTGAACTGCCCAGATACAAACAACACATCACGTGCCCCACCAGAGACAGGAATATTTTGGATCACTGCTATACAACATTAAAGGATGCATATCGCTCTGTCCCACATGCAGCTTTGGGACTCTCTGATCACTGTCTGGTTCATCTTCTTCCGACCTACAGGCAGAAATTAAAATCAACAAAGCCAGTTGTAAGGACTGTAAGGAGATGGACTAATGAAGCAGAGCTGGAACTACAAGCCTGCTTTGAATGCACTGATTGGAGTGTTATTGAAGCTGCAGCTACAGACCTGGACGAGCTCACAGATACTGTTACATCATATATCAGATTCTGTGAGGACATGTGCATCCATACTAGGACATTTTTATCATTCAACAATGATAAACCATGGTTCACAGGAAAACTCAGACAGCTTCGTCATGCCAAATAGGATGCTTACAGGGGTGGGGATAGAGTCTTGTATAATCAGGCCAGGAACACACTGAATAAGGAAATCAGAGTGGCTAAAAGAAGCTACTCTGAGAAGCTGAAAAACAAGTTTTCAGCTAACGACACTGCATCAGTGTGGAGTGGCCTGAAACAACTTACTAACTACAGGACCCCTACCCCCAACCCTGTGGTTGACCAATGACTGGCTGATGACCTGAATGTGTTCTACTGCAGATTCGAACGGCCCAATTTCACATCCCACACGCACTCGGACCTTCATTTCACACAATCATTAACACCTCCTGCAACCCCCCTCCTCCCCCCTCCTGCTACACAACCTGCATTCAAGGTCTGTGAAGACGATGTGTGCCGTGTCTTTGGGAAGCAAAGGTCAAGGAAGTCTCCAGGCCCAGATGGCATCTCACCAGCGTGCCTTCGTTCCTGTGCTAACCAACTGGCCCTCATCTTCACACAGATCTTCAATAGATCACTGGAGCATTGTGAAGTCCCATGCTGCTTCAAACGCTCAGTTATAATCCCTGTCCCTAAGAAACCTAAAATCACAGGACTTAATGACTACAGACCTGTCGCCCTGACATCTGTGGTCATGAAGTCGTTTGAGAGACTGGTGTTGGCCCACCTGAAGGACATCACTGGACCCTTTCTGGTTCCCCTTCAATTTGATTATCGAGCAAACAGGTCTGTGGATGATGCAGTCAACATGGGATTGCATCATGTCCTGCAACATCTGGACAGACTGGGGACATATGCAAGGATCCTTTTTGTGGACTTCAGCTCGGCTTTCAACACAATCATCCCAGCCATTCTCCGGACTAAGTTAAACCGACTCCCTGTTCCCAGCTCTACCTGTCAGTGGATTACCAGCTTTCTGACGGACAGGCAGCAGCTTGTGAGGCAGGGAAAATTCACTTCCAGCACCTGTACCATCAGCACTGGTGCCCCCCAGGGATCTGTGCTCTCCCCCACTACTCTTCTCGCTCTACACAAATGACTGCACCACCAAGGATCCCTCTGTCAAGCTCCTGAAATTTGCAGACGACACCACTGTCATCGGCCTCATCCGAGATGACGATGAGTCTGCATACAGAAGGGATGTTGAATGGCTGGCTGTCTGGTGCAGTCATAACAATCTGGAGCTGAACACCCTCAAAACGGTGGAGATGATTGTGGACTTTAGGAGGAACACCCCAACATTGTCCCCCCTCACCATTCTAAACAGCACTGTGGCAGCAGTGGAGTCATTCAGGTTCCTGGGCACTACCATCTCACAGGACCTGAAGTGGGAGACACACATTGACTCCATTGTGAAAAAGGCCCAGCAGAGGTTGTACTTCCTTCGCCAGCTGAGGAAGTTCAACCTGCCACAGGTGCTGCTAAAACAGTTCTACTCAGCAGTCATTGAGTCTGTCCTCTGTACATCAATAACTGGTTTGGTGCAGCTACGAAATCGGACATCAGAAGACTACAGAGGACAGTCCGGACTGCTGAGTGGATTATTGGTTGCCCCCTGCCCCCCATTCAAGAACTGTACACTTCCAGAGTGAAGAAAAAGGCTGGTAAAATCACTCTGGACCCCACTCACCCTGCCCACTACCTTTTTGAACTGTTGCCTTCTGGCCGGCGCTTTAGAGCTTTGAGCACCAGAACCGTCAGACACAGGAACAGTTTTTTCCCTCAGGCTATCCATCTCATGAACAATTTAATTGCCCCATTGAGCAATAATTATGTGCAATACACAGTTTAAGTCTATTTATATTATCCAACATATCCACTTCTGCCATTACTTACATTGCTCTGTACATAATATACTGTATTTTGTTCTTTATAATCAGATTGTTATAGATTTGCACTACGTGTGTGTATGTGGGTTTGTATGATGGTGAGTGTATGTACGTATATGTATAATTATTTATATTTAGTCTTTTTTGTTTTTAATTATTTATGTCTTGCTGCTGTTTTTGGTATTGTTTGTATTGTTGTGCACTGGAAGCTCCTGTCACCAAGACAAATTCCTTGTAAGTGTAAGCATACTTGGCAATAAAGCTGATTCTGATTCTGATTCTGAACTCCTGCCTCCCAATGAGGTAGGATCTACCACCGCGCCATTCTCCATATGTGACTTAAAAGCCCATGTGATGTATTTCCAGTCTGGGCAGGTGTGGTCTCCGCAGGGTCTTCCCCCCCTGAAAGAATAGGATCGGGAAAGAACACCTTCCCCGATGCGTTTGATAGCGTTAAGATGGCCCCAGCCGCTTTAACTCTAGTGTTGCTTCTTCGACACAACGTCTCGTTCCCTCCATCAGGTTTTAAGGTGGAAACCATGCTTTTACAATTGTAACATTGTAGCAACCAAGACTGTAGTAACCAAACTGTAGTAACTGTGTTTTTTTGGAAGAAACTATGGTTTTGATACAATTAACAATGGTTGTTCTACAGTACTACTGTACGATTCATAAAGTGACCATGGTTTACTCTAGTAATAGTGTAGTAACTTTGACTGTAGTAACTATGGTTAATTTTGTGGTTACTATGGTTTTACTACAAATACCATGGTTAAACTATGGTTACTGTAACTGATCTGTAAAATAGATTCAGTGGTTACTGTAGTAAAACCAGGGCTAATATTCATATGGTTAAACAAAACAGAAGTCTAGAAAATTTCCATTTTAAGCCTTTAAGATTATGCTTCATAACCTGACAAAATGTAAGGCCTCTTAAAAGCCTTAAACGGCTTTCTAATAGCAATAAACTAAATATATATATATTTAGATTCTGGCATCTTATGTTCATTTTTGTTAAATGTTTTGCCGTGAACACTGGAGAAAAACAAATAATTTTATATGTCATATTTTTTTGCATTATCGGTTTTAAGAATTAGCTGTTTTTTGGTTGCTATCAGTGTTTTTCTGTACATGACAACGCACTCACTGACAACAATTTGCATCGACAAAGCAACCAGAAGTCATTAATTTTCAATGAGAGTTGCTGATTTGAGCAGACAAAGTCATTGACAAACAACAGATACTGCAGTTGTGTAGGAACACCTACTAGCATGCAATTGTTCAGCCACTTTCCAAACTCTAGTGATTTAATCACTGTCAGTTTAATAGACCAGAACAAGGGAGTGAAGTCAGATTGGGCACAAACCCTCCTTTCAATGTTGTGGGTTACATCTGGGCAGGTATTACCTTGACCAATTAATTTGCTGGGAGGCACTCTGTTCAACCCAATCATTTGGTTTCTCAAAACCATGTGTATCAGATACACACTTACACCACCCATGTACACACACACACACATTTTCATCCTTAAAAAATCCACTCAAGGGTAAATAAGCCCAATTTTGTTTGCATTACTGGTTATACTTCAAGTCCAGGAACATTTACTGTTCTAAAAGCTCGAGCCAGACATAAATAAAAGAGGCAAAATAGGGTCACCACAAGGCCAGCCACCACAACCCAAACAAACATAACCTAATTGGTTGTTATCAGATAAGTAATGCAACTGAATGTTGGAGTCAAAGGAGCAGAGTCTGTCTCTTCCCTCTGAAAACAACTGAGGATGATTATAAGTGAGACATAAAGGACATGCCTCACATTAGGACCTCCTGTCTTGTGCTCAAATTCAGACTTTTTTGTGTCAGAATTTGACGCCTGTTCTAGGTCATTGATTGTTCAACATCTGTTCTGAGACACATCAGCTAGTGGTGGCTTAAGTCATTAATCTGCCAACCAATCACAGTTGCCATAGGTGTACCACGGCAATTAAACGTGGGAGAGACAGGGACAGAGAGAGAGCGAGAGAGAAAGAGGGGGAGGGAAAGAGAGGGAGAGAAAGTGAAAAGAGAAGAGTGACACAGACAGAGAGGTGTAAAGAGAGCCTGTGTGACATACAAGCGAAGAAGAACATAAATACACCAAGAAGAGAGTCACAAGGTAAGAAGAAGCGGAGAGAGAGAGAGAGAAAGCAACAGATAGAGAGAGAAGAGCATGTGGCACACACAGAGAAGAGGAGAAAGAATAGGTACACTCTTGAACCCAAGCTCCTTACACAGCAGCTAATGAAATCAGAGAGAGAGAGAGAGAGAGAGAGAGAGAGAGAGAGAGAGAGAGAGAGAGAGAGAGAGAGTGAGTGAGAGAGAGCACATATAAAACCTGAAATCAGCTTCCTGAGGAAACTTTCTGACACATAGAAGACCATCAGAGAAAATTATTAGGTGGAAAAAGACCCCAGTCTGAAGAAAAGCTTGACGCTTCTCTCATGGAAAATGATGTAAATGCTCAGACAATTGGACATGGTTTTGACCTCTGCACTGACACCTTTCAGTTGAAAGGGCTCGTTTAATGGATTTCTCATGTTTTCCTTTGACAGTTCTCTGCCAGTTTTGACTTAACAATAAATGCGATTGAACTACAGGTAAGTGTGTTCGACTTTTTGTATATATATCAGACTCAAATGTGCATATTGTTGGATAATAATAATGATCTAATCTAAGACAAATTATCAAAATGAGGTAAACATAAAAAGATTAGATGGTTGTTAGTTCATATCAGATTTGACATCTTTTCATTTTGGGCGCAGAAAAATTTGCCTTTTAAATTATGTAAATGACAAACAAAATTCCATGAATATGGATGAGCACAGTATTATCTGCAGTTCACAAAATTGAGACAGGACTCATGGTGTATCAGTAGAAAGCTTTTCTGCTTGATTGAATTCTGCCTCTTTTATATCTGTTATGATATATTTGATTGCAATTAAACACATTTAGCGTCATTACCTGAAACCAAAACACATTAAAATGACAAGCAAATTATGTTGAAATCCACTTAGACTGTATATATATATATATATATATAAATAATTGACAGAGAGCATGCAGTGATGTCCAAATGTCTGAGACCACAGTGAAAATCTGGGATTCAAAATCTAATTTAAACCTGGAAATAAAAAGAAAATAACGTTTATAAATTGAAGGTAAAACTGAAGGTAATTTTGGTAACACAACTGAGTTCCATTTGTTAACATTAGTAAATGCATAAGGTATCATGAACAGACAATTCAAATATTTTTTGTCAGAATTTATTAATAGTTGTAAATGTTATGTTTATATAATTGTTCATTATTTGTTCATGTTATTTCATAGTGCATTAACTAATATTAACTAATACAACTTTAGATTTAATAAATGAATTAGTAAAAGTATACTTCATTGTTCATGTTAACTAATGTTGTTAACTAATGTTAACATATGGAACCTTAAAGAGTTACTGAAATATTTAAGATTCTGCATTATTTTTAGGTCACTAATCAAATGTAAGCTCATTTCTGACTTTGACCATGCTAACTTCTTTGTACAAAAGCTCTGATTTGCTTACATACATTGCGGCACACAAGATGCTCTTTGAAAAATTCTCAAATTATGCTGGATAAAAAGGATCATACGTTTTTGTGCAAACTTGTGGAGTCCATGCCAGCTCAAGTCTAAGTCAATTTTATTTGAATAGCACCTTTCACAACACACATCGTTTCAAAGCAGCTTTACAGAAGATCAGGCATTAACAGACGATAAAACTGTAATGTCTATAATGTCGATGAATCATCATTGTGTAATTAGATAAAATACGATAGTTAATCGTGTTTAAAAATAAGTAATTAAATAATAATTGTATTAATAACCCCATTGAGCAAGCTGAAGTCAACTGTGGCAAGGAACACAAAACTCCATAAGATGTTGGTTAATGGAGAAAAATAACCTTGGGAGAAACCAGACTCACTGTGGTGGCCAGTTCCCCTCTGGCTAACATCATGAATATAATGACAATATTACTTATGTATAGTTAAAGTCATGTAAGATTAATGACCAATGTCTTTGACTTGACTTTGAAGTCCATCCTGGATTAACTGCAGAAGTTCACATAGATGCAATTGTCCTTGTTAATTGGCTGATGAAGGCTTTTGTTGGCAATTGTTAGTCGGTTCGGTGTTGTCCATCCTAAATCCAAGGTTCAAACAATGGCATATGAAGTGTCCCATGTCTTATGGTTGGAGTTGGCATAAGTTCATCCTCTGAAGTCCATCATAATAGACTGAAGTGATGTTTGGCTGGCACCGGCTGCATTTAGTCATCATCATTCAGTGACACATTGTAGTCCAACACGAAGCAGGAATGGTGCTGGATCCAGCCGGTTCTGGTGACCTCAGGATTGGAGTCCCGAGGTTGAGACAGGGAAACAAATTAAATAATATAAGCATAGATGCCATTCAATTTATTGCAGAGTTATAAATCATGATCAATGTTTCTGGTTTCTGGTTCCGGCAAACCCAACTAAAGCATGTTAATTGTGGGTTGGTGGATAAATTAGGTGTATGCCTGGCTAAATAGATGAGTCTTTAGTCTAGACTTAAACTGAGGGAGTGTGTCTGCATCTCAAACAGTGTTAGGGAGACTATTCCATAGTTTAGGGGACAAATATGAAAAGGATCTACCTCCTTTTGTGGATTTTGATATTCTAGGAACTATTAACAGGCCAGAATTTTGCGATCGTAATGAACGTGATGGAATATAGCATGGTAGAAGGTCACTTAAGTACTGCGGAGCTAGACCGTTCAAAGCTTTGTACGTAGTTAACAGAATTTTTTCATTAGTACGGAATTTAACAGGTAGCCAATGTAACAATGATAAAATGGGACTAATATGATCATATTTCTTGGTTCTCATTAGCATTCTGGCTGCTGCATTTTGAACCAATTGAAGTTTATTTATTGATCTTGCTGGACATCCTCCCAGTAATGCATTACAATAACCTAGTCTTGAGGTCATGAACGCATGAATTAGTTTTTCGGCATCAGCAACAGAGAGCATGTGCCTTAATTTAGCAATATTTCTTAGGTGGAAGAATGCTGTTCTACAAACATTGATAATTTGATTTTCAAAGGACAGATTGTATCTGGACAAATATAACACCTAAGTTCTTCACTGTTGAAGATGATGTAACAGTACATCCATCGCGAGTCAAATTATATTGTAGTGGCTTATTTTTAGAGGTTTTTGGTCCAATAATTAGTACCTCTGTTTTGTCAGAATTGAGTAGAATGAAATTTCTGGCCATCCAATCTTTTATTTCATTGATACACTCTGATAATTTTGAGAATTGTAAAATCTCATCAGGTTTTGAAGAAATATAAAGTTGTGTATCGTCAGCATAGCAGTGGAAACTTATTCCAAGATTCCTGATAATATCTCCCAGGGGATGCATATACATATGCATATACATATACAAGGACACGTAGATGGCAGCACGGTAGCATGCAGCGGCCACTCCGGATCCAAAATGGTGCTATTTTTGTCACTTAGCCCGACTTTAACGGTACATGGACATCGGAGCAACCGGTGTTAAAGACACTGTTAAAATATAAGATTCATGCAACAACCAAGCTGCATGATGATCTGCTGGAGTTGCTACGTGAACTCGGCTTGCTGCGGAGACCAGGCCTCCAGTCCTCGGCATCGCCTGATTCTGGTGCCCGGGGAAGGGGACGTCGTAAGTGGTGTGCGAGGAAGCCAAAGCGCGGCAAGAGGGTGGGGGTCCATGCTAGGGTAAAAACAAAGCCAAGCTGGCCAGCTCTCCCATCTATCCTGCTCTCAAATGTTTGCTCCCTGGACAATAAACTGGACTATATCCGACTCTAGCAGACTACACAGCGTGAGCTTAGAGACTGCTGCGTCTTTGTTTTCATGGAGACGTGGCTCAGCGACAGAGTTCAGGACGCCGCCATTCAGCTAGACGGGTTCGCCTCGTTTCGTGCCGACAGAAATGCAGTAATGTGCAGTAAGACTCATGATGGTGGCTTGTGTGTTTACATCAACACGGAATGGTGCAATAGCTCTATGCTAGTCCCTAGTTCTGTCTCTGCTCATCGCTGGTGGAGCTTGTGACTGTTAGATGCAGACCTTTTTATTTACCATGGGAATTCACCACTGTTATTATAACCGGAGTTTACATTCCCCCCAGCGCTAACACTAAGGAAGCTCTCTGTGAACTGTAGAACGCTCACCCTGACGAACTGTTTATTGTTGCCAGAGATTTCAACCATGTGAATCTCAAGACAGTGCTCCCTAAATTCCATCAGTATGTGGACTTTGCAACGAGAGGGGCGAACACGCTCGATCTTGTTTGCACAAACATCCCAGGCGTGTACCGGGCGGAGCCCCGCCCCCACCTCGGCTACTCACACCACATCTCTTTTATGCTAATTCCAGCATACAGACTGCTCGTCAGATGCACAAAACCGCTCCAGAAGCAGGTGAAAACCTGGCCAGCAGGAGCCATCTCTGCTCTTCAGGACTGTTTTGAGTGTACTGACTGGAACATGTTCAGGGAGGCTGCAACATATGGCGACTCTACCAACCTGGAGGAATACACAGCATCAGTGACCAGCTACATCAGCAAGTGCATTGATGATGTCACTGTGGCACGGTGGAGGGTGGGACCGGCGCGTGATTACGCACGCCCGGTCCCGTATCAGGCTAATTGAGCCGTCAAGAGGGATAAAGGCCACTCGCAGACGGCGATCGGGAGAGAGAGCTTAATCAGCAGACATGTCTGCTGTCCTATGTGTTTGTTTTAAGTTCTTCATTAAATTATTATTTATATTGACAAGCCGGTTTCTCGCCTCTTCCTTGCCCATGAAAATGATCTTCTTTACAGTCACCTTCTCCAAAACCATCACCACCTGGTCCCTCAACACCAACTCTATTACCAAGAAAGCCCGGCAGCATCTCTACTTTCTTCGAAGGCTGAGGAAAGCACATCCCCCACCCCCCATTCTCACTACATTCTATAGAGGGACATTGAGAGCATCCTGAGCAGCTGCATCACTGCCAGGTTTGGGACTTGCTTTTTACTTTTGTTTGGTTTGACAATTCCTCATTTACATAGACGAAGTGGTAGCGGTCTGCTAAATATGACCTAAACCATGCTAATGCAACTTCACAAATGCCAACATAATTCTCTAGCCTATTCAAGAGAATTTCGATCTATTGTGTCGAATGCAGCACTAAGATCTAAAAGATACTAGAAGAGAAATGCAGCTGCGATCAGATGATAAGAGCAAGTCATTTGTAACTCTGATAAGTGCAGTCTCTGTACTGTGATGAGGCCTAAATCCTGACTAAAATTATTTGTATATACTATCTCTCTGTAGAAATGAACATATTTGGGAGGATACTACCTTTTCTAGTATTTTTGACATAAACGGGAAATTTTAAATCAGTCTATAATTAGCCAGTTCTCCATGATCAAGTTTCTTGGGACATGTCCTAAGCATAGCGAGGAGTTAATAATATTAAAAAGAGGTTCTGAAATTACAGAAGATACCTCTTTTAAGAGCTTAGTTGGTATAGGATCTAACAAACAAGTTGTGACTTTTGATGTTTCGATAAGTTTTGTTAGCTCTTCATGACCTGTGACAAAGAAGGATTGAAGTTGCACGTGAGGAAAATTATTAGACACTGTTTTCTGATGTACTATGACAGATGATTGCATAATTCCATTTTTATTTCTGATTATTTAAATTTTATCTGTAAAGAAATTCATGAAGTTATTACTGTTGTGCTGCGGCTTAATATCTGGTTCTGTTGAGGCTTTATTCCTAACCAATTTATCCACAGTACTGAATAAACATCTAGGATTGTTGTGGTTATTTTCTATGTGTTTACTAAAATATACTGACCTGGCAGCTTTTAGTGCCTGTCTGTATCAACAGACACAATCCTTCCATGCACCACAAAATACTTCTAATTTTGTATTTTTCCACATGCGCTCCATTTTCCAAGCTGCTCTCTAGAGAGCATGAGTATGATCATTGTACCATGGTGCAGGGCTTATTTCTTTAATTTTCTTTAATCGAAGTGGGGTGACAATATCAAGAGTGCTAGAGAAGACTGCATTTATATTTTTTGTTATTTCATCAAGTTCTTCTGGGCTTTGGGGTTTATTGAGTGTATGAGGTAGATCTGGAAGATTATTAGTGAAGCTATCTTAAGAGGTCGAAAGAATAGTTCTACCTGAACGATAGCATGGTGTAGATTAAGTAACATTAGCTGATTGCAGCATACAAGAGACGAGGTGATCCGAGATGTCATCGCTCTGCTACAGAATTTCTATATTATCAACATCAACTCCATTTGACAGAATTAAATCTAGCGTATGATTATGGCAATGAGTTGGTCCTGTTACATTTTGTCTGACTCCAAGAGAGTTGAGATATTCGATAAATGCTAATCCCAGTGTATCATTTTCATTATCTATGTGAATGTTGAATTCACCAACAATTAAAGCTCTATCTATAGTAACTACAAGATCTGATAAAAAATTAGCAAATTCATCAAGGAAATCAGAATAAGGCCCGGGTGATCTATAAATTGTAGCAAGGACAAAAGATGACAGAGATTTTTTATTTATATCTGACGGTGTCACATTAAGCATTATTAGTTCAAAAGACTTACATTTATATCCTGTCCTCTGAGTAACACCAAAAACTTCTGCTTCCTGACCTGGGACCCAGTTAGTCAAATACTATCATTATTAAGACTATGAGCCAAATTACTAGAGAGGAGAGCGGCACCTTACCTGGAGGGATGTTACTCTTTAGTAGGTCAGGTCTACCCCAAAAATTCTTCCAATTGTCTATAAATCTTATTATATTCTTCAGACACCACTCAGACATCCAGCCATTCAGTGATACTAATCTACCATAAACCTCGTCCCCACGAAGAGCAGTATATGTTGTCATTAAAGTAAAAGGGAGACATACCAAATGCTAAGAAATTCTGAACATTTTCTCTCAAATAATTATGATATTAATATCATTTGAAGTCCAAATATAATGTAATTTGAGTTTAAAGTGGCCTCAAATTTTGAACCCTACTCTATTTACATAAATACATTTACATACATACTTAAGGAGATAGAAAGACAGTAAAATGGCCAAAGAAAATTTACTTACAAGAAATTAAGATAAACAGAAAAATTATAACCAAGTGAAACAAGTGTAAAAAAACAAAACAAAAAGCCATTGAAAACAGGTGTGCATTTGAAACTTTTTCCTAAAGCTTAAGCAGTTAAATCGGACATTTTCCCTTTTTCTGAGAAAATAAGTGCTATAGATAACAGGGAATCATTAGAGCAAGAGAAGGTCACAGACCTTGTGCCCTTTCCTTAAATTAAACCTCAACATATATTATTCACATCCCTGATACAATTACACAAAACACCATACAAAAAGCTCATACAGCATTCTAAAATGACCATGAGTTTTGCAAACCATAGCAACTAATTTAATTCACGCATATGGATACCCGCACACACTGTGTCTGACCATGAGTCCAGTACCAGCTCAATATTTCCTCTCTGCCCCCCTCTGATTTCAAGCTGCTGTTGCTGTGCTCACAGCTGGTCAGAGAGCCACATCTAGACTGTTGTTTCCTTCATTGATGGACGTTCAATGGAATGAGTCCAACAGAACCAAGCTGGTGCCAGCAAGACCAGACAGGTGGCAGTAATGGAGCCAGAGCTATTTAGCACCTGTTGCTCTGTACGCACAAGCATCTTATTAAGAAGTACTCTGACAACATGTCACCATACACAAAAAACGATGACTTATACGCCTCTGCTTAGCATCTGCAGAACTGTGATTAAGTCTATTAATATCTCTATATATAGGAGAGACTTCTGCACAGAGAACCCTACATACTGTGGGTATTATGATTACCAAAAGCACCATGCCCATTTCTATGTGCCCCCTCAGATAAAAAAAAAGTTAAAAGCATCTTTGATAATTAAAGTAGTAGTACACTGAAATTCATGAGCGTTATGAGAGCTCATTCAGCGCTAAAAACAACGCAAGTTTTTATAATAATATTGTGGTATATTTAAGCTCACTATCAGCTGCCATTATATTGAAAAGACAGTCCAGAATTGTTTTTAATAAACCGCACTATTATATCTAATTAACATCTGCTAAACATCTTAAAAAGATCAGATTTCCAATCATTCTATATTATGACATCTCAAAGACATGCTGGAAGTTTTTTTTACATCCGAGACATACTTATTGACATACGTCTTATAGACAGTATTGCAGCATAAAAACGTAAAAAAAAAAAAAAAAAACATCTTCCAGATGTAAACACACACACACATCAAATAGATATCTGGATGATGTATGTGTGCTATCAGGGAATATTAATTACAATTGTTCCTTTTGGTTCTGTTCTTTGGTTCTGTGGTTCAACTGAGTTGGGTAGTTCAGCAAGTAAAGATGCTGACTACCACACCTGGAGTTGCAAGTTCGAATCCAGGGCATGCTGAGTGACTCCAGCCAGGTCTCCTAAGCAACCAATTGGCCTGGTTGCTAGGGTGGCTAGAGTCACGTTGGGGTAACCTCCTCATGGTCGTAATGTGGTTCTCGCACTCGGTGGGGCGTGTGGTGAGTTGTGCATGGATGCCGCTGAGAATAGCGTGAAGCCTCCACACTCGCTAGGGCTCCACGGTAATGTGCTCAACAAGCCATGTGATATGATGCGCGGATTGACAGTCTCAGACGCGAGAGGCAACTGAGATTCGTCCTCTATCACCCGGATTGAGGCAAGTCATTACACCACCATGATGAATTATAGCGCATTGGGTATTGGACTTTCCAAACTGGAGAGAAAATACTTTTTTTTTTTACTGTACCTCTACACTAAAACTTAAACTTAGAATTACTAAGTTGATAACAAGTGATGTTTTTTTGGTTATATGCAACTTGGTCTCACAAGAAGTCGTAAAAATAGTATGAAATGGCGAAATCGTAAGAAACTTAAAAATTTTACTTCTATTGAGAAAAACAAATAAACCAACGAACAAAGTAATTAGATTCGTCGTGTCGAAGAAGCGACACTAGGGGTCTCTCTTGAGCGCCGAAAGATACCTCTGATCTATGAAAAAAGGCAAATGAGGTTGGCGAAGAGTATTTGCATACTCCGCCTCCGGATACGGATATAAAGGCGAGAGAAATACGCTCGTTCATTCAGTAATTTTCTTCGGAGCCGAAGGTCGTGTGTATGCAATCAGCTGCGAGTAACACAACTGATCCTGCTTCTGATCCTCTGACGCTCTGCTTTGCTGTTGGATTTACGGCGCACTACAGCGGCTTTTCTCTTCACTGCCGGCGTGCAGTTTGCCCCTGGGCGCTTCGACAGCGCAGAGTTAAAAGAGTTGAAAGAGTGATTCTCTCCGTAAAAGAGTTTATTTCTCTGAAAGAGCATTACACAGCGGCGTTGAACGTCCTTTTCAGGACGCGTCTTTATAAAGATGGAATTTCCGCCCCTGTGTAGTTTCTGGATGCGGTGATTTCTCCCCACCTCTCTCGGTCATAAAACACTGTCTTGCATGCCTGGGCTGCGATCACACGCAGGCAGCGTTTTATGAATGGTTCATGTTCTCAGTGCGAGAACATAGCCATGGCAACATTGCGGTCGTGTGGCTTTCTTTTGTAATGAGAGAAAGCCGTTTCAGCCGCCCCCCGCGCCTCGCCTCCTTCCTACGGGATTGACGCAGGCGCCGCGGGCGATGAACACAATTTGGGGACAATGACGGGCTCTGTTCGCCGGGTAAACCCCCTCGAACCTCCCGCCTCCCCGGCACGCTTGGTGCGCCGGGGGCAGGTAGCGGGCAGGTGCGCCGCTCACAGCCACGCCCCCCTCGTTCCTTTCTTCCCGGACGTGCACGACGAGTTGAGCAAAGCCAAGGCTTCTTCGCTCCTCCGCTCTCACTACCCTCGCGGTGGAACGGCCCCAGACCGCTTCCACTCTGCACGCCACGGCCCTTCCTGCAACCAACGCCAGGCCAAGGCACTTCAAAACTTGCACCTTGGGTAGTCCTGTTCTTGATGTGCTGCAGGAACTGCGCTGGATGACCAACCGCGCCCCCAGGCCACGGAGGTTAGAAGCGCCGGCACTCGAACAGGCGATGGCCACCCCTTGTGGTCCAGAAACGCACCTGTGGACTGGACCTGGTCAAAATGCGGGAGGCAGACAAGGCACACCTTCTCCCACACCCCCGTCTCCCAGCTCCGTCTATTCGGTGCCACCGTTGACGACTCTGCCCAGCAGTCCTCAGCGGTGAGGCAGACGGAGGCCACTGCACATCCTGCCCCGCCGCAAGCCTGCCGCCATGGGCCATGCCCCGTCTGCTCGCCGAGGGCGTCCTCCTGCGGCTATGAAACACCCTGCTCCGCCTCAACCCGGGCCCAGCTCTCAGCCCCAGCGTCGAGCACTCCGCAGGAAGCGGACGCCCCGTCTCACGGACCCCCTCAAGGACCCGGAAGGCTCCCAGGCTATCCGTAGACGCTCAACCCAGGGACCAAGATGTTAGCTCCGGAGGTGGTAAGACCGCTCCGTCCCCGGTGGAGGGCCAGGAGGAGAATTTTTTGTCGAATTAGTTTTCACATTCTCATATTCTCTGTAACGAGCTATTTCCTTTTGTCTCTGGGTCACCTGGCCCGCAAATGCCATTCCCACGGCACTCTGCCACCAGATCTAAGCAGTCCCGGCTTCCTGGACACGGACCACCCGTCTCCAGCCCCACGACTGCCCCCCCCAGCCGGCCGGTTCCAACCAGTCTAGAGGACGCCTACCCGAGACCTCCTCCTCAGTCGCTATCCCACCCCCTGCCGGGTGTGCGGAGCAAGGTAAGTGCTTTGAGTCTTTCTCAGCACCCCAGCTGCGGGTCGCCCTGTTGCTGCCCAACGCTGCCCTACCTGCTCCGCCCCGCTGCGAAGCCCCGCCGGGTACGTCCAAATTAACCGTCCCCTTGGTGCCCCTAGCTCAGAGGTTGGACGCGTGGCTTTCACTTCCCAACCCGTCTCGCTGGCTGGCCCGGATCATCCGACTCGGTTATGCAATTCAGTTTGCCAGGCCCCCACCCCCTTCATGGGCGTCCGCTTTTCCGCAGTACACGGCGAACACGCCCACTCTCTGCGCGCGGAAATCGCGACTCTTCTGTCCCTCCAACCGAGATGAAGAAGGGTTTCTACAGCCCCTACTTCATCGTACCCAAGAAAAGCGGCGGCTTACGACCAATCTTGGACCTTCGAGTTCTCAACCGAACGTTGCACAAACTCCCGTTCAAGATGCTCACGCAGAAACACATCTTAACCTGCGTCCGGCATCTAGATTGGTTCGCAGCGATAAACTTGAAGGACGCGTACTTCCACGTCTCCATCCTGCCCCGACACCGCCCCTACCTGCGGTTTGCGTTCAGGGGCCAGGCGTATCAGTACAAAGTCCTCCCCTTCGGCCTGTCTCTGTCCCCTCGCGTCTTCACGAAAGTCGCAGAGGCAGCTCTTGCCCCGCTCCGAGAAGCCGGCATCCGCGTACTCAACTACCTCGATGACCGGCTCATTCTGCCCACTCGCGAGAGTTACTATGCGCCCGCAGAGACCAGGTGCTCAGGCACCTCAGCCGTCTGGGGCTTCAGGTCAACTGGGAAAAGAGCAAGCTCACCCCAGTTCAGAGCATCTCTTTTCTCGGGATGGAGTAAGACTCGGTCTCAATGTCGGCACGTCTCACAACGAGCATGCCCAGTCAGTGTTGAACTGCCTCGCCGCCTTCAGGCCAGGCACAGCAGTCCCCTTAAAACTTTTCCAGAGGCTCCTGGGGCATATGGCGTCCTCCACGGCGGTTGCGCCGCTGGGGTTGATGCATATGAGACCGCTCCAACACTGGCTCCAGACCCGAGTCCCGAGACGAGCATGGCGCCACGGCACGCACCAGGTAACAATCACCCCTGCCTGCCGTCAGACATTCAACCCCTGGACAGACCTCTGTTTCTTACGGGCTGGAGTGCCCCTACAGCAGGTGTCCAGACGCGTCCTGGTCACGACCGACGCCTCCAGATTGGGTTGGAGCGCCGTTTGCAACGGGCACGCAGCCTCAGGCCGTTGGAAAGGGGCCCAGCTGCGTTGGCACATCAACTGCCTCAAGTTGTTGACCATCCTTTTGGCCCTGCGGAAGTTTCTCCCGTTAATTCGGGACGAACATATCCCAGTCAGGTCAGACAGCACCACTGCGGTCACGTACATAAATCGCCAAGGCGGCGTACGCTCCCGTCACATGTCACAACTTGCCCGTCGTCTCCTCCTTTGGAGCCAGCACCGACTCAAGTCGCTGCGTGCCACTCACATCCCCGGCAACCTCAATGTGATAGCGGATGCGCTGTCATGACAACGCTTGCCTGGCGGAGAGTGGAGGCTTCACCCCCACTCGGTTCAGCTGATTTGGGAACGGTTCGGCAAGGCCCAGGTAGACCCCTCTGCCTCCCGAGAGACCTCCCACTGCCCGCTCTGGTACGCCCATTCAGAGGCTCCCCTCGGGGCAGATGCACTGGCACACAGCTGGCCAGTGGGGCTGCGCAAGTGCGCATTCCCCCAGTGAGCCTTCTTGCACAGGTGCTGTGCAAGGTCAGGGAGGACGAGGTCACTCTCGTGGCTCCTTACTGGCCCACCCGGGCCTGGTTCTTGGACCTTGTACTCCTCGCAACAGCCCCTCCCTGGCGAATTCCCCTGAGGAAGGATCTTCTTTCTCAGGGACGGGGCACGCTCTGGCATCCGCACCCAGACCTTTGGAACCTCCATGTCTGGCCCCCGAACGGGATGCGGAAGATCTAGCTGGTCTACCACCCACGGTCGTAGCCATGTTCAACCAAGCCAGAGCCCTTTCTACCAGGCAACTCTACGCCCTGAAATGGCATCTGTTCGTGAATTGGTGTTCTTCCCGGGTAGAAGACCCACAGAGGTGCGCAGTTAGGTCTGTGCTCCTGTTCCTACAGGAGAGGTTGGAGGGGAGGCTGTCCCCATCCACCTTGAAGGTGTATGTTGCCACTATCGCAGCTCACCACGACCCAGTAGACAGCAAGTCTCTGAGTAAGCACGACTTAATCGTCAGGTGCCCGGAGGTTAAACCCCTCCCGACCAAACCTGTTCCCCTCCTGGGATCTCTCGGTGTTCCTCGCCGGTCTTCAGAGATCCCCCCCCCCCCCCCCCCCCGAGTCGCTAGAATCAGTTGGCTCAGGGCCCTCTCCTAAAAAGACGGCCCTGCTGATCGCGCTCACTTCCATCAAGAGGGTCGGGGACCTGCAAGCGTTCCCTACTAACGACACTTGCCTGGAGCTCGGTCCGGCAGATACTCATGTGATCCTAAGACCTCGACTGGGCTATGTGCCCATGGTTCCTACCACGCCCTCTGGAGATCAGATAGTGAACCTACAAGCGCTGCCCGGGAGGAGGCAGACCCAGCCCTCTCACTGTTGTGTCCGGTACGTGCCTTGCGTGCCTACCCGGAACGCACCCAGAGCTTCAGGCGCTCTGAGCAGCTCTTTGTCTGCTTTGGAGGACAGCAGAAAGGGAACGCTGTCTCCAAACAGAGGTGTCTCACTGGGTTGTGGATGCCATTCAGTTGGCCTATCACACCCAGGCCGTGCCCCCCCCCCCCTTTTTTTGCGGGTTCGAGCCCACTCTACTAGGAGTGTGGCATCCTCATGGGCACTGGCTAGGGGCACCTCCCTAGCAGACATTTGCAGAGCTGCGGGCTGGGCAGCACCTAACACCCTTACGATCTCAGGGTTGAGTCAGTCTCGTCCCGTGTTCTCTCAGGTCCGAGCCCGTAGAACTCGGTACACGTTGACGATCTGACCGGGTGAATAGCTTGTTTCCAGCGCCGTTTCCCTCAATCGAGGTAAAACAGTGCGCCTTCTTTCCCAGAGAACCTAGGTCCCTGGTTGATTCCTCCCTAGCCCTTCGGGCCTGCAGCAGTTCAGCGGAGGGACTTGCTGGTCCAGTCCACTACGGGTACCCCAGGCTACCCCTACTGGAATAGGTGCTCCACAGATCAGGCCTCCTACGGGACTCCTCCTGTGTGTACTTCCACGGTACAGTCACCTTACGAGCTGACCCGCGTCTCCTTAGGCAGTCTTTGGCTGCCCTCCGGTCGCCGTGTTGTAGCAACTCCCCCCTCCTCGAGGCGGGATCTACCACCGCGCCATTTTTCCCACATGTGACCCAAGAGGCCATGTGATGTATTTCGCCACCTTTACCTCCCCTTTTGGGTGGGTGTGGCCTCCGCAGGGTCTTTTCCTCCTAAAAGAATAGTGATTCGGGAATAAGACCTCCTTCCCTCGATGCGGTAAGTGCCCCGGCTGCTCTTGCTCTATGCCGAGAAAACATAGAGAGAAAAGAGGCCCAGCCAGGCTTGGCCCGTTCCCTAGTTGGGAGCGTCACCTTGTTCCCCCCTAGGGTAACCAAAAGGATTCTGACGATTTTTCGGGGCATTGGGGAAGAGTACGTGCAGCCTGAGCACAGTTGGTCGCTTGTGCACGTAGAAATACCTGCCCGCTTCTGTGTCAGCAGTACACATACACGGCTCAGCGCATGGCGAGTTTTGAAGTGGACCCCTAGTGTCGCTTCTTCGACACGACATCGAAGTGAGCGACAGACGGGGAACGTCTCGGTTACGTATGTAACCTCCGTTCCCTGATGGAGGGAATGAGACGTCGTGTCTTCCCGGCCACGTCGCTGAGCCGAGCCGCTGAGGTGCCCGGAACACTCCCGGCTCCTCAGAAAAATCCTGAATGAACGAGCGTATTTCTCTCGCCTTTATATCCGTATCCAGAGGCGGAGTATGCAAATACTGTTCGCCAACTCTCATTGGCCTTTTTTCATAGATCAGAGGTATCTTTCGGCGCTCAAGAGAGACCCCTAGTGTCGCTTCTTCGACACGACGTCTCGTTCCCTCCATCAGGGAACGGAGGTTACATACGTAACCGAGACGTTTTCCTGAGTTAAACCCCTTAACCCAAACCTAACCATGATTTTAGTGTAAAAGGAAAATAACTTTTGTATAAACACAAATGAAAGGAAACATTGCGTTTTGAAACAAGACAAGGAAAATGTATTACAAGTATTGTTTTGCATAAATAACTAGATAGGTACATTTTGTCAAGACAAACTTTAATGTTGGTTAGACACAGCCTGGCCTGAATGTTTAAAAAAAAGTTTTAAATGCTTGTGGTTTGTTTGGATGGATAAATGAATGGATGGATGGATGGATGAATGAATTGATTAAAGGCCCTGAGTGTGTTTTTTTTACATAAATACATTTTGACTGTTTGAGCATTCATCAATACATGTCTAGTGGATTTGGGGGATTTTTGATCTGCAAATTAATTAGAAAAGACAGCGCACTAAGTCAGAACAGTTTGAAGGCCTGGGCCAATATTGGTGGATGTTGCTTTAAAGCTGTAGGAGGAGTTACTTTTGATTATTTTGGTATTTGTTTATGGATTTTGTATAACTCTAAACTAAGTTGGTAGAATGACTGTATGCTCAATTTGTTAAGCCATCATAAATAAACAAATTTTCTTAAAATAAAGTGTTGGATGTAAGCTAACTAAAATGTAATGCCTGTATTGTATCGATTTGAAATTCTTTTCATTAATTGGTTGGTCTAAAAGTCATACCTTTTCATATGAGGCATGTCATACAATATCTTTCAATTTGGTCATCTTGTTTGAATTATTACGAATTATTGTCATGTCTTATTTCTCCTAGAACACTAAATGAACCACTCAAAAAACATTGGTGCGTGAATAAGCAGTAAACATTAAATGAAGTGACACCCTGACCTGTGTTTGAGCAGACCTGTGGCTTTTAATGATATCCTCCATATCTTTTCATGGCACCACTCTGAGCAATTATGACTCTCCTCACACAATGTGAAAGAAACATGGGCGAATAAGCGCCATATGCCCATCTGGCACTAAAATCCACAGGTTGGTTGCTATGGTACTGTGAACAGCAAGTGGGCGGACTTTTTATTGATTGTCCACCCTACGCCCACCTTATCCCCTCCTTCCATTGTTCATTGTAATACTGACAAATCTCTTGAGAAATGCAGGAAGTAGATCATAATTCTATTTTAGTTCATCGGCGATAACTGTCAAATGCCTCTGCAGTATAGAATTGATTGCATCATTACCACATGCCTGATTTTGAGTGTATAAAACAATGGTCACCAATTTGAAAAAGAACAAATAACACTTTAGTCATTGTGGGGAGACTTGGGCTGAGGTAAAGAGCAAACAACCATAACCAACAAAGGATTTTGACAGTGGCTGTGATTTTGCCAAGTAGGACATGTTGCAAGATCAACATATTCTATTGGTCCTGGAACACTATGACTGTCAAACAACATAGTTCAACACTGCTGAAAAGACCAGCTGAGATCGCAATGGCACTTTATTACTACCTCTCGCCAGAGAGTGAATCAGTTTATCAGTTTACAAATTGTCACAGACTTGAGTGGGAAAGATTAAACTGCATCTGGGAATATATTCTGAATTTGATAAAAGTTCAAATATAGCTGAATCCAGATTCTGGTTAAAAGGGCATCTCCCATTGTTGGATGCCAGGCCCTTAAATCCATTGAGCAACTGAGATCGAGCAGGAAAAGGTCAGTCATATCTTGTACTTATAAGCCACTTGGCTCTGTCTGACACAAAGCCGGCAAGGATGTAAATACCTGCCGCTGGGATACGTAGAAGAGGGGGTACTTGATTTTAATCTAGCAAAGAGAGTCACATGTGTGTGTTTGAGAGTGATAGGGCAGAACTCACTCATTCGAGAGCTATTCATGCAAATGGTACCAAGTACGAAGCAGTGCCACTCTAATAGAGTAAAACGTATAGATGAAATGATGAAGAAAAGAAAATTGAACAAAAGGGAGAGGAAAAGTGACAAGATGGGTAAAATGAAAAAGAAGGAATTCAGGTCACTATTCTAGCCCTCCTATGGACCTTAGGCCATGTCAACACTAATACGCCTGAATTAGCAATTAATTTAGTTTCAACTTAAGCTTTGTTTACTCCTCTCAGCCATCATTTACTCTACCCATTTGAGAACACTCTCCATTTCTGCATACCTATGTAAGCGATGGTGATAGAAAGCTAAAAACTGAATTTTCAAATGAAAATGGATTATTGTGGATGTGGCCTTAGTCAAGGTAGAGCCCATGTTTAATTTGACACAAATGAAAATAAGGCTGCAATGGATAAATGTACAGTCCGTTCTTGTATTGTCTTAGGGGCCGTTCACACCAAGCAAATTTTTGTGTCAGACAGTGCTGTATTTAATTGTTGTGCTAAGTATACGTACTAGATGGACATCTTTGAATGCTATGTTTTAAAGTGTCTCACTCAATAGCATCATGTTTTTTGATGCCGTGTGTACCCACATTCTATTGGAATATTCTATTCAATTTTTTCGTACTGCGTTTGTATTTTTTAGAGCAAGAACGTTTTCTGTCTGAACTGCCCCTCAAGGTTGTAGGTCAAGTCTAATTTTACAACACTTTTTTTTTTTTTAAGTTTCTTGACATACTAACGTATTCTTATTGTTTTGTTAGCTGAACAATCAATGTCATTGTTTACAACATAACAAACTAATGGACTGTAGCTTCACAGCTTCTTATATAGGATTAAAATTATAAAAATAAAATTCTATCCTCAAATCCTTCCCTTAACCTAACTGAAACCTTTTTTGCATTTTTAGATTAAATTAATTAATTTTTCTTTTTTTGTTTAAATATATATTTAAGTCACTTTCCTCTTCTGTTGGCTAATATGTAACATAGATTATGCATCTTAAGTCCCTCAGAAAACACAAACGATTTTAAAACCATAAGCACACACTCCTCTAACCTGGAGTCACTACTACCCTCACTCTGTGTCTGATTATATATTTTGGACCAATTCCAGCCCATATTATATCTAATCTCATCCTGCCATCAAAATAGTTTTCTCATTTTAAAATTGGGTTGTCCCATCATTTCTTGTTTCTTCATTTTTTTTCTCCATCTCAGGGCCTCTAATTGGGTGCTAATGTCTGATAGAGTGTGACCTCGCACTAATAGTGGCTGTGCTGAGTCCACTTAACCATTGAGTTTATACATAACCCTAATGATATTTCACTACGTTGCTGCCAACATTGCTAAAACGTTCCTAATTGGTAGGGGCGGCTCCTGTTTTACTTGTGCAAAACACAAAATACCAGTTATCTCCATAACATTAGTACTTAATCTGAATTGGCCCTGTTCTCCGATTGTGTGTTGAATGCTAAAAGGCCACATGAGAAAGAAGGAGATTGTGTGAGCTGCTCCAGATAAGCCGGTAGTTGATCTATAAGTCTTAAGACATTAAATTCAATGGCCAAGATATCACAGCAGGGCAATTTTCTTGAAGCCCTAAAGGCAGATGGTATTCATATTTCTGTCAGCCATTGCCTGAGCCCTAGCTTGAAATTAATCAAAGCTGAAATCTTATCATGGTTTATGTTTGGATGCTATGTCATAACAAAGCGAATGGCCATTGATTGCTAAGCTTATGTCAATTACGACAGAAACATGTTTGATAACCCCCTGACTCTACACTTTGACCCGCTCATCATGGGCTTAACTCAGATACCACTCATGTCCCAGATATACACACACACACACACACACACACACACAGGATTTCATTCTTACAACTGGTTAGCACATAATGAAGATCTATGGATAAACTTTAAGATCTAAAATTTCCATTAAAATGTTTTGCAAGTAAATTAATCATGACATTAATCATCCTTCCACAAAAATACATAGTGTCTGACATACACCATAGCTTTATGAACAGCTGTTTCACCTCGTAGCTGTTACTATATCTAGTATTTCATTATAATATTTGGCTAGAACACTATAATGACCAATCAGCATTCAGGACTGGAACTATTCATTTTATAAGCCTCATTAAGGCCTGCTATCTTGTGACATGACCCTCTGTTTTTACCCTGCCTCACATGTGCACACACATAAAAACACACTAATACACGATCGCCTCCCTTCACACAGATCATCCCTCTGGAGCTTTTGTGAATTGCCACTGTGAATGTCTCCCGTTCATCTTTGCTTACTCCCTAAAATATTTTTGTGTAGAGCCCCATGGCTATAAATCTTCAAAAAGACATTCAGCCACACAAAGAAAATGCCACAGGCCACCACCTGATCTACAATCTCTCGACACCTCTCATGAATCTAACCATTTAAGAGTGAAAAACACTTTCTGTCAGGCTTTATCCAGAACCTTGACATAGAAGGACAAACGGCTCAAATGGTGAGATGCCTCAGTGTGGTTCATCGGCTGCACCGTCTTTATGCTTGGCATTCACTTTAGACTATGGTGCAATTTAAAAGAAGCCAGTAGAAGTCACCATCCTAACCTTTACTAATAAGGAAACTATTATGCTAACATTTATACTACGCAAACATTTTACTTTGTGATCATTTTTTCAAAGAACAATAACTAAGACTTTTGAACACCTCCAAAAAATTGACAAGTTTTGATTAGCAGAGAGGAAATAACTATAATAAAGAAAGAGGAAAGGCAGCAATTACCTTGATCACTCTTCATTGGTTATGTTATAAAAGAATGTAGTTTAGCTGGCCTGCCAGTCTGGCCAAGCTGTTGTCAAGCTGGTTTAGATGGTTTTATATATATATATATATATATATATATATATATATATATATATATATATATATATATATATACTTTTAAAATACTTTTTTCAGCATTTTGGTAAATACAAAGGGTTGATTTTTATCTGTGCAAAATCAAGAATGGGAGCTCTATAATGGTTTGACATTCATGAACAACAAGGAAAGAGAAGTAAATGCAGTTGTGGTCTTTATATCACAATATTAAAGCAGACACACATACAAGTGCAAACAGAGGGTAATTATGCACACACACACACACACACACACACACACACACACACACACACACACACACACACACACACACACACACACACACACTGTTGAGAGGACTCTCTATAGACATTTTTATACTGTACTAACTATAGATTCTATCCCATAACCCTACCCCTAAACCTAACCCTCACAGAAAACTGTCTGCAGTTTTTTTTTTTAAATAAACATTGTTTAGTATCTTTTTTTAATACTTTTTTTTCACTAGAAATGACCACATAAGCCACATTTATAGCATAATACCCTAGCAGTTACCAGTTTATAACCTAAAAAAAAGTCCTCGTAAACCACCCAAACCTGCCCACATGCACGCACGCACGCACACACACACACACACACACACAAACACTCTCCATAGACTTCCATGGATTTTTTGGATTTTATACAGATCTAACGATAATTTCGATCCCCTAAACCTACCCCTCAACCTAATACTCACAGAAACCTTTTTGCGTTTTCAAAAAAACTTTGTTTAGTATGTTTAATAAGCCATTACCCTAATGGGGACCGCTGGCTGGGCCCCAAATGGTAGGTGATCTCAGGTTTTACTATCCTCCTAATGTAGTATAAACATGCACATACACACACACACACACACACACACACACACACACACACACACACACACACACACACACACACACACACACACACACACACTTTGAGAATGTCAAAGGATGTGAAGCCCCAAATGGGCACTTCCGCTAAAGGGATAAATTCTTAAATCATTCCACCTGTAATTAAATGACCTTTCTGCACAAACCTAAGCTCAATAAGGCATCTTGTCTCAGCCGTGGTAGGCTCATATCTGCAAAATTATACACAGTTCATGCTTGAAGGTGCAGTATAATGAGATGCAACTTTTCAAGTCGTTCTGCTCTAGGGCAGACGTCTATGTGGCAATGGCATTTCAAACTTTCTAATGAGATTATTGTCCATGTCCTCTGTCAACAAGACACGGAAGCTATTTGTGCTTTAACGAGTTTCGCAGAGAGACGTTCAGGGACAGCAGGGAGAAGGTTGTTGATGGAGGGACAGCAGGGAGAAGGTTGTTGATGGCAATGTTATCTGTGTGCCATGTATGAAACGTTCTGGTCCGATAAACTTACACCAGGGTGTGTTGGTTGGTTTTTCCTTGTCTTTTGCCTGCTGCTATCTTTACACAGTGATGTTCTGCCTCAGAATGACATTTACAAGCAGAACTCAGAGTGCCATGGGGATAGATTACCAAAGTGACAACTGCCAGAGACACGATGTGTTTGTGTCTTTGCTTACCATTTTACTTTGGGAGATTAAAAAGCCGTAACACACAGCTTTTTAGAGTTCTGTTAATGCCCACACAATGACAAGGAATGTGATCCATGAAGCAAGACAACTGTGCAAATCTGCTGAAAATGTAAAAAAAAAAAAAATTAGAATAATGACCCTAACCAGAAGAAAACTATTTTTTTTTATTTCAAATCCAATTTAAACCTAGAAGTATTGTTTTTTGTTTGTTTGTTTTTTATTATAAATGAATAGGAAATATTTTAAGATTCTGCACTTTTTCTTGGTCAATAATCAAATAAGCAAATTAACGTTGACCATGTTAGCGCCTATGTACAAAAGGTCAGATTTTCTGGCTTCCAATGAAGCTCACAAGATTATTTTTTGAACATTCTCAAATCACGGTGAATGACATGGAAACATTTATTTCACAAACTTGTGGAGTCCATGTAAGCTCGAGTGCATGCGGTCAGCAAAAGTGGAACATACCAAATACCAAGAAATTCAATTTAATTCAAATTCTTTCTTTTTTTTTCAATTCAAATTATTTCTCAAATTGTTGCTGGTAATATAACTCATAATGGAGAAATAAACTCTATTAAATAAAAAATTAAATGCAAAATAGAAGCATTTTCATGAGTCTCTTTTCAACCCCATATTATATCAGCTGACAGCTAAAATGAATAACTTTTTATTCTTACTACTGAAGCTCTAAGAGAACAACCTCTAGGGAGGAAAAAAAACGATAGCATCGACCAGAGAGGAGACTTCTCTAATTGAGCATTTTCATTAGTTACCAAAGGGTGACTTGAACTGGAACAGGCTTGATTGGGTTTTTTATTTATGTACATGCTCAGTTCCTCCGTTCTTTATTGTGGTACACACACACACACACACACACACACACACACACACACACACACACACACACACACACACACACAGACAGTAGAGGTTGCTATGGCAACCTTCACCTGTTGTTGCGAGAAGGGAGAATTTCAAACAGTCCGTTATCATAGAAGCTGAACGTCCTCTGATCCCATACTCCAATTTGTTTCGCAGGGAATATAATGACATGAGAACTTGGGATAACAGATTAATTTTTTTGAAATCTGTCAAAAGTCGATATCTCAAAATAGTTCCAACTCACTTAAATTGACCCAAAATGACAAATTTCTTAAGGAAATACTCAGATTTATTATAAGTACATGCTATCATCCTATATAAAAAGAAACTATATGGCTTTACTCCACTTCAACTACTAATTCCAGAATGAAACAAAAAAAGCATCAATATTAAAAACTTGCAGACTAGAATGATGAGTTAAAAAAAGTTATATTCCCTTCTTATTCTTAATTTATTGGTCAAGTGTGTATTTTCTGCACCACTAGACCCACCAACACAGAATTGCAAAAATCCTTTTAAAAACAGATTTTCCCCAAAACTCCCCAGCCTACTGCCAACAGATAGCCCCGTCCTAAACTCAGTCCACTGTTTGAGACAATGTTGCATCTGCTCTTTTTTTTTTTACTTGATTATCACATGTCATGGATTTATAAAAATGCCTAGATAGAAAATTCAATTAGCACCTCTCTTCTCTTTCAGATTTTCCCCAAAACTCCCCAGCCTACTGCCAACAGATAGCCCCGTCCTAAACTCAGTCCACTGTTTGAGACAATGTTGCATCTGCTCTTTTTTTTTTTACTTGATTATCACATGTCATGGATTTATAAAAATGCCTAGATAGAAAATTCAATTAGCACCTCTCTTCTCTTTCACCAGCTATATCAAATTGTATGAATGAAGTGTTAACTCTTCGAACATGGCCACCATGTACCTTGACAGAGAGACTCAACTGTGTCCCACACATTTTCAGAATGTGACTACAACACAAACTTATGTCAGACAACACTACATACTCTACAGAATTCTACAAAACTCTCTGTTGTCGACATTTTCAAGGTAAGAAATTTGACTAACATTTATCAGACTTATATTCAGTACATCATACAGGAAACACGAACACATCTGTATCCTAAAATGAGAACATTTTGTAGACAAACAGAAGAAAGAAATGAGAGAGAGAGGCACAACAAATGAAGAAACTTATTGTGTCTGTTACTGTCAAACGAATGGGAAGACATATGACGGCATTCCCAAATGCTACGCATACAAATTACTTTCAATTGAGGCGATTTGCTTGTATTTACACTGTCTCATCGTGTCATAATTTCCTAGAACCATATGGACAGGAACACAAATCCATATTTTAGCATATACTGTTAGTACACACACAAAGAGACCATTTGATCTCTACAAAAAACACAACAGTGTGTCAATTGATGTCTCTATGTCCTCCACAGATGTTGAAACTGGGTTGGCAGCAGAACTTTGGGGCACCATGGTCAATGTGACGCCCAGTATAGACCCAGTGACGGACCAAGAGGGGTACAACTACTTTGCCTTAATATTTGGTGTGCCTCTCATCCTCATTATCATCCTGGGTAATGTGCTGGTGTGCCTCAGTGTGCTGACAGAACGTTCCCTCAAAACTGCAACCAACTACTTCATAGTCAGTCTGGCTGTTGCCGACCTTCTGCTGGCCGTGCTGGTTCTCCCACTCTACGTCTACTCTGAGGTGAGAACTGGATACTGAAGTTTATATACAATAAAGAGGTTTTCATCAGCTGTATGTCCAAATTAATGGACCATTTTCACACTTCTGGGTTTTGGAACGCGGAAGTAAGCAATTGCAGTGTAAACTTCTATAGCGGTGAATGGGAGACCACGGTAAATATAATTTTTGCTTACCCATTTTCTCCAACATCAAAAGAAAAATGCCACTATTATGTTCCTCCAACTTTCCAAATGAAGAAAAAAATAGAGAGCAATGACTTACGGCAAATTTACTGTCACTACCTCAACAGCTGTATTAGAAACCTCATCGAATCTGTTGTAACTCTTAATTAAAGTGTAATATAATACAAAGTACAATGTTCGATTTGTACAATTTACACCAAAAATATAAAAAGGTTTGCTACATTTACGCTACTAAATAAGGTGGAAATGCATCATCACAGTGTGTGAAAAAGGTCCATTAGATCCATTTATATGATGCTTGCATTTTTAGTGGTATTTCCTGAGGTAATTAACAAATTTGAACAAATCCTTAACCCTAAGTACACTTTGGTGCGTAACTCGTTATAACTCGCACTGCGCGACAAATATAAATAATCCCTCAATGTTGCTTGTTGAGAAGAGTTCTGCAGTTGCTTTTCTAGGCAATCATACAGACTATTTTTGCCTGGTGGATGATAAAATAGGCAAAAAAGTCTAGCAACAAACTTTGGAGGTTTACGGAAAAAGATTAGAGCACTTCTAGATCTTTTTCGGGAACACTTTTTTCTGAACTTAAAGTTAGTACATAAAAAGAAAATTGTAGTTTAAGGTGCACTCAGTAATTTTGTACTCATAAAAAGTTTTACTTCTTAAGAAATACATTTTAATTTTGAAACATATGAATAAAATCATGAGCACTCACAAATCAAATTGCATGAATGAGTGATTATTTTGTTACTCTGCTGTTCTCTCATGAGAGAAAAAGCACAAAGCGCAGCCATGTCAACTTTAAAGGCTTTTTTAAAGTAATTAAACTGTGTATAATACTAATTAGAGGGGAAAAAGGCTTGTAAATTAGGGACTATCCTGGTTTTATCAACCTGTCTGGTCAACCTTTACTGAGTACACCTTTAAGAAGAATGTTATTCTTAAAAAAAATTATGAATTCGGCCCCAAAATATCACAGAGACTTGGGAGTGGGCTCTTTTGACTTTGGCCAGTACGCAACCACCAAGAACCCTTGTAACCAAAGGCGTCCCACTGTCAACCACCCACAACACCCAAGAATTGTGGCAGTGACCTTTGCATAAGCAAGCACCGCTCACATTTTGTTCAGAAAATGTAAAAATCTAGTTCTCTCAGACAACTAATGTATTATTTAGCGGATGGTTTTATGTAAAGTGACTTAAAGACAGTACACATAGTACAGTGACAGTACCCCTTGAGCATCCTGACGTTAAGTGCCTTCCTCAAGGGCACAATGGCAACAGTTCATGAATAATTTGTTGTATGGTTGGAATCTACTTCTGTATATTATATTAATAGACCTTATTTATGATGTCCAAATTAAGGGAAAGCATTTTGAATTATAGATAAATGTTCTCAAAATTCTTTAAATTACGGAAAACTCTTGGTTAACGCAAACTCTGGTGTCTGCCGATGGAGAAGGGCTGCATCTTGGTTCTTTCCAAAGTTTCTTCCTCATCTACTTCAGTTCACCCAAAAATGAAAATTCTGTCAACATATTTTTCTTTCTATCATCAAGACTTTCTTACTTTTGTGGAACACAAGAGGAGATCATTAAATTATAATTTCATTCAGTCCTATTTTCTGAATTTAAAACAATGGCAGCAGACAGTGTCTCACTTCAATGCTTAATTAGGCATCCAAAAATGCCATAAAAAGTAGTCTGTGCATATTTTCCTAGTTATCTAAATTCATATGATCACATTGTGCTATAAACAGACCATAATTTAAGCTGTTTTCACTCTCAAATCAAATTAAGTATTTGATAAACTATGTAAACAGAGATAAATACAATATTGCGGCACCACTGATAACATCAAACCTCATTGGTTCTTGCGTGTCAATTTTAATTGGGGGTTTGCTCACTGCCACATCACCTTGTGTCTTCTTAATATGTTGCTTTCCTTTTGTAGAAACACCTCAATGAGTAATTTTCCCGAGAGTCTCTCTCTCTTTATTGTATGATTAATGTGCTTCAACAAAGGATTTGGTTAATTGTTTTGATGAATTCAACTTTAATTTCAATCAATCAAGTATGAAGAGTATTAAACACCCATCTGCACCTATAAACATGCAAGATAATGACTTACGATAACACCTTTGACCTTGGATGTTGGGTTTTCCTGGGGGAGATGTGGATGAGTGTGTATCAATGATGTCTATAATACCAGGAGATATGTTATCTCCTAGCATTCCCATTCATCTCAATGGCAATTTTCTCGGCTGGCACATAATTAAATATGTTATGTAAATTCTGCAGTCGATGCTCATGGACCCTTTTTTTTTTTTTTTTGAGTTAGTCACCTGAGCTGTAAATCCCATGTGACCAATTACGCCTTTTTGTCACCAAATGTTGTAGTTACACTATCTACCAGAAGGAGCTAACTTGACATTGCTAACTAGCCAAACCATGGCCTCTTGCTGTGTATACTGTTCTCTAATGCTATCTCTCTCTCTCTCTCTCTCTCTCTCTCTCTCTCTCTCTCTCTCTCTTTCTTTATTCTGTGTGTTTTTGTGTGTGTTTTAGTTCCTGGGAGGCATTTGGACACTGAGTATGTACATCTGTGATGCCCTAATGACTATGGATGTGATGCTCTGCACTGCCTCTATTTTGAATCTGTGTGCAATTAGTGTGGACAGGTGAGACACACACACTCACTGTCACACCTGCACACCTACTTCAACTGTTGTCTGTTTAAACTTGCTCAAACATTCAATCAAACTTTTGAGTTGAAAATATGACCCTGCTTGCACCACAAATGTACCCCATGAAAATGCATTGGCAACACGTAGACTACAGCAAATTCTAAAGATTTTATCAATAAACATAAACAAATGTCTTGCAGTGCCCTCTAAGTTCAAACACTCAAGTAAACATGGAAGTTTGAGAGCTTTTGAAAAGTGCATGAGCATGTTGATGGCCCTATATCTGAAATATTAAATGTATTTTTCCATATAACAAAGTGTTCTAAGGACAGTTTCTCTCCAGTGATATCCTTGCTGGAAAAAAAACACAATAAACCATCATAAACCAGCTAGTTTGCTCATCTTAGATGGTCTCCCAGCCTTGTCATTTGGTTGGATTTACAGGGGTTTTAGGCACCAGTTGGGCCCTAGCTTAACCAGTCTGGGAGACCAGCTTAAACCAGCTAAGTTTAGACCAGAAAACTGTCTTAAGCTGGTTTAAGCTTTGTTTGTTTATTCAGCAGGAACAGCACACATTTTTTAGCATATAAAATATGTGCAACCTGATTATATTTTTAGTGGATAAATCAAGCATATGAACCCCTAAAACAAGTTCATACAGTGATCCTTTAAAATTCAGGTGAATTTTTAACATTCAGTAGGTCTGTTATGTTCCCCTCTGAGTGCTCACAAAGTGAATCTTAACTCGGTGGTTACACATGATTGGTCGTCCAGTGGGATGCTAATGAAACGTAGCTCCCTTTTACGCATCAGCACGACGTGGAGCAGAATTTCATTAATTACATGGTGCAGCAAGCAGCACCGTATCACGTAAACAATATAAAACAACTTGAAGAGGTCCCAGACAGAGGGAAAGCAGGGTCATTCTGTCTTTTACGCATACTAAAACAAAGAGAGCTCGTCTCTGAAGATAAAAACAAAGGTTTATGTTTGAAAAGATGTAGCTGATTGAAAGCATGAATCAGACTGAATGCAATCTCATGCAATTTAAAATGATTGCTCTGGAACTTTCCGTTGCCTCAGCATGCAATGTGATTAAGAATTAAATACGCATAAAAAAATAAATACAATTTAAATCGTGATTTTATTCATGAATATAAGCTTTTTGGAACAAATTACAATAAAACTACTGCAAAAGCCAACAAATAAATGTACAAATATAATGTATGATGGAACGTTTCCTTGATGAAACAACCAGCTTATGAATTTCCATACTGGTCTTGACTGATTTATGTTAGTTAGTGCAGGTTTGATACTGGTCTACCTTGCAGACTAGCATAGTCTTTTCGGTGAAGATGCTTGACCAAAGAAGTCTTGCAGGTTAAGCTAGTGAAGAAACTTTTTAGGGGAACCAAGACACCAGAATCCTATGTTGGTGACCAGTTGGTGACCAGTTGGTGACCAGCTATGCTGGTCTTTTCAGCCAGATGCATAAATCAGCACTCAACATCAGAAATTTGTGCTTCTGTAGGGTTGATTCACCAATCAGAAATCCTTCTCAACTTCTCTGTTGCAGGTACATAGCGGTGGTGGTCCCTTTGAAGTACAACCGTAACCAGTTTAGTGTCCGTCAGTTGGCCTTGATCACAGCCACCTGGGTGCTTTCCCTGGGTGTGGCCAGTCCTGTCATATTTGGCTTGAACCAGGTGCCCAACAGGAACCCTCATGTTTGCAAGCTGGAGGACAATCAGTTTGTGGTCTACTCCTCCATCTGCTCTTTCTTCGTGCCCTGCCCTGTCATGCTTCTCCTGTACTACTGGATGTTCAGGGGACTGAAGCGATGGAGCTCTGGCCGTAGCCGGTCCCATCTCCGTCAGGCACCCAGGGGGCGTAGAAGCCTGAATTTGCACCTGGGAGCAGCACTGCAGAAGGAGAAGAGAAGGGCGAAGGAGAAGGTGGTGTACGTCATGCCTGGAGGTCTCAGTCCCACCTCGCTCTCTGCCACCCTTCCTACTCCACTCTCCTCAACCAGTCCGGTTACCATTACCACAGATGAGCAGATAAAATGTCAAATTCCGATTGCAGAGAGTGACCCTATGACCACTCAGATGGATAGTGTATCAGATGCAGAGAACCCTGACCGGCCTACGGATGATGATAGTGGTCGAGAGAATGGGGTGGGGAAGAACCATCGGTCTCATAAAGGGCGACGCCACAACAAGAGCAACAGGGTGAGCGGAAGAGAGCGGAAAGCAATGAAGGTGCTGCCTGTAGTCGTGGGTACGTATAGCAATTTAATTGAAATGTATTTGTATAGCGCTTTTTATTATACAAATCATTCCAAAGCAGCTTCACAGCAAAAAATATTTTTCTTACTCTATCCTTAAAACAAGCTATGTTTTCTTGAGAAGCAAAATGGTATAAGAATTAAACCTTCTTTGCAGAGAAACCTAACCTAACAAAACCAAGACTCACCTCCTCAGACTGGTACATTTCAACAAAGTTTTTAATCATTGTCCTTGTCTTCTAACCCTACTGAAAAGACCAACTTAGACTTGCATGAACTAGAATTGAATGACCAGACCTGTTTATATTGTTTAGTGGTACAGACTAACTGTACATCCTAACTACCTTAGCAATCGGATGGTTGACCATGATGAAAAATATAGCTAAAATGTCATGAACAGCAATATACAAAACGTCTAGGTTACGGATGTATCCTCCGTTCCCTGATGGAGGGAACGAGACGTTGTGTCGAAGAAGCGACACTAGGGGTCTCTCTTGAGCACCTTTTGCATCTCTGATCTATGAGAAAAGGCTAATGAGAAATTGGCAGACAGAATTTGCATGTTCCGCCCCTGGACATACGGGTATATAGGGAGGGAAATGCATCTGTTTCATTCAGGATTTTTCTGAGGAGCCGACAATGGTTCGGCCATAACAGTGTCTCGGTTCAGCGACGTGGCCGGGAGGACACAATGTCTCGTTCCCTCCATCAGGGAACGGAGGTTACATCCGTAACCTAGACGTTCCCCATCTGTCACTCACTTCAACGTTGTGTCGAAGAAGCAACACTAGGGGTCCAATTTAAATCACGCTATGCACTGAGCCGTGTACGTGTACTGCTGACACAGGAGCAGGCAGGTATTTTACGTGCCAAAGCGACCAGCTGTGTCAGACTGTATGTACTCTTCCCCAATGCCCCATAAAATCATCAAATCCTTCTGGTTCTTTACCCAAGGTTGGGAGCAGGCCGCACCAGCCGTGCCTTTGTTCTCACTACATTTCTCGCATAGAGTTAAAGCGGCTGGGGCCATCTTAACGCAATCATATTGCATCGGGGAAGGCGATCTTTCCCAGTTCCTATTCTTTCAGGGGGAAAAGACCCTGCAGAGACCACACCTGCCCAGACTTGGGGAGGTAAAGAGTGGTGAAATACATCATATGGGCTTTAAGGTCACATGTGGAAAGTGGTAGATCGTGCCTATTGGGAGGGAGGAGTTGCTACAGACAAGGCGACCAGGGGCCAGTGAGAACTGCCCAAGGGAGACATGGGTCTACTCGCAAGGGGACTGTACCGCAGAAAATACACACAGGGTGGAAGTCCACATAGGAGCCCGACCTGTGGAGCACCTATTCCAGTACAGGGTAGATTGAGTACCCGCATTGGATTTGGTTCGGCGAATTCCTCCACTGAATTCGCTGACCAGAGGGCTAGGGAGGAGTCATCCAAGTGCAAGTGATCCACCCGGTCAGTTTGTCAGCGTATTACCGAGTTTTACCGGCTCGGACCTGAGAAAACACGGGACAAAACCGACACAACCCTGAGATTGTAAAATCTCGCAAAGGTATTTTGTATTTCCCAACCCGCTGCTCTGCATATGTCTGCTAGGGAGGTGCCCCTGGCCAGTGCCCATGAGGACGCAACACTTTGAGTGTGCTCGGACCCGCAAGGGTGGGGGCACGGCCTGGGTGTGATAGGCCAATGTAATGGTGTCTACTGCCCAATTGGAAAACCTCTGTTTGGAGACAGCGTTCCCTTTCTGCTGTCCACCAAAGCAGACAAAGTGCTGTTCAGAACGTCTAAAGCTCTGCGTGTGGTCCAAGTAGATACGCAAAGCACATACCGGACACTGCAACGAAGGGGCTGGGCCTGCCTCCTCCTGGGGCAGCGCTTGCAGGTTCATGACCTGGTCCCTGAAGGAAGTGGTAGGAACCTTGGGCACGTAGTCCGATCGCGGTCTTAGGATCACATGAGTGTCTGCCGGACCAAACTCCAGGCAAGTGTCGCTGAGAGTCAATGCTTGCAGGTCCCCGACCCTCTTGATGGAGGCAAGCGCAATCAGGAGGGCCGTCTTTAGGGAGAGGGCCCTGAGTCCGACTGATTCTAGCGGCACGAAGGGGGTCTCTGAAGGCCCATGAGGACCACTGAGAGATCCCAGGAGGGGAACAGGCTTGGCTGGGAGGGATTTAACCTCCGGTCGCCTCTTAGGAACCTGATAATTAAGTCGTGCTTACCCAAAGACTTGCCATCTACTGTGTTATGGTGGGCCGCGACTTCAAGTTGGAGGGGGACAGCCTCCCCTCCAACCTCTCCTGCAGGAATGAGAGCACTGACCTTACTGCGCACCTCTGTGGGTCTTCAGCCCGGGAAGAACACCAATTTGCGAACAGGCACCACTTAAGGGCGTAAAGTTGCCTGGTAGAAGGGGCTCTGGCTTGGTTGATCATGTCTATGATGGCAGGTGGTAGATCAGCTAGATCTTCCAAATCCCGTCCAGGGGCCAGACGTGGAGGTTCCAGAGGCCCACAGCTGCGTGCCCATTGCACACGGCGCCCCAACCCAATTTGGAGGCATCGGTAGTGAGCAGCATGCATTGGGACACCTTCTGCAAGGGGACTCCTGTCCACAGAAAGCAGAGGTCTGTCCAGGGTTTGAATGTTTGGCGGCAGGCGAGGGTGATGATCACACGGTGCATGCCGCGGCGCCATGCTCATCTTGGGACACGAGTCTGGAACCAGTGCTGAAGCGGTGTCATATGCATCAACCCCAGCGTTGCGACCACCGTGGAGGACGCCAAATGCCCCAGGAGCCTCTGGAAAAGTTTTAAAGGGACCGTTGTGCCCAGCATGAAGGTGGCGAGGCATTCCAGCACTAACTGCACACGTTCGTTGGTGAGGCGCGCTGACATTGAGTCTAACTCCATGCCGAGAAAAGAGATGCTCTGAACCGGGGTGAGCTTGCTCTTTTCGCAGTTGACCTGAAGCCCTAAACGGCTGAGCACCTGGTCCATGTGGGCGCATTGTAACTCTCGGGAGTGGACCAGGATGAGCTAATCGTCGAGGTAGTTGAGTATGCAGATGCCGGCTTCCCGAAGCAGGGCAAGTGCTGCCTCTGCGACCTTTGTAAAGACGTGAGGGGACAGGGACATGCCAAAGGAGGGGACCTTGTACTGATACTCCTGGCCGTCGAACGAAAACCGTAGGAAGGGTCGATGTTGAGGCAATATTGAGGAAATACGCGTCCTTCAGGTCTATCGCTGCGGACCAATCTAGATGCCAGACACAAGTTAAAATGTGTTTTTGCATGAGCATTTTGAATGGGAGTTTGTGCCAGGCCTGATTGAAATCTTGCAAGTCCAAGATTGGTCATAAGCCGCCGCCTTTCTTGGGTACAATGTAGTAAGGGCTGTAGAAACCCTTCTTCATCTCGGTTGGAGGGACAGGCTCTATCGTGTCTTTGAGTAAGCGAGTCGCGATTTCCACGTACAGGGATTTGGCATGATGCCGTGTACTGCAGTAAAGCGGACGCCCCCGAATTGGGGTCTTTTATTGAGAGTGTGGGTACCAGAGCCCGAAGGGGGTGCGGCAAATGAAATAAATTCAATGAAAGATTCTCCTCCCTCTGTCCTCCCTCCACCGGGGGACGGAGTGGTCTTTTTACCAGCTACAGAGTCAACATCTTGGTCTCTGGGTCGGGCGTCTCAGGGCTGCTTGGGAGCCTTCCGGGTCCTCGAAGGGGTCCGTGAGATGGGGGATGTGCGCTTCCTGCAGGGCGCTCGACGCAGGGGCTGAAAGCTGGGCCCGGGTTGAGGCCGAGCTGCATGTTTATTAGCCGCAGGAGGACGCCCTCAGCGAACAGACGGAGCATGGCCCTTGGCAGCAGGTTTGCGGCGGGGCAGGATGTGTGAGATGGCCTCCATCTGCTTCTTCACTATGGAGAACCGTTGGGCGAAGTCCTCGACGGTGTTGCCGAAAAGGCCGAACTCGGAGACAGGTGCGGAGGAAATGTGTCTTGTCCACTTCGTGTATCTCGACAAGTTCAGCCACAGTTGATGTTCCTGAACCACGAGAGTGGCCATCGCCTTCCCAAGTGACCGTGCTGTGACCTTCATGGCCCTGAGGGCGAGTTCGGTCGCTGAGTGCAATTCCTACAGCACATCAGGATCAGGACTACACAAGTGCATATATTTAAGTGCCTTGGCCTGGTGGACTTGCAGGAGGGCCATGGCATGCAAAGCGGGAGCGGCGCTGTAGGCCGTGGTGCGGTAGACTTGGGAGGTCAATCAATAAGTCATCCTACAGGCCTTGGAGGGGAGCACAGGGCGACCCCGCCAGGTGGCGGCGTTCTCGGGGCATAGGTGGATCGCAACTGCTCTATCCACCTGGGGGACCCGTGGGCCGCTCTGCCGTCAAGGGTAGTGAGAACGGATGAGCGAGAGGCAGGGTGACAGGTTTAGAAGGGTGCTCTCCACGAACTCGTCAGCTCATCATGGACTTCCGGGAAGAAAGGGACCGGGGGGGTGGGGACGCGGCTGTGAGGACCCGAGAAACCAATCATCCAGCTGTGAATGCTGTGGGGAGGATGGAGGGTTCCAGTCCAGCCCCACGCTGATGGTGGCCCGGGCAAGCATGTCGGACATCTGGGTGTCAGCCTCAGACTGGACATGCTGGCCCAAAGGCGACAGCCCAGTTGAGTCATCCGCGTCAGATGCCGGACCGCTTTCCAATGCAGCGGTGAGCTCATCCTGCTCGGGGGGTTCAAGAGGATAGGCAGGCTGGCTGTGAGGCGAGCCTCTGCGAAACCGCGCACGCTGCCATCCCCAGATCGCCTGCAACGCCAGCCACGTCATCCTCAATCCCGTGGGAAGAAGGAGCGACGCGGGGGGGTTGGGGTTTGGGGCTTCTGTTGAAGGAAAGCCGTGACCGCAACGTTGCCATGGTCATGTTCTAGCAGTGAGAACATGAACCATCCACAAACGCTGCCTCGGTGTGATCGCTGCCCAGACACACGAGACAGTGCCTGTGGCCGTCAGGAGCGGAGAGCACTCTACCACATCCAGGAACTACACAGGGGCGGAAGGGCATCTTTATAAAGACGCTTCCTGAAAAGGATGTTCAACACCAGCTGTGTATATGCTCTTTTAGAGGAAATAACTCTTTTAGAGAAATAAACTCTTTTAACTGCGCTGTCGAAGCACCCAGGGGCAAAGCTGCACTGCAGTGCAGAGAAGGACAAAGCCTCTGATATGCGCCATAGATCCAATAGCAATCACTCAGAGATGGGAGGAACAGTGTGTGACTCGCAGCTCGCTGCATACACAACCAGTCGGCTCGAAGAAAATTTTCTGAATGAATCAGATGCATTTCCCTACCTATATACCCGTATGTCCGGAGGCGGGACATGCAAATTCTGTCTGCCAATTTCTCATTGGCCTTTTCTCATAGATTAGAGATGCAAAATTCGCTCAAGAGAGACCCCTAGTGTCGCTTCTTCGACACAACGTCGAAGTGAGCAACAGACGGGGAACTCTATGCCTCAATGAAACACCTGCTGCTCTCTGAATATTAACATGAGAATTGCTTTTCTAAAAGAAGTCCTCTCAAGTATAAAGTGTATCTGGCTGTTTCCAGGGCAATGAAATAGTTAAAATGGCAATCATATGGTCACTATTGTTTCCTATACCTTACAGAGCGAAATCTTGTTGAGAGATTAGCATGATCCAATACAGCAGCTTAAATAAAGAAATTCAAAAGCTGAATGAAAGGGTAACAGACACTTTGATTGAGGTGCCCAGAGAGAACAAAATACACATCGGGATGGAAACAGTTTGCTCTTTTTCTTACAGGTCTCTATTCAATCTATGCACATGAAATATTTTAAAAAGAAAGGGAAGAATTAGCTATGTAGATCAAGAGAAAGAATATATGTAAACTCACTTGATCTTCTCATTTACAGGTGTTTTTCTGGCTTGCTGGACTCCTTTCTTTGTGGTCCACGTGACTAAGGCACTATGCCATTCATGTGATATCGGGCCAATGCTGATAAGTGTGGTCACGTGGCTTGGCTATGTCAACAGCGCTGTCAACCCCATCATCTACACTGCCTTTAATGTGGAGTTCAGGAATGTGTTTCACAAACTTCTCTTTTGTCGCTCTTGAGATTGAACTATTGCTTGTAGGACATGGCCAAACTTATCAACATTCAGGACAGTAATTTACACTGAAACATTATGGTTCAATACAAAGGTTAATGTCTACAACCACCTGGATGATCTACAGCGCACAGTCAGGGGCACCCACAGAATTCTGATCCATGGTCCTTACAAAATTGTAATCATTACTCATATATAAACCCCAGCAGTTATTTGTTTAAATTATGCTTTCTTAATTCAAATGGTTTAATTTAACTTGAAATATTCAAATTTAGTCTTAATTAAAATAACTTTATGATAAACTTGCATTTAAACCTCTTAAAGGTGCATACAGTAATTTGGGGCTAATTTAGAAAGTTTTACACATTAACGAATAAATTCTGTTTTTGTGAAGAGTGATTTGAAAGGTGAACACTCAAAAGAGATGAAGGCTGTACTCATAATAATTTTTATTAATATATATATATATATATATATATATATATATATATATATATATATATTATACATGGTGCGGGTCACCCTCATCAATGTCTGTCTCCATGTTGAAATCACATGACCTGCAGTGTTTCACTAAATGTCGAAGAGAATCCTTGTGCTCATTGGCTGCCACCTATGTAGATAAACTTTGCTATGCATCAAAGAACTCAATGGAACATACATATTTATCGTGCTTTAGCAGTGTAGATAATGGGAGATCCAGTAGCTGTACTGCCAAAGAAGCAAACAAGGTCTGAAGCAAGAAGATAAAAAGACAAGCAAAGGCTAAAAACTAGAGTAAACTTTGGTACGTCATTCACAAGGTGGAATGATTTGATGGCGGAGAAAAATCGAGTAGTGATGATGATGATGTTGCTTCTTGGTTGTTGGACAGGTAAGGAATGAATAATTGTTTAGACCACTCTCTAAAATAGTATCAGTGGAATTTACAGAAAACTCACACAAGTTCCCCAGACAAGTGCAATTTTATTTTATTTGTTATGACAGCTACAGTAAAGGGGGCCCATCTACCTCCATCTCAATTAAATGTTTAGTGCAAAGTAGCTTGGCACAGTGATTGTTGTGGATTTTGTGTAAACCATGTCTTTAGTTGCTGGGATAAAAAAAAGTTTGCTGAACACAGTATTCATGTAAATACTAAATTTGATAATCAAAAAACAATTTTAATCTTTCCTTTACCATGACATTCTCTGGCTGTGTCTCATTTGGAAGGCTGCGTCCTCCGGAGGTTGTCTTTTTAAAAAAACAAATTGTCTTTCTTTTTCTTATTTTTATCTATTGTCAATGCCTTTTATGTATATGCACTTACATTTATACAATTGTTAACCTTTTTTTGCATTCCCAATAAAAAATAAAAAAATGAAACGAGACAGCCTTGATGAGGAATGCGGCCAACAAATGCGACTTCCGGAGGACGCAGTCTTCCAGACGAGACACAGCCTTAAGATAATGAGGTTTATTTTACACTAAGCAGTTCTCTAATAAAGGTCTTTACTTTTACTAATACTATCTTTAGAAATTCCATGAAATGTAATCCATGTAACTCCAGAACAGTTTTGAGCATGGGCGCTCTCAGGTATTCGCAGGCTGGTGGCACGTGGATATGGAAGCCCATTTCAGCCCTCATTACATGAGATATTACACTTATACTGTGGCATCTTCTGATGAGATCCATCAAGATAATGTGATGGAAAGATCAAGATATTGGAAAGAAACGCGCAAGGATTCATATTTTCCTTAGTCGCATTTTTTGGAACGTGCTTAAAAATGCAAAACGTTTCGATGGAAAGCCAGCTATTGTTAAACAAGAGGCTGTCACAAAATATTATTACAATTACATTCTCCTTGCCATCTCCAGATTAACAACCAAATATTTTGAGTGTCCCGCCAATCACATTCTTTCAAAAACCATTTCAATGTGTGGTTATTTTACTCAAAGCATTTTAACATAAAAAAACACACATCACCTTTCATTTAGAAATTAATTAACAGAGAATTCATATTGAAATTCTGGTAATGTTGGGGTACGCAGTGTGCATACTCTGCGTACAGGCAGGGGCGCCACTGCGCACAATGGCCTCAAAGTAAAGGAATGGTTTAATGAAAAAGAGTAGCAAAAACATTAAACATGGATTACTGAATGGACCAAATGGACGAAGACAGCACAGGAGTATGTACCATAGAGGAATACTTCTGATGCCTTAGTTAACTAAACTTTGAAAAAGATTTTTTAATTTTTTTTTGTAAAATTGTTGCTTGAATATACTGTTGATTTCATAGCCCAGAGGCATAAAATATGTAAAAACGTGAACACTGAAAATGACAGCTGTCTGTGTTTGATATGTTATTGCTATTGGTGTTGATTTTGAATTATTTTCTGAAATGGACAAATTGTCTTTCTTATCTTTTTTTAAGGTGCTGTTTGTTTATGAATTGATATACAGAGTGGACAGGCAGCTTTTTGGATGGTAGAGCAAGTATTTGTGATCATTCAGCTGACTAGAATGGCTGAATGGCTATGTTTGAAATGGAATACTAATATACTGCTATTTGCATACTGCATAGTACATACTGTAGGTATACTGCCTACTATTTTTAAAAAGAGCATGTCAAATAGTATGCCATTTGCAATGTACAATTTTTTTCACATGACTTCACTATGTTGTATGTTTAATTATGCAAGTGGAGTCCACTTAACATCTTGGAAATTAAAATGGTAATTTTGTTTTTGTAAAAGTGTTAACTTTTGGCAATCTGATCAAATAATGAAAAAACCCTGTGCAGTCTGAAGCCCACCTTGCCAGGGAAAGAGAGTGAAAAAAAGAAAAAAAGAAAACAGAAACAGCCACACTAATTGGAAGTTAATGCCCAATAAAAAACAGTATATAAGATTTTGAAAGCATTTTCTTGCCTTTGTGATTTCGCTAACTTTAAACTCTATCAGTTACAACAAGAGGTTTAGGAAAAGTTCTTTGGCTTCATACAAAGTGGGAAAATGCCAACTGATAGGAGTGGATATTCAGTTGCCAAATTCAATGGATTCCTTTCTCTGCTCTAATGCACACCATCTGCCACTTTTGATTTGTTGCAAGTGGGATTCACAAAACATATCAGTCAACAGTGACTGATAATAAAACTACATCATAGCATGGGGGATTATGGATATTAAAGAGTTGGATTATAGTAATTGTGCTTTCGATGAATCGATGTTGTAAAGAGACTCGTGGAATCAGTATTGCTGTTATTGTACAGGATCATCAGTGCATCTGTCACTTTCTAGAGTCTGTTATTTCCTTAAATTGTATATAGTAAATACTACAAATGCAAATATATGATATAAAATATGAAGTGTGTGTGTGTGTGTGTGTGTGTGTGTGTATATATATATATATATATATATATATATATATATATATATAATGGATCATTCATAATAAATGTGATAATTTCATAAGCCTGGATGATTTTAAGACAATATTGCAGACCAAATGATAAAATAAATATATTTGTTTAAAAAAAATGTGTCTTATACTGAGCAAAAAATAAATAAATTAAGCAGTGCTGGCATAAATAACTTTGAAAGTCTCCAAAATTGAAGCATTGAAACAGCCTGACTGAAACACTCTGCTGCATGTGATTATGACACTGATAACAGCCAAACCACATTCCCAAAAGCACTTCAATATATTCAAACCATTTGAGCTGAGACCTGATTTATATCTATGAGTCATAAACAGGGCTGACACCATGCAATGTAACATAATTTAGCTGGTGATATAGAATCAGTACTGCAGTGCCGCAGATGTCTGATATCACCAAAAAAAAAAGTGGGTTTCAGCTGGTGGGTTGCGACCCAGAAATGGTTTGTTCCCATAAGTTCAAGGAGAGCAGGGAAAAATAATGCTATATCCAAACAAAACAATGCTAACTAAAGGGCCGTTCACACTGAATGTGTCAATGTAACTGTCTGTAGTGTGGATAGAGAAATTGGAGATATCTGAAAAAGATGATGTATTTTTTGTCATGTGATGCTGTCATGTGATCTGTTCAACCTAAAACAATCAAGATGGCGGCCCATGTTGAAGGGGTGTTGTTGTGCCTGCTCACTTTGATTGTGTTGTTAAAGATAAATGTTACTTTGTACAACCTTGACATTGCATTTCTTCAAAGGCGGTGGGAAGTTTACTTGGAATTGCTGTCCAGCGATGGAACACGAGGACAATTGCATTTCAGACCGCACATGGAATTTAAGATGTTTGGCGAGGGTAAACTGGTTCTTAGGCAAATGTGGTCATCGTCAAGGAGTGCCAGTGAGGACACGGAGTCAGAAATCCAATTATTTACAAGGGGTATACATACAAATCTGAATGTGTGTGTGGTGCAAAAGGAGAGAAAATATATGTAAAAGATTAACAGACTACAATAAGCATATTAGCATGGTTGATATTACACTTAATTACAAATAACAATGTGTTGTCATATACATACAGTATATGCTACCAGGCTTGCAAAAGTATATAAAGGCAATTACATAAAACTGAGTATACATGGTGTACAAATATTTATTTAGACTTACATAACAATAAACTTTGCATTCAACAGTCATAAGTTGTTGCGCCCCCCCAGCACACCCCCCAGGGGCCGCCGTGGCTGGCGATGAAGGCGATTTTGCACACTCATTTGCTTCCATTCGGGCTCGAGGTGCCTCATGGCCAGTCTGTTTACTCCCTCGGACCCCGCGAGCTGAATGATGATTTCGCCACTGCATCGGAGAGCGTCACAGTGGCGTCTGATGCTGATGACTCAACTGGGCTGCCACCTCCAGGTCTGCTCGTCCAGTCTGAGCCTGACGCGCAGATGTCCACTATGCTTGCCAGGGCCACCGTGAGTGCGGGGCGGGACTGGAACCCTCCGTGCCCCCCTCACTGCTAGATGATTGGTTCCCCAGGTCAGGCTGCCGCTCACAGTTACCCCCCCTCCCATTCCTTTCTTCCCAGAGGTGCATGATGAGTTGATGAAGCCGTAGAAGGCACCTTTTACTGCCTGAAACCGACTTCCTCACTCCTCCACTCTCACTATCCTCGACGGCGGAGCGGCTCCAAGCTGTCTCTGCCCTGCATGCCATAGCCCCCCCCAGCAAATACGCCAGGCCAAGGCACTTAGAGATCTGCACTTGGGTAATCCTGATCCTGATGTGCTGCAGGAACTGCGCTCGGTGACCAATCGCACCCAAAGAACTACGAATGAAATTAGGGTAATTTGTCTGCAATAAAAAGTTACTATGAAGGAAATACATATTAAGGAGCCTAATAAAGACTATGGGTTGTGAAGTGGATGTTGTCCATTGGCAATCTGATAGCTGGAACAAATACACAGTGGTCTTGTAGCATTAGCCCATTGGAAAAGATCTCAAGCTTACATGACAAGCTCCTCTAGATGTAAACAGTTAGCCGGCAGTCATTGTTTTGATGTTGTTTTATTCACATTGAAAAAGATCCTGCAGAGGAAATAAGCCACAAGCTGGTCTGCTTAACCAGGGTTGATGACTCCTTCATGCCTCATGTGCTAGGTGGGTGCCCAAACTCTCAGCAGTACACAAAAATAGATTAAAATGATTGTGTAAGCACCAAGTGTGGACCTCCGAGTAACCAGGGAAACGAGGCAGAGCGAGGTGGAGCAGGGGCCACTCTAAATCTGAAGGGCAACTTGGGGATCTGAGCGATCCAGTAAAGCACCTGCATGCAGGTAATTTACAATGCTTAGCAGCCGCTGTGCTAGAATTAAATGTCAAATTATCAGTTAATGAGCATGGGTTAATGAGTGGGGAGTTTACAAATGATGTTAATTTACCAGAGCTTCTGTCCTGGACTGTTGGTATCATAGATATTTTGGATTCAAGTTTACACCGCTTCATTACAGAGAACTGAATTTAACTCTGTGTTAGTTAAGATCCACAGGGGGGTGTTTAAAGCTGCTAATTTGTGACTGTACAATTTTAGATACTGCTGGGCTCAAGACCGCAACAGAAATAGTCACAAATTTAACATACTTTTGCTAACTTGTCCCACAGCCTTCATCGGATCTTCCCCAAATTTGTCTCAGAGCACCTTGAGATACTGCAGGCTAAACGTTATAAAAAGTGTTTTGAAAGACCGAACCATTTCCTTTAATTCATCAGCGAATTCAGTGACGAGGACACCAAAGAGGAATTTAGGCTGTATCTTGGCAATGTTATGGCCTATTGAAATGAAACTATATAGTATTGTGGACAACAAATTCAGTAGGTGTAAGCCTACATTGGTATGCTTCATTAGGATCATGATCTGGTGGTGACAGCTTGGTGTTTGGTGACAGCACCACCTATGGGTCAAGAAATTAAAAAATGGCTATTTTTGCCCATAACATTTGAACAGTTTTTGGAATACCGGTATTTATGATACCGATTTGTCCATTGGCCATATCATGGGCACTCAAAAACACAATTCTATAACATTTTGTCTTAACTTGATTTCCTGATTTTCGTTCGATCCAATTAAATTTATAAAAATTAAGTTTACTTAATCAATTTGAGTTAGGACTACATGAAAATAGCATTGATGAAACTGGGCAGGGGATTTCCTTTTCCCAGCATGCTGTGCAGGTGACTGGCTGGGGTGAACAAATGTTGAAACTAAGTGTTATTTTATGCATTTTTGAGTAAGACAAGAATAGGAGGAGATTTCTTCATGTTTAATGTTGTGTTAAATTGTCATTTAAAAATATATTTTTTGTTAGGCTTGAGTTTTTGGAATTACCATTGTGGTGAAGATTGGTGCTTGTTGTTAGGTTGAATGCAGCTTAGCTCTATAAGCAGTTGCTATCAAATGATGTTGCAACAGTTTCACTGTCATTACATGTGCTCACCTTGCAATTACTAATGGTTAATAAAATTATTCCAACATTAAAAAATAAATTAGACCTTATCTAATTGGTCTGACAAAATTAATTTAAGTTTGTACAACTAGAACTAGAACAAGTCAGTTCAAACCAATTCTTTCTTGTTGGAAAACTTACATTTAATTGCATGTAAACTTCTCTCTTTTTTGTTTAGTGTGTCCACCATTTTAAAATGTGTCCGAAAACGGTGTATCTTTTCAACGATTTGTATACTGAAGCAAAACTTGGGGCGTGTCTCAATCAGCTCCCTAGTACAATAGTCAGGGCACTTATCAGGGAGTCAGCCATTTTCTCTATAAAAGAAAATAATTTTTTGTCCACAATGACCATGAAAGAGAAACAATCTTTAAAATTTTCAAGTTATTAGAAAAAGGCTAAAAATACACTCCTTAATATTTGTATTTCTTAATTTAAGTAAATTATCTTTCATAATATCACTGTACGTTTGAATATTTCAAACGAAAATGCACAACAGTGCCATTTATACAGCAATGTTGTTGATTAATTACTGGTGTGTTGTAATCGTCTCGCAGGTGATTGAATCATAAGTATACCAGTGATCAGTGGATCAGTACCCATACCAGTGCCAGAATGTTTGTTTTAAACCGATTCACAAAATAAAAAGCTAGGGAGCTGATTGAGATGCACCATTGGTCAATGTTATTAGCGCATACTGTGAACTAACCTGAGCAATGTGGATACAGCACCACCTAGTGTTAAAAAATCATTGAAGTCCTCATAACTATAGAAATCCTTGCATAAATTCATGACTCTGATCTCTTTCAAATCCTTGCATCATACTGAATACAATGATACCCCTTGTTCCAATGTCTGCCATTTTGCATGTCTGCCATTTTGACTTTCATTGTCACCTGCCATTTTGAACTTGTCCTACAGATTTTATCCGATTTTCCCAAACTTTTGTTCAGATAATCTTGAGACCCAGCTGGCCCAGTTTGGATATTCCAAACCATTTTTATGTAACACGCCAGCAAAGTTGACCATGAAGACGTTCAACTTTATCTTAGCAATGCTTTGTCCTGTTCTCACTGCATTTGGCTCAAATGAATGTTAAACCATGCTAAACAAAAGTTATATAATGTAAACTGTATATTAATAAAAGTTTGCAAAACAGCAATACTTTTGTGTGCTAATTTTCATATTGCTATGCCTGTTTCACAATGAGACATCTGTGTGCCCTGTTTGGCTCAGAGCACTGACTTGTAATCAGAATATTTAAAAGAATGGGAGTTTGAATTCTGTCTTGAAATAGATCATAAATGCTTCTGTTGCTCTTGACTTAGCATTTTGATGAGTACAATAAAATGCGATCTTATGGGCTAAAGGTCTAAAGAAATAAAATATATGATCTGAATCATTGGTTCTAAATTCTGGTCCAGAGGACCCACAGCACTGCACATTTTGTATGTCCATCTTATGTGAAACACTCAATTAATTTCATGGATCGCTCTGCTTACGAACTTATGATTTGAATCAGGTATGTTGAATATGATAGCCATTTATAATGTCCAGCGCTGATCCACAGGACTTTTGCCATCTCTTCTGCAATTTTGAGCTATGTCAGCTAAGTGGTGTAATGTAATGAGTAAAATATTTTCAAGTTATTCATAGTTTCGTTTGAGGCATGCAGCAAAAAGTACAGTGCATATTCATGAGCGTAACTGCATATTCTGCTTTGTTTACTTAGTTATGTCTGTGACGAGGTTTTCTTTACTAAGACTCTGTGCACGCCATTATATAAGTTATATCTTTCCTCATGACAGTGTTTTATTAAGGAATGGTATATCTCTGATAACCCCATCCCTAAATGACACATGATTACTAAACCAACTGTGATTGATCGCTTTACATGTCAGTTAGAGGGCTTTTCCTTTCAAACCGGGCGGCTCTTGGTCAATTGAAGCTGCTATAGATCCCAGACCTTTGTTGGTTTAGAAAAGGTCTTGTTACAAGAGAATAATTTACATTAAACAATGGATTGGTTTATGGCTCATTTCTTAAATAATGGAAAGAGCAACTTATAATAAGGAACGAGCACCAAAATGTCTTCTATGGCAGTATTTTGCCAAGTAGGACAAATGCCTGGATCAACAGTCTTAAGTTTCATTCCATTTAATTGATAGTGTCCTGCCAAGTTGACTTCACACAGCATTCAGCCATCTTAAGTGAGATTCCAAACCGAAAGGAGCATATATGTTCAGTTGGAAGGGCCCTCCAAATGGCACAGGGAACAAAGTACATTGATACATCACTTCACAGAAAGGGAAGAGGGAAATTAGCCCTCCAGTCATTGCGAACCAGCAGAGTACCAAAAAAGAGAGAAAAGTCAGCACACCACAGCTCCAAAAATCCAAAATGTATTGTAGTGTTCCTAACCTATGTGATGTTTTGAGCCTATGGCTCTTCATCAGACAATAAAAACATAAATATGAACCTTTATATACCCTGAACCAGCAGAGTACTATATGAAATTCACACTAAATTAAAAAATAAACAAAAGCTGTTTGGGTCTCTGGTGTTTTATTTAGCTTAAGTCACCTCAGGAGAGCTTTCTATGCAGTTGTGCATGAGTGTTAAGCACACAAGATTCATCAGTTATCTTGACAATTGGTAATGTAACAGTTAAGACACAAATATTATAAAATGTGTGTCTCTACGTGAAGAGTCTAGAGCAGGGGTCGGCAACCTATGGCATGTGTGCTAGCATTGACACGTGGTGCGGTAATCACTGACATGCCAGCAACAGCATGAGAGGAGTAGACTATTTTATTTTATACTGCACCTGCATTCCAATATGCATCTTGATATAATCCTTCCTTAAGATCACATAGCGTGTTTTCATAGCTGAATGGGAGGCTAAACAAAAAGTTAAAATGTGACGAGACTGCAGTATATCCACAGACTTGAGCATTCGCATTCACGCATCACGAGTCGGCAGTGCTTCACTTTCGGTTAATCATGCGAGTAAACACGCCTGCTTTCCTTTGGTCAGGCTGAACGGATGACAGCTTACATTCCCTGTTTCATTTGTTTCTTTTTGCTTTCAGAACAACAAGTGATGTAATAAGGAAAACACCACTATTAATCCTTGAGGTTTCCAACCCAGCATACAGGTACACTCTTTTTAAACCATAGTCACACTCAAAATTACATAAAATTATTAAAAGAGGAAACATAAACCCACATCGTGAGGTTAAGAGATCTGAGTCTATTAAAAAGTTAGATGTAACCTGGAAATATAGTTTTAGGATTATTCAGGTGCGATTCACAGAAAAGGGCTAAATAGTTGATCAGCTGGTGAAGTGCGAATGGCTTGCATGCACAGTGCGAGTCTTGTCACATTTTAATAGTGTTTAGCCTCCCATACAGATGATTAAAACACACTGTGTGATCATGAGGTAGGATTACATTAAGATGTAGATTGGAATGCAGGTTCGAAATACGTCATATAAATAAAATAGCCTGATCCTCTCTCACTGTTGTTTGCGTGTGAGTGATTACCCCACTGCATGGTTTTGAAAACTGTATGACATATAAGAAATATTTAAGATTCCACACAATTTTATGATTAGTAATCAAATAAGCAAATTTGTGACACTGTGTTAACTCATTTTGTACAAAAAGACATTGTGTGGAAGAAGCGACACTAGGGGTCTCACTAGAGCGCCTTTTCAGGACGCGTCTTTATAAAGATGCCCTTCCACCCCTGTGTAGTTTCTGGATGTGGTAGAGTGCTCTCCGCTCCTGACGGCCACAGGTGCTGTCTCGTGTGTCTGGGCAGCGATCACACAGAGGCAGCGTTTGTGGATGGCTCATGTTCTCACTGCGAGAACATGACCACGACAAAGTTGCGGAGATCTGCACTTGGGTAGTCCTGATCCCGACGTGCTGCAGGAACTGCGCTCAGCGACCGCCCTCAGGGCCACAAAGGTCACAGCGCGGTCACTCAGGTAGGTGATGGCCACTCTCGTGGTTCAGGAACGTCATCTATGGCTGAACTTGGTCGAGCTGCGCGAAGTGGACAAGACGCGCTTCCTCGACGCACCTGTCTCCCAGTTCGGGTCTTTTCGACAGCGCTTCGCTCAGCAGTTCTCCGCTGTGAAGAAGCAGACGGAGGCCATATCACACATCCTGCCCTGCCGCAAACCTGCAGCCAAGGGCCACGCTCCGTCCTCGCTGAGGGTGTCCTCCTGCGGCTAAGAAACGTGCAGCTCCGCCTCAACCCGGGCCCAGCTCTCAGCCCCTGCATCGAGCGCCCTGCAGGAAGCGCACGCCCCCCCTCGTCTCGCGGACCCCTTCGAGGACACGGAAGGCTCCCAAACGGTCCTGAGACGCCCGACCCAGAGACCAAGATGTTCGCTCCGGAGCTGGTAAGAAGACACTCCATTCTCCGGTGGAGGGCTGGGAGGAGAATCCTTTGTTGAATTTATTTCATTTGCCACACCCCCTTCGGGTTGCGGTACCCACATTCTCAATAAAAGAGCTATTTCCTTTGTCACTGGGTCACCTGGCCCACAAATGCCATTCTCACGGCACTCTGCACCCACACTTCAACAGTCCCGGCACGCTGGACGCAGACCTCTCACCTTCAGCCCAACAACTGTTCCCCGGCCGGCCACTTCTGACGAGTCCAGAGGACGCCTCTACGGGACCTCCTCCTCAGTCAATAACCCGCCCCCTGCCGGGTTTGCAAGGTAAGTGCTTCGAGTCTTCTCTCAGCACCATAGCTTCGGGATGCACACTTGCTTCCCGATGCCACATTACCTGCTCCGCCCCGCTGCAAGGCCCCACCGGGTACGTCAAAGATAACCGTCCCCTTAGTGCTCCTAGCTCAGAGTTTGTACGCGTGGCCCTCACTTCCCAATCCATCACGCTGGCTGGCCATTCAACTCGGTTCAATTTGCCAGACACCCCGCCCCCCCCCGCTTTACCGCAGTACACGGCGAATATGACGAATCCATGTGCGTGGAAATTACTCAAAGACGCGATAGAGCCTGTCCCTCCAACCGAGATGAAGAAGGGTTTCTACAGCCCTTACTTCATCATACCATGAAAGGCGGCGGCTTATGTCCGATCTTGGAATTGCGAGTTTTCAACCGGGCCTTGCACAAACTCCCATTCAAAATGCTCACACAAAAACACATTTTAACTTGCATCCGGTATCTAGATTGGTTCGCAGCGGTAGACCTGAAGGACGGAAACTTCCACGTCTCAATATTGCTTTGACATCGACCCTTCCTATTGTTCGCGTTCGACGGCCAGGCATATCAGTACAAGGTCATCCCCTTCAGCATGTTACTGTCCCCTCGCGTCTTTACGAAGGTCGCAGAGGCAGCCCTTGCCCCACTTTGGGAAGCAGGCATTCGCATACTCAACTACCTCGACAACTGGCTCATCCTGGCCCACTCCCGAGAGTTACTATGCACCTAGAGGGACCAGGTGCTCAGGCACCTCAGCCGTTTAGGGCTTCAGGTCAACTGGGAAAAGAGCAAGCTCGCCCCGGTTCAGAGCATCTCTTTTCTCGGCATGGAGTTAGACTCAGTCTCAATGTCAGCGCGCCTCACCAACGAGCGTGCACAGTGAGTTCTGAAATGCCTCGCCACCTTCAGGCCAGACAGAGCGTTCCCTTTAAAACTTTTCCAGAGGCTCCTGGGACATATGGCATCCTCCGCTGGGGTTGATGCATATGATACCGCTTCAACACTGGCTCCAGACTCGAGTCCAAAGATGAACATGGCACCGAGGCACACATCGTGTGGTCATCACCCCCGCCTGCTGCCAAACATTCAAACCCTGGACAGACCTCTGCTTTCTGTGGACATGAGTCCCCTTGCAGCAGGTGTCCCAATGTGTCCTGGTCACTACCGATGCCTCCAAATTTGGTTGGGGTGTCGTGTGCAACGGGCACACAGCCGTGGGCCGTTGGAAAGTGGCCCCGCTGCGCTGGCACATCAACTGCCTAGATTTGATGGCTGTACTTTTTGCCCTGTGGGGGTTTCTCCTTCTAATTCAGTGCAAACATGTCTTGATCCGATCAGACAGCACCACCACGGTAGCATACATAAATTGCCAAGGTGGCGTACGCTCCCGCTACATGTCACAACTCTTCCCATCTTCTCCTCCTTTGGAGCCAGCGACTCAAGTCGCTGCGTGCCACTCACATCCCGGGCAACCTCAACGTGGTGGTGGACGCGTTATCACGACAACTCTTGCCCAGCAGAGATTGGAGGCTTCACCCCCTGTCGGTCCAGCTGATTTGGGAACAGGGCGGCAAGGCTCAGGTAGACCTGTTCACCTCCCGAGTGACCTCCCACTGCCCGCTCTGGTATGCCCAAATGGAGGCTCCCCTCAGGGCAGACGCGCTGGGGCTGCGCAAGTACGCATTTCCCCCAGTGAGCCTTCTTGAACAGGTGCTGTGCAAGGTCAGGGAGGACGAGGCAAATGTCACTCTAGTGGCCCTCTATTGGCCCACTCGGACTTGGTTCTTGGATCTCGTACTCCTCGCGACAGCCCCTCCCTGGCGAATTCCCCTGCGGAAGGACCTTCTTTCTCAGGGACGGGGCACGTTCTGTTATCCGCACCCAGACCTCTGGAACCTCCACGTCCGGCCCCTGGACGGGATGCGGTAGATCTAGCTGATCTACCACCTGCCGTCATAGACACAATCAACCAAGCCACAGCCCCGTCTACCAGGCAACTTTACGCCCTGAAGTGGCACTTGTTCACGAATTGGTGTTCTTCCCGGGCTGAAGACCCACAGAGGTGCGCAGTTAGGTCAGTGCTCTCATTCCTAAAGGAGAGGTTGGAGGGGAGTCTGTCCCTGACTCTCTCCCTGAAGACGGCCCTCCTTGATCGTGCTCGCCTCCTTCAAGGGGGTCGGGGACCTGCAAGCGTTCTCTGTCAGCGACACTTGCCTGGAGTTCCGTCAGGCAGACACTCATGTGATCCTAAGACTGTGACAGGGCTACGTGCACAAGGTTCCTACCACTCCCTTCAGGGACTAGGTAGTGAACCTGCAAGCACTGACCCGGGAGGAAGCAGGCCCAGCCCCTTCGTTGCAGTGTCCGGTACGTGCTTTGGGTATCTACTTGGACCGCATGCAGAGCTTTAGACGTTCTGAGCAGCTCTTTGTCTGCTTTGACGGACAGCGGAAAGGGAACGCTGTCTCCAAACAGAGGCTTTCCCACTGGGTAGTGGATGCCATTACATTAGTCTTTCACACCCAGGCCGCCCCCCACCCCCCTTGCGGGTCCAAGCACACTCAACAAGAATTGTTATGTCCTCATGGGCACTGGCCAGGGGCACCTCCCTAGCAGACATATGCAGAGAAGCGGGTTGGGCTACTCCCAATATAATTTCGTCCTATGTTTTTTCAGGTCAGAGCTGGTAGAACTCGGTAACACGCTGACAAACTGACTGGGTGGATCACTTGCACCTAGCACCCTTTCCCTCTGCTGAGGTAAAATCGTGTGCTCTTATCCTAGGAGATCCCACTAACTCAGTTCCCTGGATGACTCCTCCCAAGCCCTCTGGTCTGCAAAATCAGTGAGGAATTCGCAGACCAAATCCAATGCGGGTACTCAATCTACCCTGTACTGGAATAGGTGCTCCACAGGTCGGGCTCATATGTGGACTTCAACCTTGTGTGTATTTTCCGCAATACGGTCCCCTTTCGAGCGGACCCGCGTCTCCCTTGGGCAGTTCCCACTGGCCCCTGGTCGCCGTGTCTGTAGCAACTCCTCCCTCCCAATATGAAGGATCTACCACTGCGTCACTTTCCACATGTGACCTAAAAGCCTATGTGATGTATTTCACCACTCTTTACCTCCCCCAGTCTGTGCAGGTGTGGTCTCCGCAGGGTCTTTTCCCCCTGAAAGAATAGGAATTGGGAAAGATCACCTTCCCCGATGCATATGATAGCGTTAAGATGGCCCCAGCCTGCTTCCATGCTTGGCACATCGCATTGTTCCCCCCTGGCAGGTGTAAAGAACCAGAAGGCTCTGATGATTTTATGGGGCATTGGGGAAGGGTATGTGCAGTCTGACACAGCCTGTCGCTTTGGCACGTAAAATACCTGCCCGCTCCTGTGTCAGCAGTACACGTACATGGCTCAGCGCATGGAGGTGATTTAAATTTGACACCTAGTGTCTCTTCTTCGACACAACGTCGAAGTGAGCGACAGTGAGCAACAGACGGGGAACGTCTAGAGCCACTGAACCGAGCCACTGTTGTGGCCGAACCTCATTGTTGGCTCATCAGAAAAATCCTGAATGAAACAGATGCATTTCCCTCCCTTCATACCCGTATGTCCGGGGGCGGGACATGCAAATTCTGTCTGCCAATTTCTCATTGGCCTTTTCTCATAGATCAGAGATGCAAAAGGCACTCAAGAGAGACCCCTAGTGTCACTTCTTCGACACAAAGTCTCGTTCCCTCCATCAGGGAACGGAGGTTACATCCGTAACCAACACATTCTCACACCCAACTCGTCACATATTGACGATTTTGACAGGACCCCTTGGCGTCACATTTTAACGCCCTGGGTATACCTTTGGCGTCATTTTTCGACGTGTTGGGTAGTCCGATAGATTTCTATAGAGGATTTTAAAAATAAACATATAAAAAACTTTGATTAATTCAACACAATCGTAGCATATTATATATATTTATTAACATCAACAAACCTCCGATAAAAATACGTTATCCAGCATGCTCTAGTTACCAGTACCTAAGAAAACGCTTAAACTACTTACTTGCACACGCCGTGGAGCATTGTTAAACTCACCTTGAATGCGGTTTTGGTTAAGACTACCCAACGCGTCGAAAAATGACGCCAAAGGTATACCCAGGGCGTTAAAATGTGACGCCAAGGGGTCCTGTCAAAAGCGTCAATATGTGACGAGTTGGGTGTGAGAATGTGTTGCCGTAACCTAGACGTTTTCTTTCATTAAAGCACTTTCACAAGATGCTCTGTGAAAATTCACATGTGAAAACTCAACAAAAAAAGATGCATCCCTTTTTCAGGATGCTGTATTTTAATGATAATTTTATACAAATCCAAATAATTTTACAGATCTTTATTGTAAAGTGTTTAAACAATGTTTTCCATGCTTGTTCAATGAATCATAAACAATGAATGTACCTGTGGAACGGTCGACACTAACAGCTTATAGACTGTAGGCAATTAATGTCACAGTTATAAAAACTTAGGGCACTAAAGAGACCTTTCTACTGACTCTGAAAAACACCAAAAGAAAGATGTCCAGGGTCTCTGCTTATCTGCGTGAATGTGCCTTACGCATGCTGCATGGAGGCATGAGGACTACAGATGTGGCCAGGTCAATAAATTGCAATGTCTGTAATGTGAGACGCATAAGACAGCGCTACAGGGAGACAGGAAGGACAGCTGATCATTTTTACAGTGGCAGACCACATGTAACAACACCTGCACAGGATCAGTACATCCGAATATCACACATGCGGGACAGGTACAGGATGGCAACAACAATCAACACAATCCAGTGCTTAGACTGTCCGCAATAGGCTGAGAGAGGCTGGACTGAGGGCTTGTAGGCCTGTTGTAAGGTAGGTCCTTACCAGACATCACCGGTAACAACATCACCTATGGGCACAAACCCTCCTCTGCTTGACCAGACAGGACTGGCAAGAAGGGCTCTTCACTGATGAGTCGTGGTTTTGTCACAGCATCATTGGACTGAGCTTGTTGTCATTGCATGCAATCTCAACACTGTGTATTACAAGGAAGGCATCCTCCTTCCTCATGTGGTACCTGTGACGGGGCTGAGGGCAGGGCCGGATGATTTTACATTCCCGGCCCTTATCAGGCTAATCAAGCATCCGAGATGGATAAAATCTTGACCCGGCCCCACCCTTTCTTCAGTACCCTTCCTGCAGGCTCATCCTGACATGTCCCCCCAGCTTGACAATGCCACCAGTCATACTGCTCATTCTGTGCATGATTTCCTGCAAAACAGGAATGTCATTGTTCTGCCATGGCAAGCAAAGAGCTCTCAATCCCACTGAGCACGTCTGGGACCTGTTGGATTGGAGGGTGAGGGCTACGGCCATTCACCCCAAAAATGTCAGGGAACTTGAAAGTGCCTTGGTGGATGTGTGGGGTAACATTTCACAGCAAGAACTGGCAAATCTGGTGCAGTCCATGAGGAGGAGATGCACTGCAATAGTCAATGCAGCTGGTGGACCAGATACTGACTGTTATGTAATTTACATAAGTATATTATGTAATCTTACTTGAAACCTGTAATATGCCCAGCTCAACCATTGTCTGTGTTTGATGACTTTGCAAGGTTTAAATTAACACATTTTGTCAAGTGAAGTGAACTTCAATAGATATCTTGTGCTCACTGTGTAGGGACCCTACAAATCAGAACACAGTCTTGTTCTCAATCCATGTGAGCTCACTTATACAAACTCATACATGCTGTATGATAGCTGTGAAGAGCAGGTATATAATTTAATAGTGAATAAAGGATGACCATGACATCTTATTGTCCTGACACAGATCAGCCCTATTGATAGAGCACAACAGAGAAAAACCCATCTCAGGCTAAATTATTCACACCACAATGTCATAATGACTCACTGTGTCAGTTCACTCTTCAGAGCTTTTTTTATTATTATTTGGTTCCATTTAAAGTAAGACACATATAACCTGTTATCCTTAGAGCTCTGTTTTCCATTACTTTCTTCTTCTGCTTACAAAAATGTTACTGTGGCAGAACCAGTGTTGGGTAAGTTACTCAAAAAGTAATCAATTGCTAACTACTAACTACTAATTACATATTCTACAGTGTAATAAGATTAGTGTACTAATTACTCTGTCTGAAAAGTAATTTAATGTCTTATTACAAATTACTTTCTAAAACTCTTTTCAAGCTCGACCAGATGAAAAATATAAGGATAGACATGAAATTGTTATTTTAATTCTTAGAAAATAAATCATAAAATATCTAATACAGTTCATTTCTCATGAACTGACCAAAGACTTTAAGGGGGCTGCATAATTAGAAAACATGCATTTTAACATTACATTTCGATTTTAAATTCAGCATTGTATGTTCAGAGCAAAATTATATGGCCATTGCACCATGATCTATTAATTCATCATAGTGTTGATTGAATACAGTGGGGTACAAAAGAGATCTGAAAATGTATGACATAAAATGGATAATTCATATGTAAGATTTCTAGGTCACTAATTAAATGTAAGCAAATTGTGCTGCAATTACCATGTTAACTCCTTTTTTACAAAAAGCCAGATTTATTTGCTTCCACTGAAGAACATACGATGCTCTTTGGAATATTTGTTATGTGCCCATTTAGCTGTAATGACAATATGCACCATAGCTGGCATGGACCCCACAAGTTTATGCAAAACCTGGTGATCCAGGAACATTCTTATTCAAATGCTGAATAACATGGATCATCAGGTTTTGCAACTTGTGGAGTTTATCCAAAATGAGGACTTACCAAAATACTAAGAAATTCTAAAGTTCATGTTAAATTTGCAATTCACATTTTCACTCCAATTTGCATGCCAATAATATTATTTATAATGAAGAAAATAGAGAGGAAAAAAAAAAACTTAAATTAGAAAATTGCAAAATAGTGGTCTTAGACTTTTGGAGCCCACTGTATATTATCAGTTTTATTTTTTAGGAGTTTTTCACCAATACTTTTTATATCTGCACAGGTGGCAAAGAGGGGAAATAATTTTCATATTCCATAGTTTACTTCTTGGGTATCATCTAAAAATAGACAGTTAATTCTTGCATATTAGTACCTCTGGCCTTCATTTGAAAGTACAAGAGAGAGGTGGGGAGCACAGTGGACGAGATATGGCAGGAAAGGTGGAGAATAAAGGAGAATTAAATTAAATAGGTGATGAGAGGTGGTCAGTTTGTTCAGTATGAAATCAGACCACAGTTAAAATCTCATTTAGAGACATTCCTGCTCATGTCTAAATACATACGTTGTTCTATTCTAAAAAACATTTTGGTAAATCTCTGTAATGTAGTTCAAGGGCAAGGAGGTGGCGAGAACCGGCTTGTCAATATAAATAATATTTTAATGATAAACTTAATACAAAGGACAAACACACACATGACGGACATGTCCGTAAATTATCTCTCTCTCCTCACACCACCATCTGCCATAGGCCTTTATCCCTCTCGGAGGCTTGATTAGCCTGATACAGGACCAGGTGTGTATCGTCACGACCTGGCCCCGCACTCCACCCTGCCACATTCCTCCCTCGTTCTTTCAGGCTGGGGAGTACACCCCCCCCCCCCCCCCCCCCTTTTCCCTGGGGAGGGGTGCGCCTTCTGCCCCATCTGCCGGCAGGTCATCCCCGTCTACCTGGACGAGGGAGGGGACAAGGGGAGGGAAACAGAAATAATTAAAATGTGTGTGTGGGGTGGGGGTACTTCCTGTAACAGTGTAGTACAATTTAAAAGAGAGGGAAAAGGCCAATGCAGAGCGGCAGTGAGAGAGGGAGAGGAGAGAGAGATAAAAAAAACCTACTCGCCGGTTCTCTGATACGCCATAGCTTGTTCCTCTGCCACTCCTCCACCCTCTAACGGGCGACAGCCGCGCCTCTCCAGGCGGATCGGAGGCAGTCCTCCAGCCCCTGGCAGACGGAATGCCTCGCCGCATTCTCGGGGAGCCGAAGGGGTCTCCCCCGCCCCTGGCAGCGGTTCTCCCGCTCCAGGCGGTCAGTCAGTCGCGAGCCCTTCCCCGCTCACGGCCGGCGGTCTCCGATCCCGCCGCTTTTCAGCGGCTGGTAGGGGACTTCTCCACCCCTGGCAGCGGCCCTGATCGCTCCAGGCGGTCGGCTAGGAGCCTCTTCTTCCCTCGTGGTCGGCGGCCGTTCCTCTGCTTCCAGGCGGCTGGACTCCTCGTCCCCCAGCAGATGTCCGCGGCTGCTCCATTGGGGTGGACCAGTGTAACGTGGTTCAAGGGCAAGGAGAATGCGAGAACCGGCTTGACAATATAAATAAGGTTTTAATGATTAAACTTAAAAGACAAAACACACACATGACGGACATGTCCGTAAATTATCTCTCTCTCCTCGCACCACTGTCTGCCATCGGCCTTTATCCCTCTCGGAGGCTTGATTAGCCTGATACGGGACCGGGTGTGTATCGTCCCGGCCCGGCCCTCCGCCCTGCCACAGTCTCATATTAAGAAAAGCTGCAGGTCACCTTGTTTTATACTGTAATAAACCAATCTATATCTACAAAAGCACATTCTCAAATTTAATTTATTGTGCACACACAGATTTCTGCAGGACCAGAATCATTCCTGAATGTTTTTTGGAAAAACAGACACCAATCTTCTGGGGTGCACTCTAGGTTCAATTCTTATATTGTATATTTTTTTTAAGGATTCCAAAACTCATTGCCTTGATTTAGTGTCTAATTGTGTGCATTAATCACAGGTGAAAAGATATCTATTCATATTTTTAACATATTTGATCCCAGAATTTCCCTGTAAAAAATTATGCAAAATGTTACAGTCAAAACATGTCATATTTTATATATATATATATATATATATATATATATATATATATATACTGTAGATAGTACATGAAGAAAAAACATGTTATTTTACTGTACAATATTACATATAAAAAACCTTTTTCAAAGGTTTTCAAAAATTTTCAAAATAAAAATTATAAATCGCTTACAATTTGTGGGGAAATGGACATGTATAAAATAGATCACATCTGTATAGATATAATTTTGAAATAATTTACAATATTTATTTCCTCTTATTTATGTTATTCACTATACATTGGAGTGTTTTATGTTAGATTTTATGTTACAATTATATATTATCAAGTCAATGTGATTTACATTATTTTGGTGTTGTGTGTTATCATGATGGGTTTTGTCTTTGTGTTATTATTGGTCACAGTTGCTAGAAGGGCTACTTAAATATAGTAAATAGATTGGCCATTAGAACACTGAAACAGAAAGTATACGTACATGAGCGAAATCCAAAATAAATAAATAAAAGGCCTTCTTGACACTGTTCTGTGACAGGAATCAAACAATTTCTTTGCTTCATTAAAACATTTTTATTGATTTTTCAGGCACTTAAAGCTGCACGGTAGCCCTGGGAAAGGGAGACCTCAGCAGGGACGTGTTATGTACTGTTCTTAGAGCACAGATAAAACTTTCTCTCTGACTCCGTGTCCTGGTTATGACCAGATACAAACAGATTGCTTCTCAAGACACAGCAATTGCAAACTGTAGAAACAATGTTTGTTGGAGGAAAGAGTAAGACAACAAATGAGCACTGTCTCCACTCAAAATATCTCCTTAAATGGAAGTTTTGTGGCTTTAAGTTTGTAATTTAGCTCTTATAGTGTACCCCTAAACATTGACAAAATCCTTTAGCAGATAAATGCACATTTTAAATATGTAGTCTTTCTCTTCCGGGAAAACAGATTTTATAGTAGTGATGTCTTATCTTGAACTCTAGAATGAGAATGTCCCTCCCCCAAATTTCACCTTCCACCGACTAGCAATAGAGCGCAACAGTCTGGTTCTGGAAGTAAAAATTCCATTCATTCATCCCATAAATGAATTGATTTTCAAAGATAACTTATGAACCTTTAAAGGCTCTTATGCCCTTGAGTCAACATCTCCGCTCATGCCTGAACAAGACCTACCGTGAGCTATGAGGTTGTTCATCGATTGTATATGCGTCCGTTGAAGCAATTCGTCTGCGTTATCTAAACTTCATTGTTTAAAAATCGTGTTTGATAGCGGAATTCATGGTAAACATGGTACAGCAGTGAAAGATCCACCAATCAGAGAACCACGGCCAACAGAACCCAGAAATGTGCCTCAGAGAGACTGTGCGCTACCATGACGCACTGTGAATGATGAAATCGAGACAATCCTCCTTCACCCTTAAACTACATATATATTTGTACATATCGGGATATTTCACAATAAGCATAAAATATATTGTTCCCTTTACAAAAAGCTTCACTTATGATGCTGCGCTTTGCTAAGCGCTTTGGGAACGACCCTAGTAGTGACCGAGCTGTGAATATGTGTGTAACACGTCAATGAACATTGACTGGAATTTATAGCCTCGGCTGATGTGATCATTAGACGCACCTGAGGCCAGGTTATAAATGGATACGTCACCAGGTGTCGTCAGATCCTCTTTTTTCAGAGCGATTCTGTGTGTATGTGTTTTAAAACCCTGTCAAAACTTTCTTTCCTCTGCTAGGAGTAAGAATTTGTCAAACAGTGTGCAGTGAACCTTTTCTCCTTTCCCTTCTGTCTAGAAGATATATATATTTTTGAAAAAAAAAAAGAAAGAGAGAATGACTGAAAGCCGCAAACGATGCGTGTTCCCCTGTTTTCGCTCTATAGCTGAAGAGGACACGCATCAGTTTTGCTCTGTTTGTTTGGGGGAAGAGCACGCTGCTCTAGCGTTGCAGCAGGGTGGGTGCGAGCACTGCAATTTGCTTTCAGGCAAAGTGCTTTGCGCTCGCCTCGCTTGCTTCCGGGAGTCAGCACCCGCGCTTAGTTCGTGAGGCTCTCGAATGGATTTGGCAGAGAAGCAAGAGACGGGTTTTTCCCTTTCTCTTGCTCTCTCCCCAAACCCAGCTGATCCTTCACAAAAATTCCCTTCTTGATGGTCCAGTTTCGCCCACTGGCCTATTTGGAGACGCCATGACCACGGCTATCTCTAGGTTCCAGGAGGCGAGAAGCCACGAGGAAGCCTTTGGGCAGTTCCTCCCTCGCTGCACTTGGTCTTGCGCCTAAATTAGGGGGTAGCTCCCCTCGGGACGGGGTGCGTGTTTCACTTCACCCCTCCCGGTACCCCCTCGAAGCCCCTCCATTCCTGCCACCTCTTGGTGTTTCGGGTGGCAGAGGCTCCCGTCAAAATTGGGTGTTTTCGCTGTTCCTGCATTTTATTCAGGACGCGAAACAATCGATAACCCCTCAACAGGAAGTGTTAAAATCTAATACCCGTTTCAGAGATCCTGGCAGTGTGGAAACTTCTGCCAGATATTTTTCTTTGCTGTGGGTCTTAAAAGGGCGTCAGGATTTAATTAACTCGCCGCCTTTCCGTGTTTCAACGGCGTGGTCTCACTACCGTAAACCGGATTTCTTTTTATGTCTTTTTATGTATATAGCAAAAAAAAAAAAAAAAACTAAAATCTCCTGGTTAAAGGGGCCATGGTATGTGTTCCCCTTCCAGAGAGAGAGTTAGGTTATTACACTAAATACTTCCCGTTTCTCATGGAGGGTGAGGGGTGGCGTCTGGCTTAGATCTTAAAGCTTGAACTGCCCATGGGTGTTCAAGTCCTAGATGATGCCTATCAAGACGGTCATGTCTCAAGCCCTACAACTCGTTTGGCTGGTCACCATCGATCTTATGACGCACTTCTATACTTCATTTAGAAGTTTTGCCACAACATGGAAAGTTCCTGAGGTTCGCTTCCGGAGTCTTCCAGTGTCAGGTTCTTTCATTCGGCCTAGCCCTTTTTACCCACACATTCACAATGCATGATGTAGCGCTGGCTCCTTGTGACTCCGGGGCATCTGCATTCTGAATTATGTAGACGACTGGCTGATCCTAGCGCAGTTCCAGGAGCTGGCAGTTTAGCACAGGGACATCGTCTTAGCTCATCTGTTTCTCTGGGGTTGAGGCTCAATGCCAAGAAAAGCGTCCTCTCTCCCACACAGAACACTGTCTATTGGAGCATCATATGGAGTTCAATCACAATGCGGGCACAACTGTCTCCCGCTAGGATTGAGTCCATTCAGATCACCCTGAGAAAAGTCAGGCTAGGCCAAGGTTGCACTGTTATCAGTATCAACGATTTCCAGGTCTCAGGGCGACCGCGTCCTCGGTGATCCCTTTGGACATTCTGCTCATGAGACCGTTGTTGTTGTGGCTCAAAGCCAGGGGTTTTCTTCCAAGGGCCAAAACCCCTAGGCTAATAAGGGTTACGCGCCTCAGGTTTCGTTCCCTTTCTATGTGGTTCAGACCCCAGTTTTCTGCCTTTGGTCCCACACTAGGTGCGTCTTGTTGTCACAGGCTGCTAACGACAGACGCCTCCCTGACGGGCGGGGTAGCGGCCTTAAGTGGTCGTCCAGCTTAAGGGAATAGGAGGGTTGTCAGCTTGGTTGTCACAGTCACTGTCTCGGGTTGATGGCTGTATTTCTGGCCCTGAAATACCTCCTCCTGAGGCTGCCATGTCTTGGTGCGGGTGGACAATACAGCGGTAGCCTCTTACATAAATCATCAGGGAGATCCACGTTCTTGTCAGCTGTACTTCTGACACGTTGGATTCTCCTTAGGGCCCAGGGTAAGCTCCTGTCACTCAGGACAGTTATATCCCTGGATGCCCGTATGTGGGAGCAGACTTACTGTCCAGACAGAAAATACCAACGGCGGAGTAAAGAACTGCACCCTAAGGTAGTAGTTGCCCAGAGTTCACCAGCAAGGGTTTTTGCCTCTTACTGATAGCACCGCGCTGGCCGAACGGGGTTTGGTTCTCAGAGCTAATTTCTTCCTTCGACGGCTCGCCTTGGGCGATTCCGAACAGGAAGGATCTTCTATCTCAGGCACAGGGCAACATTTTATCCCTGCCCCGAATTGTGGCATCTTTCATATTTGGCCCCTAAGTGTACCAACTGAGGGACACAGGGCTTTCTCCTGAGGTTATCGAGACCTTCTTAAATGCTTGGGCTTTTTTCCACTTGGAACAAGTTCGGGTAAGATCTTAGGGCAGAAGAGGACCTCTTCGCCTCTATGAATAGCACAATGTCTCCTCTATTTCTCCCTGAAATCACCCAGCCCCCCCTTGGGTCTGGACGTTAAGACACATACATGGCCTAGAATGTGTCTGTATGCGTTCCTTTCCCCGGTTTCTCTGCTCCTGGGAGTCTTGGCAATGTTCACCAGCAAGGGTCTTGCCTCCTACTAATGGCGCTGCGCTGGCCGAACAGGATATGTTTCTCGGAGTTAATACCTCTCCTCGGCGGCTCGCCTTGGGCGATTCCAAACAGGGAGGACCTTCTCAACCCTGGCCTGAATTGTAAAACCTTTCATGTCTGGCCCCTAAGGGTACCAACTGAGGTTCACAGGGCTTTCTCTTGAGGTTATTGGGACCATTTCAAGTGCTAGGGCTCCCTCCACTTGGAACTGATCTGGGCAGCTCTTACAGGGCAGAAGAGGACCTCTTCGCCTCTGTTGATAGCGCAATGTCTCCTCTACTTCTCCCCGAATCGCCCAGTTCACACACCCCCTCTCGGGGGGGAGCTGATTGTGGTGATGGATACATGGCACAAATGCGCCTGCATGCGATTCCCTCTACTAAAGTTCATATTACAGAACCAGCTAACTGCCAGTTTGCTTCAGTTCTGGATTTTCTGTAGAAAGAACTGTCAGCGGGCATTTTCCTCACCACTGCCAGGTTCTATGTGGCCTCCACTGCAGTTTGTCACGCCTTGGTGGCCGGGGTGCCCCCTAAGAGGCATCCTTGCTTGGACCTCTTCATAGGGTAAGACCCCCTTTTCAGACCTCTAGAGTCAGCGTTTGGTAGACTTCTGACTCTCAAGATGGTTTTTCTTATGGCAGTTTCGTCTCTAAGGAGCCTGTAGGTACCCAAGTCTCTAAGGAGACTTGGGTACCTACAGGCTCTGTCTCTTTTGCCAGCCTGTTTAGAGTTTGCCCCAGCTATGACCAAAAGCATTCTTTGCACCCTCACCCTTACTGCCTGCCCAAGGCGCGACCCTTGGCCGGTTGTTTTCTAAGCCTTCTGTTCCCTGCCGTTTGTAACGCCGGAGCAGCTAAGACTTCTCAGACTTTGTCTAGTCTGTGCCCTTCAGACTTATGTCCACAGCATTTGCTAGTGGTGTAAAGTCAGGTCAGCAATTCTTCACTTGGGAGCCGTGACCCCCCCGGTCACCTCCTGGCAGACTATGTCACTTTGGGTGAGGGACATTATTGCACGGGCCTACGAGGCGCGCGGTCAAGCTTCGCCAGTAGGTTTTAAGGCGCACTCTACTAGAGGGCTCTCCTCCTCTAAAGCCTTGGCTAGAGGTCTCCCTCTGCAGCAAGTTTGTGATGTGGCAGGTTGTCCTCTCCGCACACATTCATTAGACTTTAATAATTTGTATGTTCTGCCACTCCGGGCTCTTATGCCCTTGAGTTGACATCTCAAGCTCATGACTGAACAAGTTTGTGATGCGGCGGGCTGGTCCTCTCCGCACACATTAATCAGTTTTTATGACAAGTTTGTGTTGCGATAGGGTTCTCTTCGCACACATTCATTGAACTTTATGGGTTAGATGCTTTGCTACTCCAGGCTCTTATGCCCTTGAGTCGACATCTCTGCTCATGCCTGAACAAGTTTGTGAAGCGGCAGGCTGGTCCTCTCTGCACACATTCATCAAATTTTATGGTTTAGATGTTTGTTACTCCGGGCTCTTATGCCCTTGAGTCGACATCTCAAGCTCGTGTCCGAGACCTCTCGCGTTCTTGTGAGCACACTGCACAACCGTAGGGGTCCGGACAGCCCCAGTGCGGAGGCGTGGGTATTGCGTTCCCAAAGCGTTTAGCAAAGTGCAGCATCATAAGTGAAGCTTTTTGTAAAGGGAATGTCTTGGGTTACATGTGTAAACCTTGTTCCCTGAAAAAAGTGGAACGAGATGCTGCGCTTCTTTGCCGCACTGGGACGTCCCAGGACTGCTCTTCAAAAAGAAGTATCTGGCGACACCTGGTGATGTATCCATTTATAGCCTGGCCTCAGGTGCTTCTAATGATCACATCAGCCGAGGCTATAAATTCCAGTCAATGTTCATTGACGTGTTACACACATATTCACAGCTCGGTCACTACTAGGGTCATTCTCAAAGCGCTTAGCAAAGCGCAGCATCTCGTTCCGCTTTTTTCAGGGAACAAGGGTTACACATGTAACCCAAGACGTTTTCTTATAATCGACAACATAAAATCAATAGTTTTATATATTTACATCGTTTTTTATTCAATTACATCATTTGCAGTACCTCGTGGGATGGTAGTTTGTGCCTTCATGAAAGACAGTAAGTACACAGTCTTGTACATCTGTTTTTATGTCCGATTTTCAAATACTTTTTTACAGATACAAAACAAAGTTTGTGATGTTGTGATTCACACTGGTGCTGGTTGGTTTTTATGAAGGATTTTGTTAAAAGTCTATGGTTGGAATGAATGGGAAGAATATTTACGGAACCCTGACGGCTGAAAATTCGGAGGTATCTGTTGCTCTCTATATCAAGCAATTCATGGTCTGCAGAGGTGATGTAAACTAACGACGATTTGCTATTTAAAAAGGTGCAAGCCCTTCATTAAGTCCTTCCCTGATTCTTGTTTCAGTAGGAAATCTGTCAACAATGAAAACTGTGCTCGTCAAACAATTTCATGTGATCATTAAAAATACAATGATTATGGTTCTGATTGCAGATATAATGTCATGTCTTGTCAGTTAATCTCAGATTTAGCATGTCTGCCAGTCATAGGTTTTTGTCATCTTCACGTCGTCACGTCTGTCTTTCCAGGCCCATGTCAGGTGTGAGGGGAAGGCAGCCCGGCCTCTAGCCCGCCAGTCGCAATGTGTGCAGTTCTCCCCCTGGCGACTCATCTAATCGGCCCAGGGGTCAAAGGAGCGGGTCCGGCGGCACATCGCCTTGTCCGAACACTCCCAGCTCTGGTCCTGGGCGTGCGGTGATGCCAGTGTTTGCCCAAATGGAGATTTGAAGCCAGGTCCACGATATGTGGAGCACTCTGCATTTTAAAGACAGCAGTAATGAAGCATTATTCACAACAGGTGTCAAAATGAGGCTCATTAATTATGCACCTCTTCTCTCTCTCCTGCCCAACTGGCTGAAGGGCGGCCCTGAGATTTGGGGGCGACGATGATGAGCCGGAGGGACAAATAATTCTGCCACAATAGCTAGGATATCATTCAATAAGTGGTATGTCCCACTGATCACTAAGATATGATCTATGGCTTTTCCCTTCAAAGACCATCATTCACAACTCACTTTTAAGTCATTTTATTAGAAATTATTTTTGTAACAATAATACAGCATGCCTACCATGATTGTTCTCCCTTTGATTGAACAACATGATCACACAGGAAGTCTGCATGATGTTTCTGAAAGTTCCATTATCCTAGTATCTGCCACATTATGCTGACTCACTGAGAAGCACCATCTCCTATCAGACTTTTTTTTTGTATCTGAGGGCAGTGTTTTAATTTTCAGTAAGCACAGGCCGATTTCAGTTAAAGAAAAGTCAACCTTCTGTTTCTGATTGAAATCCCATGTGAATCATCCTTAATGCCGTTTCTAAAGTAGTGAAAGTCACATTTATTGTCAGGGTGACAATCACAGTAAATTGCAGAAGTTGAAAGGTATTGGGTGTTGCCTAGCCCGCTGTTCTGCAGCTGTCTGCTAGGGAGGTGCCATTGGCCATTGGCCAGTGCCCACGAGGATGCCACACTTCTTGTTGATTCTACTTGAACCCGCAAGGGGTCGACCACGGCTGAGGATGCCATATGGCCCAGGAGCCTCTGGAACTGTTTTAGAGTGACCGCTGTGCCAGGCTTTAAGAGAGTGAGGCACTTTGGCACTCCATGCCGAGAGAGATGCTCTGAACCGGGGCGAGCTTGCTCTTTTCCCAGTTGACCTGAAGCCCTAGACGGCTGAGGTGCCTGAGCACCTGATCCCTGTGAGGGAATGAGCCAGTCGTCAAGGTAATTGAGTATTCGGATGCCCACTTCCCATAGCGGGGCAAATGCTGCCTCTGCAACCTTGGTGAAGACACAAAGGGACAGGGACAGGCCGAAGGGGAGGACCTTGTACTGATATGCCTGGCTGGTGAACACGAACCATAGGAAGGGTCGATGTCGAAGCAAAATGGAGACGTGAAAGTATGCGTCCTTCAGGTCTACTGCTGTGAACGAATCTAGATGCTGAATGCAGGTTAGAATCTGTTTCTGCGTGGCTGAGAGCGTTGCCTTGACCTGATTACCAATCATCAAGCCGTGAGGGCTGTGGTGAGGATGGAGTGTTGCAGTACAACCCGAGGGAGAAGGCAGGCTGCACTCACCTCAAGCCCGGACGGAAGCAAGCGTGCATGCCAGGGGGTTGGTGGTTCGTGGGGACATACCCGGGGAAACTGAGCCCGCTGCCATCGCCTCCATCACCAGCCGGGTCGTCCTCAATCCCTTGGGAAGAAGGAGTGACGCGGGGTGGGGGTCTGGTGTTGCGGCTGAAGTGGCATTCACTTTAAGAAATGAAAACAGTGACCGCAACGTTGCCATGGTCATATTCTCGCAGTGAGTACATGTACCATCCACAAACGCTGCCTCGGTGTGATCACTGCCCAGGCACATGAGGCAGTGTCTATGACCGTCAGATTTGGAGAGATATCGACCACATCCAGGATCTACACAGAGGCGGAAGGGCAACTTTAAAAAGCCTGCTGTGTATTGGTCTTTTGTGAGTGAAAATACTGTTTTAGAGATATACACTCTTTTATGCCTGTATGTCCGGGAGCGGGACATGCAAGTTCTGTCTGCCAATTTCTCATTGGCCTTATCTCAAATCCAGAGGTATGCGAGGCTCTCAAGAAAGACCCCTTGTGTTACTACATTCGACACAACATCGAGTGAGTGACAGAAGGGGAACTGTAATTTCTTATTTCTTAATATAACCTCTTTGCATATAAAATATGATTTTGGATTTGCTTTTAATGCTTCAAATATTGAATGTCAGAATGACAAGCATTCATAACTTGAAATGTAATTCACACAGCTAGTTGCCTACCTCATTCACATGTGTGATGCTCTACAATTGCTCAGTATTAAGCACAAAATTGCATATCTTGAATGATGCTGTCATTTGCATTGTATATAAACTGACAAAATGCAGAAATCGTTCAACAACAAAATGCAATCATAGTCCAATCACACTGCAACACAGGCCAAGCACATGAACTATCGACCTATATTTCACCATGCTTTTCATGATGGCAGCAAAACAAAGATTTCTCCACACCGACTGGCAGAGATAGCAAAATGTCAGCACAGCTGAAAAGAAAAGTTTAACTCCTTGGAAATTGTGCCTTTGCGAATTGCTGAGTGGTAAAAGAGACAAAATGTCATGAAATTCCTAATAAAGGAGCGCACAAAAGGCTGACTGGAGATTATGCCATTAGAAGTATACTGTTGACACAGGTGTCTTTATTGCAATTTTTAGCACATGACTCTATGGGTATTCTATCCCAACTTTATACATTAGGTGAAAATCACATCAGTCATACAATCAAAGGTATATAAAGTTGAGCCAGGTTGAAATTAAATTAAATGGCTTATTTCCCTCATCTGGGAAGGCATGAGAGTGATAGTTGTGTCAATTTTCTAGCGGCACAATTCCAGAATATTATTAGAAGCTTTAGAAGTTCTGCTCAAGAAAGAGACTTAAATCTTTAGGGTTTTGAAATGCTCTTGTCACACTTGGGAAAAGCACTAAATGCCTTTAAGTTTTGATAGAGGGCAAATTTCATGGAAAAAAGATCTGTTCTGAGCAAAATGTTCTTGACTTGTGTGCCCACAGTATTATTTAATTGCGCTGCCAGCTATGAAGGAAAGGTCAGTGGATCAGAACAATGGCAGAGCAGCCACTAAACCAAATCAAACCAAGTGAGGAAATTGGCCTTTACGGAGATAAAAGACAGGGGTTAGCAGGAGACAGAAGAGAGTATAAGGAGAACAAAAAAACAAATAAAGGAAAAGGAGAAAAGCAAAGGAGTAAAAGACAGAAAACAAGAGAGAGAGAGAGAGAGAGAGAGAGAGAGAGAGAGAGAGAGAGAGAGAGAGAGGATTTGATTGATTTTGATTTTCAACAGAACTGTATTTATTCACTTACTCATTCACAAAAATTACACAATTATACATTTTCATAAAATAAAAACAATATAATATTCATGTGACAGCCATGACATAAATAAATATTATACTAAAACACAGAGATCATTCCAATGCTTGTGTAAAGATTAGGTTGTCTTCAAATAGTGTACAAAGAGTCTCATTATAACACCACTGATCCAGAAAGAACTCACAATTATCCATAGCTTTATAGAATTTATAATCAACCAAAATTCTGGCCTTCACAAATTCTCTAAACATTAATAATGGTTCTTGTCCTGTTTTATTTTCAATTTTGTTCTTTCTGGTAATATAAATGGCCAGTTTAGCTTGACCCACCAAAAAATTTAAAAGCTGACTTTTCTTTCCAATCGAAAAGTAATATTTTGGTCCAAAAATGAAAATTTTACACGAAAACACTACTCCAAATGTAAAAAACAACCCCGTAAGTGCACTAAATAAATCAGCCAATCTGTCACATTCCATAAAACAATGAAAGACAGTTTCTCTCATATCACAAAAAGGACACCCACTCTGCACATTATGATTAATGACAGAAACAAAGGCATTAACAGCAACTGTGCCATGTAAAACCTTCCACTGAATATCTCCTACTTTTTTTGTTAATGGTGGTTTATATAACGCTCTCCAGTTTGGTTTACAATCTTCTTCCACTCCCAATTTATCTCTCCATACATTATCTGCTCTTCCATTTAACACCTTTATATTTAAAACTTTAACAAAAAAATTAATACAATTGTTTCCCTTTCACTCTATACAGAGTTAGATCATGTAGTCCATTCAGCATTAATAAAGGTCCAGACAATCCTTGAAAATCAGGTGTGATATACATATCAGGAAATGAGTCCATCCTTGTAGCAGTACTATGTCCACTCCAATAGTCTCTGAGAAACACTCTTTCCTCAGCAGTCAATCTCTGCTTAATCAGATCCACAAACATATTGACTTTTCGAAGAGACACCATACCCACATTTGAGGCCAACTCTTTAACATTGTTAAAATCAACTCCACTAACATCAACAAATTGTCTTAACTTTATAATTTTTTTAGCCCTCAACATGTAACTTATTCCAGGTAAGGATTCACAAGACACATCAAAACGAGCTCCGCCTATTAAAGGCTCTTCTAGTAACCAAAAGAGTGAATCATTTGATTTCAACCTCTGCTTTGTAAAAAAACTTCAGACTTTAAAAAGTCCTTTATAAAAAGGAGGTAGACCATTTACTGGCACTTTGTTACAGTCCATTAAAAACAACGTAGAATCCAGTCCCACTCCTCCAGCCTGCTTTAAAATTGTGCTGGTAACCTCTCTCCAGACAAGGTTTTTGGGTCCAGTTAAATATCTTTGGATATATTGAAGACGAAACGTTGCACCTCTACTTGCCAGGTGAACTAGTCCTTGTCCTCCATCTTCCTTTTGGAGGAATATCACACTTTGTGGAACCCAGTGCAATTTGTCCCAGAAGAAGTTCACCAGAATTGACTGCAACTTTCCAAAAAAACCAGCAGGGGGATCAACACAAGCCAGACGATGCCACAAAGCAGAAGCTACTAGATTGTTTATTATTAAAGTTCTTCCTCTGTAAGACAGTTTTGGAAGGAGCCACTTCCATTTCTCAAGTCAACCTTGCATTTTCTCCAAAAAACCTTCCCAGTTTTTCTTCAACATTTCATCGTTACCCAAATAAACTCCAAGGTATTTAAAACCTTTTTTATTCCATGATAGCCCAGCAGGTAATATAGGAAGACCTTTTTCCCAATCTCCAAATGCAATTGCCTCACTTTTTGTCCAATTTACTTTAGCAGATGATCTTTAATAATTGACTGTAAGACTTCTAGAACTTTTTGACCCTTTATTAACACAACAATATCATCTGCATAGGCACATAATTTCAAGGACATTCCGGAGAAAGGCAAGTCCCACCCCTCAATTAAATTTCTCATTCTTACTAATAGAGGTTCAATTGACATAGCATATAACATGCCTGACAAAGCACAACCTTGTCTAATTCCACGTAAAATTTTAAAAGGTCCACTCAAACCACCATTAACCTTTAAAACGCTTTCAATATCCCGGTACAAAACTTTAATAATATCAATAAAATTTTTATCAAAACCAAATCCTTCCATCATATTCCAAAGGTACTGATGCTCCACCCTATCGAATGCTTTTTCCTGATCTAAAGAGATCAATCCAGTATCTATGTTCAAAAGACTAGAAACATCCAAAATATTCTTAATCAAGTAAACATTGTCAAATATAGATCTGTTAGGTATACAATATGTCTGATCAATATGGATAATGTCCCCGATTACTTCTCTAACTCTATTCGCCAAAGTCTTTGAGAGAATTTTAAAATCAGCACATAATAATGAAACAGGCTGCCAATTTTTAATCTCTCTTAGATCGCCTTTTTTCGGCAAGAGAGTAATGACAGCCCTCCTGCAACTCATCGGCAGGTGACCTTCAGTTAAGCTATTATTAAATACTTCCAGTAAATCATCTCCCAAAACATCCCAATTTTTTTTATAAAACTCCACCGGGAGACCATCAATCCCAGGTGTTTTACCATTTTCCATATTTTTTAGAGCTGCATAAAGTTCTTCTTTAGATAAAGGCCTCTTTAATTTAATGTTCGCACTTTTTGAAACTTTAGGCAGATCATCAAGAAAAACTTTATTCAAATCCTCCACTTCCTTGTACTCACTTTTATACAAATCAGTATAAAACAACCTGGCCCTTTTTTTAATCTCACCCAAATCCGTGAGTTCTTGTCCACTATCTGAAAGGAGAGTATGAATATACCTACTTTGGCCACTCTTTTTTTCTAAACTAAAAAAATACTTAGTTGGGGAATCCATATCTGTTACACTTTGAAATCGTGAACGAATCAACGCTCCCTGTGCTTGAATACCTAACAGATCATTCATTACTCTTTTCTTGGATTTAAGAGCATCAAACCATCTTTGATTCCTTGTAGAATCTGCTAAACTCTGCAATTTTACAATTTCAGTCTCTAATTCCTCCAATGATTTCGCAATGTCCCGGGATACATTGAAAGTATATTGTTGGCACAGTTGCTGTATCTGAATTTTCCCACAGTCCCACCATTTTTGAACCGAGGAATACAAATTTTTCTTAACCTTAAACGTTTTCCAAAACTCACAAAACACATCCTTAAAAAAACTATCTTCAAGAAGAGAAACATTAAGATGCCAATACGCACTTTTAGATTTAATATTGGCAATAAACCCAGTGAAAATAACAATGGAATGATCAGAAAAACCTACTGAATTTATAATACAACTTTTAACAATATTAAATTGATGTCTAAAACAATAAAATCTGTCAAGCCTTGCCAATGAAATGGAATTTTCTCTCGTCTGTGCCCAAGTATATTGTCTCTTATTCCCATTAAAAACTCTCCAAATATCATGCGCATTACTCAGCTTCACCATCACTCTCTGTGACGCCATGTGTGGCTCTAAATGATTCCGATCTAAATTGTAATTTTCAGTACAATTAAAATCCCCACCCATAAACATGTAATCTTCAGAATGACAATTTGACAATACTGTATCAATTTCATTTAAAAGAACCACTCTATTTACCCCTAAAGTAGGAGCATAGACGTTAATAAATACTAAATTTAACTTCTAAAACTGTGCCTTTACAATCATTAAATGCCCACCCACCACATTTTCAACCGTATAGGAAATTGGCATAAAATTCTTCTGAAAGAGAACAGCCACTCCTCCACTAACCGCAGTTTTATGGCTGAATATAACTTCACCTTCCCATTCCTTCTTCCATTCAATTTCATTAGCACAGTCACTATGAGTTTCCTGTACCATCATAACATAATTTTTTTTTTGTTTTAACAAATGAAAAAGAGTTGCCCTTTTATGAACATCCCTCGCTCCATTTAAATTCAAAGTACCTACTTTAATTCTGCTCATAATAGTAGGAAAAAGTGTCTGTACAGGACAACAAACACAAAGAAGAAAAACAAAAAAGAAAAAAAATTCAAGCTATCTCAAATTCTTCATTGAGCATATTTAGTTTGATTTTATGCAGTATCTTCTTTAATCTGAAAATTTCTTGACCTGTAAATCCACCCTCCCCTGTATCTTTCATCAATATTTTCGCTGAGTCTAAGAACCTTTGCTTGTCTGGGAAAAAATCTTCTACTTTTATCCCTTTCATTCCTTTAGTGTTCTGTAGAAATGTCTTTATTTTCTCCAGAGTATATGCAGTTCTTCCTGACCTCCTCACAGCAACAGAAGAGTCTGAAGTCTCACTCTCACTTCCAGGAGCAGATTCATCAGGACAACTAGTGTCTGAGTCGACCTCAACCTCCTTAACATTTAAACCACAATGATCCGCTATTTTCTTTGCTTTTTTCCCTTTTCCTTTTTTATTCATTTTTCTTTTGATTGCGGGAGCTTTAAAGATAGATTCATCCTCCGCCATCTCCAAATCATCACCACCCGCCGCCTCAGCCACCACTGCCGCAACATTATTTTCCTGTACTGATTCATCTCTTCCCTCACCATTTGAAACAATATTTACAGCTGCATTTACCACAGTATTTACATCGTCACTTGCCATGGTATTTACTTCCTCATTTACCATAGTATTCACAACCACCATCTCCACACCTTCACCACCGTGGCTCTCCGCAGCAGGTTTGGGATTGCGTGCTCTCTCACGGTCGGCGCTCGTCCCTTCATTAGCCACATTATCCTGAGCTGCACTTGGTATTTCTTTATCTGGGCACGCCCTAATAGTGTGGCCTTCCTTCCCACAACCAAAACATTTCATCATACTTGAGGTTGCATAAATCACATAATCAAAATTCTCAACTTTGAATTTCAAAACAAGGTTCAGTTCTTCATTTTCATTATTTAAAATCATGTACACATGTCGTCTAAAAGAAACCACATGCTGCAAACTAGGAGAGTTACACCGCATCGGGACTTTTTTAATCTTTGACATGATTTTACTATGCCTTGACAGCTCTCTATCCAAAGTTTCATCTTTAATGAACGGCGGTACATTTGATAGTGTTATTCTCTTTGCCGGCTGCACAAGCGGCATTACCTGGATAAATGTATCATTGATCACAATGCCATTTGCTACCACTGAATTCACTTTGTCAATGCTGTCTAAAAACAAAACAACGGCGCTGTTCATTCGAGACGCAGATATTATACTCTCACATCCCACCACATCTGCCACCGCTAAACTACATTGCTCCACTGAGCATTGTGTCTCAGCAAGTACTTTAATCCCATGCCGTCTACTCAGCTTATCAAAAGCTGACGACGCCGGTCCCGCCATGCCGACCAGCAAAAGCAGGCGGCCACGTACCACAATACTGTTTTCAAAAAACTTTTCTTTATCCTACAAACAATAACCCATAAACAAAAAAACAAAACAAAAAAAAAACACTGATAGAAAAGTTAGAGAAAACTCACACGCTCCGTTGGAACACGCACTCACTCACTCAGACGCCAACTCCGCCCAGTCACTCAGCACATGCGCACAGAGAGAGAGAGAGAGAGAGAGAGAGAGAGAGAGAGAGAGAGAGAGAGAGACCAACCGTTAAAATAGGAATGGACAAAAACATAGGATTATCCTATTTGAATATGTTTGTGAAATGCCTCTGAAACATTGCTCTCTAGTGATAAATATATTGCTGCAAAGTCTGAGGGAGTAAGCCAGACTTTTGATTTTTGGCTTAAAGTCTATTCCTCATTGCATCTTATTCTGTCCAAGTACTGCCTACTTCCCAGCAGGAGATCATTCCTCAATGAACAAATATAGAATATAACGTTTAGGGCTTTAATAATCCCCATGGGGCAATTCATTCAGACTGTCCTGGTGCTTCACATATAGAGACAACTCTTAACACACGTACAACAAAAAATCTAAATACATAAAATATATAAAGTATATAAAAACTATATGTTAATAATAAATAAATACAAATAAATAAATAACAAAATAGTCAATTATGTTTGTTACATAAACTAATTGCTTCAGGCACAAAAGTAAATTTATAACGGTTTGTGAAACACCTGATTGACCTTAAACGCCACCCAAGGGGCAACCACTCGAAGTAAGGATTCAAAGGGTGTGTGCTATCTCCCATTATTTTATGTGCCATCCTCAACACTTGCTGTTCATAATAGAATGTTAAACTATGTAAAGAAACACCCATAATTTTTGAGCACATGTTTACAATACCTTGCAGACGATTTTTGTTCTTCATAGACAATGAAGAAAACCAACATAAGAAAGAAAACATCCGAATACTTTCAACAAATGAATAATAAAAAGACCTTAGAATGGGTACATCAAAAAAATTAAGCTTCCTCAACACAAACAATATTTGGTGTGATTTTTTAATAATGGCATCAGTATTTTTATCAAACTTCAACATGTTATCAAAAATTGTCCCTAAATACTTGTATTCCTCTACTACATTCACCTGTGCGCCATTAATAATCACAGGTTGAAGTGAAAGTGTTTTCTTACTAAACTTTAGTCTTTGAGACATTCGAGTCTAATTTCATACTTTTACACCAAGAGATAAATTTGTGTAGAGCCGGACCATAATCTTGGTCTGAATATGAAAGCAAGGAAAGAAGAACAATATCATCTGCATATTTTACTAGGTAACTGTTACCTTGTAAACTCTGACAATCATTAGTGTTTAATATAAAAAAGATTGGAGAAAGTACACAACCTTGTGTTGAACCTATGGAAGTGTTTAACATATTTGATAAAACCCTATTAACCCTAACCCTTTGTTGCCTATCTGTTAAAAAGTCCATAATCCATGACACTAAACCATGATTAAAATTAAACTGACTAATAAGTTTTTTCCCTAAAATAACAGGTTGCAGATTATTAAATGTTGACAAGAAGTCCACAAAAAAATATACTTTTTTCCAGATGTTGATAAAGAGTATTTAACAGAATCAGTTTTGCATCATCTATGCTTTTCCAGCACGATATACAAACTGCAGCGGATCTAAAGCCGAACTAGTAACTGTCATCATATGCTTTTTGATCTCTTTTTCAAAAGCCTTCATGACCAAAGAGGTCAAGGCAATTGGACGATAGTCGTTAAAAGAATCTGGCTTAGCTATTTTAGGTATTGGAACAACAGTTGAGCTTTTCCACAGATCAGGTACCAACCCTAGATCTAAGGAATACTGACAAAGTAAATGAAGAACTCCACTAAGCTGATCAGCACAGTGATTCAGTGTTCTACCACATTTCCCATCCGTACATGGGGCCTTATTAAGCGGTGTGGCCTTCAACTGTCTCAATATATTTAAAAGATTCAGTTTAAAATTATTAGAAATACTCAGAGTATCTTTAAAATCTACCATATCATCAACTGTAGCAAATGTATCGAAACGGGCAATAAACTCATTAAATAAAATGAAATTAGTGTCATAGTTAGAGTCCATTATATTATGCTGATTCAATACCAGTGTATTTACGGCAGCCATACTCTTAATTCCCTTCCAGGCGGCTCTAAGGTTACCTTGTATAAACACACCCTCAATCCTATTTTTTATAATTGCTCTTAGCTATTTTTATTGCCTTTTTAACTTCCTTATTTATCTGTTATTTCTCCTCATTAGTCCCTGTGAGAATATACAGATTAGTTAACTTACTACTAAATACCTCAGACAAAAATTTGATGCCGCTAATTTGTCAAAATTTGCCAAATCCAGTGATTATCTGTAGTTCTTCCCCAAAAGTTCAAATTATATCTAATTGTACCTTTAACATTCTTGTTAACTTTCGACTTTCTTTCCATGTGGACTGACTAAAAATCTGTGTTCTCTTACTCACGGAAATTGCGTAAAGCTTTCCAATCAAATTGGAACTGGCCATTTCAGCTAGTGCTTGCCCTTTTGTGCACAATATGCATGAGATGATCAGTGGGTGTGCAACATTCCTTCCAATTACAATGTTATGTGTATAAGCAGAGTCCTAACTCACTCCTACAGTATGACAATTCTTCCTTGCAACACCAACTCCTACGACCACTAGCACACCTATTAATATAAGTTAAAATACACCTTGAGACTTATTGGAGTTGGATTGGATTTCCACCCAAACAAGCAGTAAAACCACAGCAAAGATTTCTCAGAGAACAACAAAATGAGAAGTTTGTTCGATTTTATAGTGCACTCGGTCTTGTTGCATGTGTGGCGGTACTGGTAAGGCGGGGAGCCAACTGATAACTACGATGTAGCCAACTACGCCACCTAGGGACTTTCACCCCAGGATATATTAATAATCAGAGTAACAAAACCCAGGTTCGTTCTCCCCAGAGAGGACTGAGACAGTTCTGCCAGTAATTAAAACAACTGTTTATTATATTAAAATATAAACCACATGACAATCATCAAGTACCATCAATACATTTACTTTTTACATTACCCACACAAAGAAAAAGGTACTAAAAATAAAAAAAATAAAAAAATAAAGAAAATAACAAAGATGCAAACACTGAGGACAGCACTCGGGTCGTCGAAGGCACTAACAGCAAAAGAAGGAATCTTGACCCACCCCAACCAGTAGTCTACTCACTACAACCACACACACATTGGTGTTACACACTAGAAAGAAACTCAAGTGTTAAACAGTACACCCCAAATAGAGAGGTGGGCAAAGTACCCTTCTACCAATGGCCACAGGAGACCCCCCAAGCGCGTACCTCAATTATAAATATACAAAAAAATTCCATAAAATCAACCACGAGGGCAAATGTAAATACCTCAAATTATTGCATAAACAATTTGCGAGTTCTTCAGTAAACTCCCCCTTTGGGAAGCACTTCGTCCACAAAACACATGTATAAAATAAAAAGAAAAAAATCAAGACTAAGAGAAAATCCCAAACAACGAGAAAACCAAAAAGGTAACAAAATTCAAAATTAGAAACAAAACAGCAGCGTGATCTGGGTCCGTGTGTCCTACCATTAATGATACGCTTCCACCGCTCAGAGCTGGAAGTGCGTCTGTCAGGCGCGTCCCTCCGCCCTGCACGCATATACACACAGCCGTGGGATTTAAGTTTATTTTATAAATGTGAAACGATCCACCAGAAAGAGATCATACTCACTGCGTTAATAATTTTACCGCGACTGTACAGGCTCTCGCTGCACTCGAACTGTGTAATAACTGCAGAACATAGGCTTTAAATTACACACCGATAATATGACATCACATTCCACGTTTCACAAATTCACATACCTGATCGAACCAAGACCGGAATAAATGCCCCAAATCACACGACTCCACTAGGGAAAGGCTACCAGGACGCCAAGAGCAACACACTCCGTCATTTGAGCGTTGCACTTATATTTGGAAGCACAATCATGGTAATCATCAACCAGCCGGTTACCTGCCACCGCTAAATCTACTAGGCAGATATTTCCAAGTCTCCACCAGGGGGAGTTATAGGCCAAATTCCCAAGCCACTACAATCCGCCCCATCCACTTGCATCGTCGTCCCGACGATGAATCCTTAACCCATGAATCTCAGCTCCAGTGTCTAAACCATAAAGTGGCATTAGGCACAATCATATGGGAATTCATAGCCCCTTGCTCTCTACCCCACACTGCTACAGACAACCGGTGCAGGTTGGGATGTCGTCCAGCAGTAACACGGGTTGTCCTCCTCAATCCATCGTCCCCCGCCTGATCTTCCACTTCTGCATTAGGGCTAGGTACTGAGGCCACTGGTTGCCCCAGCCTGTTAGTACAACCGTCACTGTCATTAAATTGGCTAGAGGGTGGAATTAGGGAGGTAATAGATGTCCCAGGAACAGGGGGCATAGATGCTAGTCCAGCTTGAGCGACGAAAGGCCCGGACACCAGGACCCAGCCATCCTCCAGCTCTTCCTCTTCATCCTCCAAGGGCAACACCGCATCTGCTTGACCACCTCCTGCCAAACTACTCTCTGAGCTGTGAGTGGCCATATACGGCTTCAACAAAGTGTGATGTACATGCTTGATCCTACTCAGGTCATGGGCTGGTGCAATTGTGTACACTGCTCCTCTCTCACTGGGGGCTTTTAGCACCTGGTAGCGTACCGAACTCCAGCAATCTTGAATCTTATTACGGCCTCGCCTGGAGTGGTCACGCAACAATACTAGTTGTCCCTCCTTCAGGGGAACCTCTTGCACATGACAGTCATGGTTTCTCCTCCGGTAGTCAGCCACCACTCTCGTTCGATGTCTTACTCCTTCAAATGCCATCTGGAGTCTGACTTGATGCTCTGTGACCCAGTCGTGTATTTGGCCTGCCACCGGGCCCTCAATCCTACCTAGCAAGAAATCCACAGGCAGCTTTGGATCTTGGCCAAACATCAAATAATAAGGGGTCTCACCCGTGGACTGGTGGGGGGTAGTATTATAAAAAAACAGTAGCTGGGGGAGACAAGCAGTCCAATCCCTCTTCCTTGTTGCAGGCAGAGTCCGCAAAAGATTGTGTAGAGTTCGGTTAAACCGTTCACACTGTCCATTGCCTGCAGGATGATACGGGGTAGTTCGTGACTTGGAGATACCATATAGGCCACACAATTGCTGGATCAAAGAGCTCTCAAAACTCCGTCCCTGATCGGAGTGCAGCCGGCTTGGTACCCCAAATTTATAAAACCACTCTGTAACTAAAACATGAGCCACTGTAGAAGCACGTTGGTCACGAGTGGGAACAGCTTGAGTGAATTTTGAGAAAATGTCAGTCATGATGAGCACATTCTCCATTCCATTTTGGGCCGGCTCAAGGAGGGTAAAATCAATGGCCAGCGTCTCATTCGGGCATGACGCAAGGAGGTGGTTCATAAAGGTACGTACCACTGGCTGAGAGTCCTTCGACACCTGGCATTGATCACACACCTGGCACCATTGTCTCACCTCCAAAGACATCCCAGGCCAGTAACACCGCTGTCGAACCAACTCCAGGGTTCGTTCCACCCCTTGATGTCCATGCCCCTGGTGCAACTGAGTGAGCACTTCTCTCTTCAATGACATCGGGAGGACCAGCTGCAGCACTTCCTCACCCCCACCAGGACGTAATATGCGACGATATAACACTCCCTCCTGCTCCACAAAACGATCCCACTGTCTCAGTAGTGATAACACTGGCTTCGTGAGCTTCTGCCGCTCCTCGGATGTCGGCTGGCGTTTTCTCCCCCAAAAGGACAACAACTCCCTGATGACAGGGTCCTCTTTCTGCAAAGCACACAAACTAGCAGAGGCATAACAGGGTAAAACAGAAATGGCTGCTTGCACTACCTGAGAAGCAGGTTCCACAGTAATTTGGTGAAAAGAAGCCAGCTCTGGGTAGCTCTCCAACGTTCCCACTTCAGTAGGCTCCACATATTGTCGAGAGAGGGCATCGGCATTCTGATTCACTTTGCCAGACCTGTACCTGATGACATAATCAAACCCAGCCAATTGGGCTACCCAGTGCTGCTCCGTAACACCCAATTTCGCAGTGGCAAGATGGCTTAACGGATTGTTGTCAGTGTACTAAAACACTTCTGGCCCAACAAATATTCCCGAAACTTTTCGTCATGGCCCATTTTAGGGCCAGGAATTCCAGCTTCATTGAACTATAATTCGTCATATTACGTTCGGCAGGTCTCAAACTGCGGCTGGCGTAGGCAATAGGTCTAATTTTGCCCTCCTGCTCCTGAGAAAGAACAGCGCCCAAGCCATGATGACTGGCATCAACCTCTAGAATGAAGGGTAGAGAAAAGTTAGCATAAGCCAAAACTGGCGCTGTAATGAGCTTCCTTTTAAGGCCCTCAAAGCTGTTCTCACATTCCCCAGTCCATACTGCAGGGAGACTCTTTCCAGAACCCTTCCTCTTCTTTGAGCCCACCAATTCAGCTACCAGATGATGTAGCGGGGCTGCCAGTGCTGCAAATCCCTCCACAAACCATCTATAATAGCTCGCAAATCCGAGGAAGGACCTTAACTCCGAGACGTGTGCAGGCCTTCTCCACTCAGCCACAGCCGTAATTTTCTCAGGGTCTGTGGAGACCCCATCCGGAGAGATTACATGCCCCAAGTAACCCACCTCTCGTTTGAGGAATGAACACTTATCCAGCTTGGCTTTCAGGCCTTGTTGGTTTAGCCGCTCCAGCACACTTTCCAGCCGAACTAGATGTTCTGTAACAGAGGGAGAGAACACAATAATATCATCCAAGTACAATAAGAGCGACTGGCAATGCTGGGCCCCAAACATCCTCTCCATCAGCCTCTGAAAGGTACTTGGAGCATTGCACAGGCCAAAGGCCATCCGATTCCACTCGAAGAGGCCAAAGGGGGTACAAAAGGCCGTTTTGGGCTTATCTTTTTCAGTCACTGGAACTTGATTATACCCACTCGCCAAGTCCATCGTTGTAAACCACTGAGCACCAGCGAGGGCATCAAGAGACTCTTCAATTCTAGGAAGAGGGAACGCATCTTTCCTAGTCTTACCATTCAGTTGCCGATAATCCACACACATTCTGAGGCTACCATCCTTCTTCTTGACTAAAACAATGGGGGAGGCATAGAGGCTACTACTCTCCCGGATGATTTGTGCCTCTAACAGCTGATTAATGTGGGCCTTAACGGTTTCATAATCGGAAGGAGGAATACGGCGGTACCTCTGCCTAACTGGGGTCTCATCGATTAAAGGGATGTCATGAGAAATCAACGTAGTACAACCCAAATCTGTGTCATAAGAAGAAAAAACAGAACTATATTTGTTAAGCAGCAACCATACGTCATACTGATCTTGTTCCGGAAGGGAAGACAGATCTAAAGCATTTATCCTATCTTGGATAGTATAAACTTCCAGAGAAGACACGGTTGCAGTGACAGTCCTAACCTCTTTGACCTCAGCTGGTAAACTAACAACACTGATCATAGCGAGAGTACCAATTACCGTACGAGGAAATAATACAACGTCGGTAGTCCCCACATTGACGACTGGGATATATACCGTACTACAAGTTACCCCAACCAGTGATGGAGATGCCAACAGTCCAGCTGGTAGCCCGGTGCTTGGAGGTTCAAACAAAACGGAAAGCCCAGCGTACTGGGCAGAACACGTAACAGGCACAAGTTTAATAGTACCACCTGGGACACGACAAACCCTTCTCCCCCGCACTCTTACTTGACCTAAAGTGTCCCAGGAGGGCTCTGCCTTAGCATGATGACACTGCTGTAAAGCCTGGCGGACTGGACTTGGGGCCCGTGTGACTAAAGGTACCTCCAACAATGCAGAACCATATTCTCCAAAGAGCTCGGCATAACATTCTTTGCGGACATTCATCCCGATAACCCCCGGCACTCTGGAACTACCCCCTGGATGGTCTTTAACTACCAACACCCCACGTCTAGGCATTACCTTCCCATAAAGCTCCACATCCACCTCAATATACCCTACATATGGTATGGCTAGGCCATTGGCAGCCTGAAGCTGTAGCCAATGACAAGACTGAAGCCGAGCAGGCCCCAAAGCCATAAAATGCTCAGAGAAAAAACCCTCCGTTATGGTAGACACCATCGACCCAGTGTCCACCAAACATGACACGACAACACCCCCCATGACTACCTCAACATGAGGACAAGACGACATCAACTGAGGAATAGACTTTGCTTCTAAGGCAGCCTTTGAGCCCATCATACCCCCAGCCGAGCGATGGCTCAACAGCTCGGTGGGTATTCGTTTTCCGACGGCCGGCCCAAACTACCAGAAGTACCCCCATGAGGCGGCATACCAAAGGAGGACTGGGACTGAGACAAAACCCTCTCCCCATCACACTCTCGGGCATAATGGCCCGGTTTTTGACATCGTCTACAAATAATCGAGCCCCCCCGTGGTGAAGGGCCCTGGCTACGCTGTCTCTGTAGCACTCTGAAATTTTGGGTAAGCTGGTCAAGTTGGCTTTGCTGTTGTTTCAACATTTCTTTCAATTTTGTGAGTTCTGTACTAGAGGTAACACCAGGGGTAGGTATTCTCCCCTGAACCCCACACTGGAACCCATATGCTAAGGAGACCGACTGGCTACGATCCCGAATGCCTACTGATGTTCCCTCACGTTCCCACCTAATCGCCTCCCTGCGAACATCCAACAAACCAGAATCAGGTTTATCACGAACAAAACGTTTCAATTCCCTACGGAGAGCACAGTCATAGACATACTCCACAAATTGATCACGTAATAAAGTGTCTGCATTAGGCATAACGTGGGGGGCATTCTTTTTAACCTTCTCCATTAAACTCAATAAGGCATGTGAAAACTCCTGCAATGACTCACCATCCTGTTGCTTTCGGGAGAAGAACGCTTCTTGTAGAGCTACATAGGACTGAGAACACCCATAAAGTTCCTGCAAAATAGTTAGAATTTTCACAGGATCCTCCCTCTCCTCCTGTGATCGGTATTTAATCTCCTCTCTGGCTTCCCCTTCTAAATGATCATACATAAAAAATGCTCGATCAACCGAAGATATGTGCCGGGCACGTACACTAGACTCTACTTCTTCTATCCACTCAAGTAGGCTTAAACCACTCCTGCCTCTAAACATTGAACAACGCCTTTCCCTAGGGACATATACCACTCTCTCAGTGGTCGGGAAGGCAGAAGAGGGAACACTGAGTGCCGGAGCATTACTGCTTGTAGGGCCTACGGGTGCTGCTTGACGCAGACGTGCATTATCTGCCTCCAACCGGGCTACCAACTCCTGCAACTGTTGCAAGTCCTCTGCCATGACGGCTGCAAAAAAACAAAAACAAAAACAAAAAACAACAAACAACAAAACAAAAAAACAAAAACAAACGCTTAACCTAGTGAAGCCTACTGCTGTTTTGTCTACAAAAAAAAAACTGTTTACGTCAGGCAGAACGTCTCAGCCTCAGCTGGAAAAGGATCCTGCCGACTACGCCAGAATGTGGCGGTACTGGTAAGGCGGGGAGCCAACTGATAACTATGATGTAGCCAACTACGCCACCTAGGGACTTTCACCCCAGGATATATTAATAATCAGAGTAACAAAACCCAGGTTCGTTCTCCCCAGAGAGGACTGAGACAGTTCTGCCAGTAATTAAAACAACTGTTTATTATATTAAAATATAATCCACATGACAATCATCAAGTTCCATCAATACATTTACCTTTCACATTACCCACACAAAGAAAAAGGTACTAAAAATAAAAAAAATAAAGAAAATAACAAAGATGCAAACACTGAGGACAGCACTCGGGTCGTCGAAGGCACTAACAGCAAAAGAAGGAATCTTGACCCACCCCAACCAGTAGTCTACTCACTACAACCACACACACATTGGTGTTACACACTAGAAAGAAACTCAAGTGTTAAACAGTACACCCCAAATAGAGAGGTGGGCAAAGTACCCTTCTACCAATGGCCACAGGAGACCCCCCAAGCGCGTACCTCAATTATAAATATACAAAAAAATTCCATAAAATCAACCACGAGGGCAAATGTAAATACCTCAAATTATTGCATAAACAATTTGCGAGTTCTTCAGTAAACTCCCCCTTTGGGAAGCACTTCGTCCACAAAACACATGTATAAAATAAAAAGAAAAAAATCAAGACTAAGAGAAAATCCCAAACAACGAGAAAACCAAAAAGGTAACAAAATTCAAAATTAGAAACAAAACAGCAGCGTGATCTGGGTCCGTGTGTCCTACCATTAATGATACGCTTCCACCGCTCAGAGCTGGAAGTCGTCTGTCAGGCGCGTCCCTCTGCCCTGCACGCATATACACACAGCCGTGGGATTTAAGTTTATTTTATAAATGTGAAACGATCCACCAGAAAGAGATCATACTCACTGCGTTAATAATTTTACTGCGACTGTGCAGGCTCTCGCTGCACTCGAACTGTGTAATAACTGCAGAACATAGGCTTTAAATTACACACCGATAATATGACATCACATTCCACGTTTCACAAATTCACATACCTGATCGAACCAAGACCGGAATAAATGCCCCAAATCACACGACGCCACTAGGGAAAGGCTACCAGGACGCCAAGAGCAACACACTCCGTCATTTGAGCGTTGCACTTATATTTGGAAGCACAATCATGGTAATCATCAACCAGCCGGTTACCTGCCACCGCTAAATCTACTAGGCAGATATTTCCAAGTCTGCACCAGGGGGAGTTATAGGCCAAATTCCCAAGCCACTACACATGGCAACAGGTTCTATACGGCATGACAAAACTTGTTATGAAAGGAATAAAAGCAGCGTTGCATACACTTCAAAATCTGTCTGCTGCATGTACTTGCTTGATTACACACACTGGCATGTTTGGAAGCAGCCCTGTGCGAATCTGTGTGTTTACATGTGCGTGCATGCTGAGCTTTCTCGTCATCAAGACAGGTACACCTGTCAAACGTCGGCAGGAGCTCTAGAGCTCAGCTCAGTCTAAGATCCATCAATTCCAAAACAAACAGGAAAATCTCTAGTGGCCCCTGCCGCCCTGCAAATCATTACCAGATAACATGCCTGAGAGGTGAGGAGCCGACAGGGAAGGGCAAGGATCAGAGAGCTGTGCTGAAGGCTAATTAACTCCTCCACAAGCCTGCCAATCGATGCAAACATCCCCTTGATTGATTCTAAGTCTGAGAGCAGAGAAACTCAAGGGTTTTTCTTAGAATTTACCCCAGTTCTCAACCACCTACCTGTATAGTTGCTTTGCCTGCGCCCAACTATGGGAGGTGAATGTCAAATGTTTAATCCGTGGTGGCGCTCATTCACAGAACTTGTGTCTAAGCCAATTATCTCCCCTTGCTAAGGAATGTTAAGGAGTGGTCTCATTGACAGCAGATCAGCCTGGACATGTGTCCAACAGTGAATAAAGTTAGAGGAGTGAGTGAAAGATTGTGTAGGCCAATTGCCAGGAGACAGACAGACAGTTTCAAAGTCAGAGAGAAATAGAAAGGGAAAGTACTCCTTGTCAAAGGTAATTAAAGACGAGTCACCCTTCAAATGGAGAGGAATAGAGAGCAGTCTAGAAAGATATGGAGTGGATATTGTTTTTCACTCAAGCTCAGAGATAAAAGCAGGGACATTCAGTTATCTCAGTTATCAACCAAACAGTTATACTTAACATACACTGAGTTACTTCAATACACAACTACAATACACACGGGTGAATCTCACAAAATCTGCCAATAACATGTCCAAGTTACTGGGGTTTTTATTACATTGTCTCACAACAATTAAGCACATTTCCCCAACAATTCTCATTACCCTAATGCAAAAATATATAATATAATATTATAATATGTATGTTATATATATATGTATAATAACTGAATTTTCACTACTGTAATGAGATAAAAATTATGTATTATTTAAATGGTAAAGTATTTATACATCATAGTGGTATTTGTAGTACTGCCTTTAAGCTGATAAAAAAAATCATTATTTTACAGTCATTTTTACTCTAAAATCTAATGATAATCTAACTAAAACTAATGAATCAACATGATCACATGGGAAATCGACATGCTGCTTCCGAATTTTGTGTATCCTGTAATCAACTAATACTGCTGAATTACTGACCACACCAATCAGACATTTTTGCGTCAATTCAAACAATTTCACCTGTCCTCTTGTTGTTACTGATAGTGAGGGAAGCACTCCCACAGGGAAGTATCTTGGCGCCAGTGCTATTTAATCTGTATGTTTCAGACATTCCACCAACAAAGGCGAAAAAGTTCCAATATGCAGATAATTTGGCACTAGCGTACCAGGCAAAGACTCTAGTTGAGTGTGAAAAGGCCCTGGAGGAGGAACTGTACATCTTGAATCAGTACTTTCAAAAGTGGCGATTACAACCAAATCCAAGTAAAACAAAAGTATGTGCTTTTCACCTGACCACATGTTAAATTTGATGATGCAGAAATCCAACACTTAGATCACCCTAAATACTTTGCCGTTATATTATGTAGATCGGACACTGACATATAAACATCATCTTGAAAAGGCAGCCAAGAAAGTCACCTCCCATGTTAACCTAGTAAGGAAACTAGTGGGTAAAAAATGGGGAGCCAGTGATCACACTATTTGCACTGCAACATTAGCTCTTGTCTATTCAGCTGCTGAGTATTGTGCACCAGTGTGGCTAAACAGTGTACACACTACCAAGGTAGATGTTCATCTGAACAGCGCTATGTGCTTGATCTCAAGTTAACCAAGTCAACTCAGTTATCTTGGCTGCCAGTACTCACCAATATTGCTCCATCTAAACTGAGGCATGAAGCTGAAGCCATACGTGAATATGAGTATTGCTGGCGATACGGGAACTCCCTCCTATATCACATACTTTTAGATCTTCCAGATATTAGACTCTGCTCATGGAGACCAGTCTGAATACTTGACTGGGTTCAAGGAGGAGCAGAATTCTGTATGGAAGAGAGGTGGTGAGAACAGTGGATCTATTCCTTGCATTCCTTATTTCAGCAGCAGAACTTTCAACATCCTGTCATTGAATTCAGTCTGAATTAAATGTCCAGACACAAGATGGTAATTAGAATATAGGTTTTGACAAAATTATGTCAAAAAATCTTAATGGTCTTAAAATTATAATTTTTATTGTGCAAAATTGTTAGACCCTCAGATTCGTTTGACCCCACACAGGATAATCTGTATGAATGTAAAAGGCCCTTGGTCCCTTGAACCCCTAGAGTTCTGACACACTTGCCGCAAATTTTCCATTCAATATTTTAAAATAGAAATGAGCTTGCGATATGCAGCAAATGTTTGCCCAAAGTTTGCAGCTCTTCACCATTAGTTGCCAACCTACAGCAAACCTTTGGTGACAATGAAGATTTTGCCACAATCTTTTCCTATATATGGCATAAAGTTTGCCAGAACTCTCAATTTTTGTAAGGGCAGGGAGGCAAAGCAAGCATAACGAGAGACTAGCAGAAATTTTGTACACCTTGGACTGTATTAGTGCTGGAGCCTTAGCTAACATTCTCAGTTTAACCTTCCTCCCAGCAGCCACAGTTATCCTGCTCTGAAAATGATCTCTAAGCCCTCATTCAGCTGTGTGTGAGAGCTCTTAATTCTCTCTAGCTAAACACATTCTCTCTCTCTCTCTTGCTCTCTCTCACCCTCTCTCACCAGCCTTGACTTTACTAGCTGGGGAAATCTCTTGCGGTTTGCACTGTGGCTACCTGCTGTCTTGTCTGGCACAGGATTTGGGAACCCACACAGACAAGACATGCAGTGTAGGACAGGAATGGCCACCACAGAAAGTGATAGCAGGATCTCATGAGCTGAAAAACAAAGGATAACTACCACTGAGCTACGGTGAGGACAATCCTGAAACTGTCGATGTGTGTGTGTGTGTGTGTGTGTGTGTGTGTGTGTGTGTGTGTGTGTGTGTGGTTTCTAGAATGTGACTGTGTTTCTAACACTTCATAGAACATCTACAACTGTTGCTTTCTTTTTGACTGTAGCAGAGCTCACTTTCCCAGCATGCTGAGGCTGCCCTCTCTTGTTTTGGACCTTTAAATCACCCTGAAACCACAGAATGGTTTTCTGGGATAAATACAATTTTTGAATCAAACACATAAGGGTGGGTGGTATGACCAAAATCTTAAATAAAGGTATTAGCAATTTGATTTATGACATACCTATATCTATACAAGTTATACATTTTTATATATATTATATATATATATATATAATATATATAATTTTATATTGAATTAAGTTTTATATTGAAGTGATTTTTGCTGCAAATGTATAATATATATATATATATATACTGTATATAGCCTTACAAACTCCCCTCTATTGGGGGTATTTTTTACAGTACTGGCCAGAAGTGGTGTTTTAGTGGTGCTATAGATAGCTGTATAGATGTGCAATCACCTCTTTAGATAGCTTGGGTTTGATCTTATAAACCACGACAGAGAAAGAGATAAATTGCATTTTGACTTCAACAAGACCATTGCATTATCTTTACTCATAATTTTAACCAAGCCAAGACAGTCTGTTATACAAAGACTTCATGCTCATTACCTCACCATGGTTGAGTCAATTTCCAAAGCTGCTCTAATGAGTCTGATAGCCGAGCCTCCTCTAAAGAGACAACTGGGGTAATTGTGTTTCTAAACAAGCTCAACTTTGTTTGGGTTGCAGGTGTCTTTCTATTGTGTTTCCAAGTTTACTACTCCACAGATTTTACATTTGACATTTAAACAGATTTCTTTTTGACGTTTTTGACTATTCTGTCATCATTTAGTACCTTTAAGGCTATAAGCAGACGTAGTGTGACTTCTTAGTGTGAAGTTTTAGTGTGACTTACTGTACAAAAGCATTTTAGCATCATGTTTGACACTGTTGTAATCAACCGATGGCTTTCATGGAAGTGAAAGAGTACAATAAACTACAGATACAATACAGCCAATTTCAAATAAGCTAGCCAATGCAAGATGTCTAAAAAAATCTTTTAACATTCTCTTAAAGTGAACTATCAATCAACATTGAGCACACTTTCTCCACTGCAGATGACAGATCCATAGTGAATGCTCTCAAGTGTGAGATTAGACTAATCAAATCAAACCAACATAATGAATTAAAATTGCATATATTTGTATACTTCTGCTAAAATTCATAAGAGCATTAATTTGGCAAATTGTTTTCAATTTGCACTCACAATCAGTCTCACAATCATGTTAAATAGCAAGCTGCAGTGTACAACAAGAATATTAAACCATATTGCACTGTAATCCCATAATCTTGGCTGTGGCAGGGACCTATTTCCTGCTCCATTTAATCCCTAATCACATTGAGTCTTCATACAGTCATTCTTACTGTATTCAAATTTGATAAGACACTCATTGATTATATCTTGGCGAGGATACACAATGTGGAGGATACTTAGATTTTTAACTAGACGTAGTAAATTTGATTGGCAAGACATTTGAATAGGTTGAGGGCTGGGGTAAAGGTAAATTAGGCTGAGTCATTGTGGATGGGGTTGGGGAATGGGAGGTTGCATTGTGGGGTGAAGGTAAATGAGGCTAAATCATGGTGGACCAGGTTGGGGGATGGGAGGTTGAGTTGTTGGGCAAACATAAATGAGGCTGACTCATGCTTTGCGGGGTTGGGGGATGGAAGGTTGAGTTGTGGGGCGAAGGTAAATGTGGTGAAATCATGGTAGACCAGGTTGAGTGATGGGAGGTTGAGTTGTGGTGTGAAGGCAGGGCTGGACTGGTAATCTGGCATACTGGGCATTTTCCTGGTGGGCCGATGCACTTTGGGGCCGCTCAAGGCCGGACTGGCCATCGGGAGAACTGAGCGGGCCGGTGGATCGACCGTGAAACAGGCCGAATGGGCCTCGATAAGCTAAAATGAGCCGCTGCGTTATGCAGAAAAGGACAGCAAACACCCCCCACCCCGCTCAACAACTTTTGGGCCAGTTGCTATGTAAAATCCCAGGTCAATTTCTCTTCCCAGTCCAGCCCCACATGAAAGTAAATGAGGCTGAGTCATAGTGGATGGGGTTGGGGAATGGGAAGTTGAGTTGTTGGGCGAATGTAAAAGAGGCCGACTCATGGTCGATGGTGTTGTGGGATGGGAGGTTGAGTTGTGGGGCAAAGATAAATGAGGTTGCTGTAAGGAGGGCCAAGTGATAGTCATGGTGGGCCAGAAGGTGGGGGGGGGGGGGGGGGTGGGGGCTTGTGATTTGCGGTGGGCCAGGCTCGTGATTAGGTGGGCTTCACGGTTGGAGGGCTTGTGATTTGGGGTGGGCCAGGCTTGTGATTAGGTGGGCCAGCCTAGCTCTACACCCCCCCATCTGATGTCAGAGTTGGTCTTCCATGGTGGTAAACCACTATAAGCCAGCTGTGGCACGGTGGAGGGCGGGACCGGCGCGTGATTGCGCACGCCCGGTCCCGTATCAGGCTAAATTGAGCCGTCAAGAGGGATAAAGGCCACTCGCAGACGGAGATCGAGAGAGAGAGAGCTTAATCAGCAGACATGTCTGCTGTCCTAAATGTTTGTTTTAAGTTCTTCATTAAATTATTATTTATGTTGACAAGCCGGTTTCTCGCCTCTTCCTTGCCCATGAATTATGATCTTCTTTACATTGGTGCCGAAACCCGGGAAGGAAGAGGGATACGCCGTAGCGGAGTTCTCGCCACTTCTCAATGGAGCAGCCGCGGCCATCTGCCGGGGGACGGAGGAGCCCAGCCGCCTGGACGCGGAGGAACGGCCGCCGACCGCGAGGGGAGGAGGGGCTCCTGGCCGACCGCCTGGAGCGGTTAGGGCCGCTGCCAGGGGCGGGGGAGTTCCCTACTGGCCGCTGGAACGCGGCGGGGTTGGAGACTGCCGACCGCGTGCGGGGAGGGGCTCGCCGCCGACCGCCTGGAGCGGGAGAACCGCTGCCAGGGGCGGGGGGAGGCCCCTTCGACACACCGGGAACGCGGCGGGGCGTTCCGTCCGCCAGGGGCTGAGGACTGCCTCCGATCTGCCCGGAGAGGCGCGGCTGTTGTCCTGTAGAGGGTGGAGAAGTGGCTGAGGAACGAGCTACGGCGTATCAGAGAACCGGCGAGTACATTTTTTTTCTTTCTTTCCTTTAATCTCTCTCTCCTCTCTCTCTCGATACCGCTCTGCGTTGGCCTTTTCCCTCTTTTTTAAATTATGGTGTCTGTGGGAGGGGAGGTACTGCCCAGTGCAGGAACCCTCCCCCCCCCTCCTATTTTTTTGTTTCCTTCCCCTTGCCCCCTCCCTCGTCCAGGCTGATGGGGGATGACCGCCGGCAGACCGCGCGGGAGGCGCCCCCCACCCCCAGGGGATGTACGTCAGGCCGGGGGTCCCCAGCCTGAGAGAACGGGGGAGGAATGTGGCACGGTGGAGGGCGGGACCGGCGCGTGATTGCGCACGCCCGGTCCCGTATCAGGCTAAATTGAGCCGTCAAGAGGGATAAAGGCCACTCGCAGACGGAGATCGAGAGAGAGAGAGCTTAATCAGCAGACATGTCTGCTGTCCTAAATGTTTGTTTTAAGTTCTTCATTAAATTATTATTTATGTTGACAAGCCGGTTTCTCGCCTCTTCCTTGCCCATGAATTATGATCTTCTTTACACCAGCTAAACTGTGAACTTGAACATAGTCAATTTAGTCTCCAGTATTTAGTTGAAATGCTCGGAATAAGATTACCCTGGATCTTACAGGGTCGCAAGGTGTATTTTTGACTCTAACCAGTTTAAGTATGATTGTCATTAATAATGTGACCAAAGAAGGAGTGAGTGATGGTGCCCTCTAGCAGCCATGTGCTATAACAACATTCCCGCAAATGAGTTTCTGTCCAACTGAAAAAAGTCTAATAGACTAAGAATATACAATTATGTTGTGGCATAAAACATCTGCAAGATTATATGATCATTCTGCTGAAATGACAAAGTTGTTTGGTTTAGTTCTGCCTGGTCAGGCAGCAAAACTTGGGAGGAAAAACAGCTCTTAGGCAGCTTAACAGGTATTATGAGGATTTGAAAAAGGTATTATGTGGTGTGTTTGAGGTGGAAGGTCGCAGATAAAAAGAGCAACCTGGATTTCACATAGCATATCACTGCCAGGCGGGTGGCTTCACAGTGGCTAAAGACACCATTATAGGTACTAGAAAAGGCCCTGAGGTAAAGACTTAACAGGACTAAAGCTTAAACACAAGTAAACAAACGTGTGAGGAGAATGTGTGAGATTCTAGCTATTCTATTCTGTGTATTAAACTGTTTGATATATTAAATTTGACTTATCTTAATAACTTAACTAATTGATATCAAGTCCACATCATGGCAACAGCTGCTGATGAGACTCAACAGTACAATGCTGTGAAAAAGCAACCCCCCCACCAACCTTCCAAAATGTATCCAAGAGCACAGCGACAACTCATCCAGGAAGTCACAAAAAGCCAAGGACAACATCCAAGGAACTGCAGGCCTCTCTTGCATCAATAAAGTTCACTGTTCATTACTCCACTATCAGAAAGACACTGGGCATAAATGCCATCCATGGAAGAGTGGTGAGGCAAAAACCACAGCTAATCCAGAAGAACATCAAGGCTCATCTGAATTTTGCCAAAACACACCTTGATGATCCTCAAACCTTTTGGGAGCATGTTCTGTGGACTGATGTGTTGAAAGTGGAACTTTTTGGAAGGCGGGGTCCTGTTACATCTGGTGTAAATCCAACACAGAATTTCACAGAAAGATCATCATACATACGGTCAAGCATGGTGGTGGTAGTGTGATGGTGTGGGGATGATTTGCTGCTTCAGGGCCAGGGTGACTTGCAATAATTGAGGGAAACATAAATTCTGCTCTCTGCCAGAAAATCCTAAAGGAGAACATCTGATCATCAGTCTGTGATTTGAAGCTCAAGGGCAATTGGATTATGCAGCAAGACAAAGATCCAAAGCATAAGGGTAGGAGTAAAGATTTGGAGTGGCCTAGTCAAAGTCCTGGCTTAAACCCGATTGAGATGCTGTGGCAAGACATTAAACAGGCAGTTAATGGTCAAAAATCCTCCATTGTGTCTGAACTAAAGCAGTTCTGCGATGAAGAATGGGCCAAAATTCCACAATAGCGTTGTGAAAGACTGATCTCCAGTTATCGGAAGCGTTTGGTTGCAGTTATTGCTGCTAAAGGTGGTAAAACCAGCTATTAAGTTTAAAGGGGCAGTTCGTTTTTTACATGGGTGATATAGGTTTTATGTTATATCTCGCTTGAAAATCTAAAACAATTTAGTATGAAAAATACACAAAAATAGAAGAAATCAGGAAGAGGGCAAATACTTTTCACATCACTGTATATACAGTATATATATGGTTTGGTAATCTTATGATTTATATTGACCTTTGATTGAATAAGAAAATCTGTTCTTTATGACAGGAAATAGGGGCACTTTAAATCCTTTAGAGTGATTCACTGTCAGGGTTTGGCTTTTTCTTCCACAGTTTGGAGGAGACGGGAGCCCAGGGGAAAATTAGCCATGCTGACGCCATGGAGATTGTTTCTCTGCCAGATGGCTCTAAACATATTCTATCACATCGCAAAAGGTAAACACATCTTAGAAAATCAGAATATGTTACAACAGCTACATGACTCTGAATCAGTGCTCTGTGATAATTTGACTGTTAGTGAACAAATATATGTGCTACAAATGTTTGTGAGGCTTGAACGACTCTATTCTAGTATTGAGTATTATTGAGTGTCCACTCAAATGCCTGTAGTCTTATATTATTACAGATGTTTTTTTTTCTGTTATGGATTGATTTTGTGGATGATTTGTGCTGTTCTAATAATCTAATCAGTCTCTTGTCTGAATGGCAGCCAGCCTATGCCTTGGTGGTGAGGATATATTTGCCACAGTCAGAGAGAATAGTCCAACAGGAGAGTTCATAGCCAACCTCAGTATCAATGGAGACCCAGAAACAAATAGCATTCGTCTATGTCTCACGGGAGAGAGTGCTGATTGGTTCTACCTGGAGGGCCGAACAATCAGACTGAACTCATCACTTTCTAGGACTTTAGATCGAGAGGTGATTAAAACAAGTTTTGTGATATCATCATATGGAAGGACTTTAAAAAAGCAGGAAAGCAGTAGAGGTGTTATGAGCCAAAGTGTTTGTTGAAATCCAGTGGTTATTTGTTGATTATATTTTAGTTTAGTAATAAGTATAATTATTGAAATTATTAATTCTATGCAAAATATACTCTAACCTGTCCATGTAACCTAATAATTTTTTGTTGTTGTTGTGATCTACTTTATAGGTCCTTGGATCAGTCCTGATAGCTGCTTTGGCATGTTACGAAGATGAAACAATACGGGTACCATTCTAAAAAGTCTGTTTTATCAACTTAAACAGAGTAGTATACTAGCCTTCTTATTCTAAAACTAATGATACTCAGTTCTACTTTAATTAGTAGTGTATCCTGAGTTTGAAAGCCTATGGGCAGATTTAGTTTGTTTTATTGTTATATTTAACCATATTTAACCATATTCAAAGTAGCACTGCTCACTCAACCAACAAGTGTCCAAACTTTTGACTGGTTGTGTACATGAAACATTTTTCCAATATAAAAAGTAACTAAAAACACTTAGAGCATTGCTGTTATTATATTATTCTTATTCTTATTTCAGAGTCGATACAGAATCATGGTGGAGATATTGAATGAAAATGACAACATGCCACACTTTCTTGAAGACACCATTCAGCCGAGAAACATAAGCGAGGTAAAGTAATTTCTGTCCATCTTTATGGTGTGTTCACATCAAGTCAGAATTACTGTAATTACAAGATTCCAGCTAGTAAAAAGTGTTCATGCCTTTGTAGAGCAAGTTGTAAACTCGGAATTCTATGAAAGCTCCGACTTCACAGTCATGACCTGATACTTGATCTCACACAGTCACTCTTCCCACAGTTGATGGCTGTAAATTCGATGGTGTTCACAGTGAAAGCCAAAGATGCTGATGGAGACACGATCACTTATATGACTGATAAATCCTCAGTGAGTGACACATATAATAAGAACAAAATTACAGGGGACAGGCTGAACAACACCTGTGCAGTAGCCTAGAATCAATCTGTCTGCACAAAAAAGCAAATAAATACAACTAAAAAAAAGTGTGTGAATTTTTAGTGAATGGCGTCAGTTCCCCTCAAGTTCACCTAAGTGTCCTAGCAGAGTAACCATAGGTGTAGTTCATCACATAACTGTGCTTATCTTTCTTTAAAATAACTGCCACTTGACTGATATTTTTGCAATAACATTTTTAATTAGATTAAGTGTCTAAATACCTTTCAGGCCAAGAACATTTGCCCTTATGGTAGGCATTCTCATTATACTGTACATATACATGATATACATTTGCTGTGAATCAATATATTAGCTGACTTTACCTTTAGTGAATTTGACTCACCACAATCCAAGAGAACATTGACAGCACTGTCTCTGTCATATAGCCTGATGCCAGCTACTTCAGAATAGATCTGCCCAACAGTGGGATAGTGATTCTGGACAAACCACTAGACTTTGAGACCAAAACCCAGCTGCAGGTGGTCATATATGCAGTGGTATGTGAACAATATATGAATCAATTACATATGCACTCACAAGACATTCGTGTGGTTGACAATAAGTTTGATTACAAAACCCCAAAAGGTGTTACAGCTTGTATTGTTTATGGATTTTTTTTTTTACATTTACCATCAGGAAATGAACACAAAAGAAAAGTACAGCACAACAGCTACAGTCACAGTGAATGTTCTAGATGGTGATGACCAGTATCCACTGTTCCTGCCCTGCGCTCCTGTATATGAAGATGGTGATCATACCATCTGCACCAACCCTGTCTACACCGTCAACATCACAGAGACAGATGAGGTATATACTCTCATTTCATAATCCAGAACAAAGCTTGAAGGGGATAATGTAATGTTTGAGAGGTTAAACTGTATGTGCATTCAAATGTAATGTTTAAACAGGATTTTCGATTTTAGACTATATGCTCTTTATGTTGCAGGATACTGTTCTGTATTTCTCACCGGGTCCCATACATGCTGAGGATGGAGACAAAGACATCCAGACTCCTCTGGTCTACAGAATACTGCATGGTGAGTTAAATTTCACATATGAGCTCTCAGAGCTCATGAATACTCTTTATTTACCACTTATATTGCATTGATTTATTAGGGGCCAATCAACTTGTTATTATTATTATTATCATAATTATTATCTGTCTGGGAGTCTGTGGCAGCCCATAGAACCCTTGTGAGGAAAGTTGTGAAATTTGGCACACTGATAGAGGATAGTCTGAACAAAAACCATAGCAAAATTGAACTCTCTAATTCAAAACATCTAACATCACCAATAGTTCAAAGTTGCATCACGTTTTGGCCTATACCTTTTAACCACATCCTGAAAGCTCTGCCCACTAAATTTTCTTTAAATTATAATTTTTTTTTTTAACTCCTCTTAGGCCTTATGACCGACTTGCATGAAATTTTGCCATGTACCATCTAGGGACTCTGGTGAAAAAAAGTAATCAAAAGCTTTTTGATAGACATACTGTTCTCGAATACCCATCAATGAAGTCGACAGTGAGTACACCAAAATGGACTAAAGCTGTATCTGTGCAACTACTGGTCAAGAGATATGAAATATGGCTATTTTGCTTATAACTTCTGAATAGTTTAGACTAAAATCATGAAATTGGTCTCTTTAGATTCCTTTTGGCATGCAGAGACAAATGATACCAGATATTCCAAAGTCGGCCATTTTGGGTGTCAGACATTTTTTATTTAGTTGTAAATTGCTGTATTTTACAAAAGAAATGGCATATTATTACCAGCCACAAAACTCCCATTTTGATTTCATGCAGTCTTTGAATTTACTCTCTAATATTGATCAAGATTACAACTTAATGTATATTTTTTCACAGGTGATGACAATGGGAGATTTACAATCGACCCTGAAACAGGAGAGATCACTCTCCGGCAACGTGTGGAAAACAGATTCCTCACCCCATCATTCAGGCTGCGCATAATGGTATGGTAATGATAAATGGTAATTTTAACACATAAATATATTTTATAATTTAATGTGTACAGACAATAAAAGGAAATTGCTTTGAAAAATAAATGTGCCATATTAAATTGTCATTTTGACATAATTACTGTTGATGTCATTTGCAAATACCAACAGGTTGGGCAAGTGAACGACCCCAAGAAATATTCTGTGGCAACAGCACTAGTACATGTGATTTCTGAAAACCAATTTGCTCCTTACTTCAACAAGACCATTTACAAAGGGTTCCTCATCGAGAATGCCAGCCCTGCTACACTGGTCACTACCTACAGGAACCAAGTCCTGGTTGTCCAGGCCATTGATAGAGACTTCAGAGATGTACAGTGGAATTCTTTTTAATACATATATTAAAATAACATTCAAAAATATTATTTAAATAGCATTAAGATGTCAAGGAATCATTCATTAAATGATAGTCTTCACAAATATGTTTTACCTGTCTCCAAACCTTCATTTAAATCATAATTTATAATTTGTATTGATGTTTTGAAGGGAATCAACCCAAAAGTCTACTACACATTGAAACCCATGATGGGCACAGAAAAACTGTATCGCATCACCCAGGATGGCATTGTGATTGCAAAGACTGACCACCTTAGAGCCTTTGATCGACACATCATGGAGGTGACAATGGCTAAATAGGACAATAGGTCCTCAAAAACTACACAGGAACTGTTCATAGCCTTAACATATACAAAATAGCAAGACAAGAGTTTCTATTAATATAGTCTCCATTGATGGGATTACTCTTTTCATGGTATCCCTGATGATCAACCTTTACCACAGGTGATTGCAATAGATGAAGAGTCAGGTGAGACTGCCCATGCTTCAGTAGACATAGAAGTTCTACAGAAGGGGCAACCAGGTAGGTAAATAGAGTAAAAATATATCTAAACACCCATTAGAGACATTCTTTGTTAATTTTAAAATTTATATTTAATTAAGCTCAAACCTTAAGATGGATAATTGACACAAAACTGACAAATAAGGAACAATATAGACAGGTAGACAATATAGTCTACCCTACTTAAAAGAACAGCAAAAATGTCCATGTTTCCATGGTTTAGTCCAGGTCTAGTTGGTGGACATCATCTTCTTTTTCTTCTCTAAACACTCTGGCAGTTCCCAGAAGTCAGTTTGGAGAAGAACGGCTGTTTGGAGACATGAACATGGGTATGGCTGGTGGCATTGCTGCTCTTGTTCTGATAGCGGCCATGACAGCACTTTTTATCCTCCTCTGGCTGGCAAAGAGATGGAGAGAGAGACAGGATCCAGAAGACAGGGGCTCTGTACCACTGGGAAAGCACCCTAATGTAGTAAGTGCTGATATATATCAAAGTAACTGTCTTCTCAGATCATATGCTATACTGTCAAAAATCAATAACTATGAAAACATGTGTAAAACAGTACTATATAAAAGAGCCCACTAAAACAGGTAAATGTGTGAAAGATTCAAAACTGATCAGTGCTTTTTATTATGCATATAGCATTGGGATCAATTTAAATCTGATGTACAGTATGAAAATGTATTCATCCTACCAAAGTTCAAGCAAAACCTTTGCAGTAACTAATAACTAAACAAACTAATAAACTACTAAACTAATTAACTTAAAGTTAACCAAAAAGTTTTTGATTGGAAGAATTGTTGCAAGACTTTCAACAACAAATGAAATACTAAAAACACTATATCACTGCCAAAAAATAAAAAAAACTCCTCCTGTACTTGTCAGCTTCCCCTCACATCCCTCTTTAATTCCTCTTATGTAGAGCTTAAGATGGTTCCAGCAGGTAAGTACTTGACATTAAGTAGCTAGACGTGTTCTGAAGTGCCACTGTCCCTCGTGAAGGTGAGATGTGCTTGCTGGGAAAGTGTGCTGTGCACTCTTTATAAAGGCTGGTTCAAATTAGTTTTTTAATGTGATGGCTTTCAAAAAACACCATTTAATTTGGTACAATGTTTAAGCCAGTCAATATACAGAGCATGATTCCCTGTGTTTGATGATCTGTGGAATATTGCACTTTGTATTTGGTATTGTCTATTGTATATGTGTGCAAAGTGTATTGTGTTTCATCTGCAAGCTTACTCTAAGTATTTTTGAGTGATGTTGTGCAATTGTTATCTTGAAAAGGAAAGTTTGTTAGGACAAACTTTGATGGGCTTTGCCAAAATCCTTGCCCAAAAGTTGGGATGGTTCACAGAAAAATTAAAATTACCTCATCATTTACTCACACTCCTAGATGTGTATGACCAAATTCTTTCTAGCAAGTCAGTCCACTGTCATCCATCTTTGAAATGCTCTCAGGAGGCTATTTCCTGTCATGCCAGTGCAGCTCCTATCTACTTGAATGGAGAAAGACCAAAATCTAAAAAACGGTTGGTCAAGATTACATCAAAGAACATATTTCAAATCAGAAATAAAATCTGACAACACAGTTATCACAAATTGTGGTTCTTTATCTCATATTACGCTTAAAAAACACAGTTGTCCTGGCTTGTGTAGATAATGCGCATAATTGATTGATAGGTGATGTCTGTATCTAAAAGGTGATTGGCTCTTTTAACTGTAAGGCGGGACTTCCCTTCTACATCCGTTTACCGTTGGGGGCTCAGAGCTCCTTGGATGAGCATTCCAATTTCTCCCATTAATTTTAAAAGAAGTGGCCCATCTATGCTAAATAATCTCTGGTATGACTTTCTTTCTTCTGCTGAACACAAACAAAGGTTTTAGAAGAAATACATTTCTTAGCTCTGTAGGTCCTCACATTGAAAGTGAATGGTGGCCAGAAGTTTGGAGATCTAAAAAGAAAATAAAGGCAGCATAAAAGTAATCTACATGACTCCAGTGGTTAAATCCATGTCTTCAGAATTGATATGATAGGTGTGGGTGAGAAACAGATCAATATTGAAGTCCTTTTTACTATAAATCTCCACTTTCACATTGCATTATTTGTACTTATCGCCACTTACTGGGCAAGGAAGAGAACATATAGTGAAAAAGGATTTAAATATTTATCTATTTCTCGACCAAACCTATCATATCGCTTCTGAAGATATGGATTTAACCAATGGAGTCATATGGATTACTTTTATGCTGCCTTTATGTTCTTTTTAGACCTTCAAAGGTCTGGTCACCATTCGTGTGCATTGTATGGACCTACAGAGCTGAGATATTCTTCTATAAGTCTTTGTTTGTGTCCAGCAGAAGAAAGAAAGTCATACACATCTGTGATGGCATGAAGGTGAGAAAATTATGCATGAGAGAATTTTCATTTTTGGGTGAACTATCCCTTTAAATTATTTTAAAAGCATTTAAAATCAAATTTGAATTTTGACATTGGGATTTTAAAACTAAATCCATGTTTGCACAATAACAGTTTATTGGCTTTGTCAAGCAAACATAAATATATATGTTTATGAATTTAGACAAAGGAATACAGACATGTATACATTTTCTATAATCCACACTGACCTCAGCAGTGGAATTGCAAGGTTATTCAAGGAGACCTTACATGTCCTTTCTCTGTGGTCAACAGGTCAATTCAGGATGTTCCATTCCACTCATAGAGGACACCTCCTACCACAACGAGGCGTACGTCGGCCACGAATCCCCAAGTTCCAATAGTTTGACTGGAAAATATGGACTATACACTAAAAGAGATGAAATTCCCCCTCCACCAACCAGGGCATGCGGCTCTAGAGTGTCTGATAGCCCCATGCCCCTCCAAGACATGCTACCCATCCTGGTGATTCCAGAAATAACATCAATAAACAACTCATCCTCTGTTTTATCTTATGGGAAAGCAGCTGAAAAATCAGTTTCTTTTAAGAATGAGGAAGGTCAAGAGATTTTGCCCAGAAAAGATGAAGGGCAGATTTTGATCAGAGATAGTCAAATGGAGACAAGAGAGGATCCTTTCATGCCTGTCTTACGGCAGGCTACTTTCATCACTAAAGCAATGGTGATAGAAAATACTGCAGAAAATTTTGAGAAAGTCTCTGGTGATCACATCTGTTATCCAAATCCTTCTGTAGGTTCCAGAGAAAAATATATAATACAAGGCGATGCAAATTATGGAGATGACAGTGATGATGATGGAAATCCATACAAGGCCATGCTCTCTGTCATTTACAGCAGCGATGATGAAGACACACTGGATGACGAGCCTAATGAACTAATGGTTTATCACAAACATGGACAAAACCAGTTTACAATGGACCAAAAGAAGGAAACTGTATTGGAAAGAGAAGATTCCACCAATAAATCATTTGAACAACTGAAACCAAATGATGAGCCCACAGAGCAGATGAATTTCAAATCTGACTCTTCAACCACAGGAATGTTAACTTTTGTAGATGACTCGATTGAATTTTAATATTTTAAACATGTTTCTATAATGAAAAAGCCAAATCCTTCTACATATAAAAATATGGAAAAGGATCCAAAAGGGAAATAGCAAAAAACTCATAGAAAAATGGTAGTGTATATATTTATATTTCTCTTCTCTTCATGTTGGACTGGTCAAAGAATGCTATGTTTTTTGTGTACTGCACATGATCAGCCTTAATTAAGCACATGATCGAAGCTTGGGCATCTGCCATTAAGAATTTTTTAATATGCTCTTGTTACAGTAAATTTGCATTGACATTTGACGTTTGAATATTGTATCCATCTCTTGTATTTTACGGTAGATTAAGATATTCAGATTGACGTTGCTGTCAAAAATGTAAGTAGACGGAGTACATAATCTAAATAAATTTGTACTATGACTAGAATTTTCTGATTTAACTTGACATTGATTTAATGAACAAAAACACTCAAACAGATATGTTGTAGATGGATGGTTTAAAGAGTCAAATATTGCAGTGACCAAATATGCGGTTAAAAAATTTACTGTAATTTTTCCTGAGACAATTAATTGTAGCATTAGGAAAATAAATACTTAGACCAGCTAGAGAAAATTACAATAGAGTAATATCCATGTTTGACCTGCCCAAAAGGTAAAACTTGTAAAATATTTTGCAATATGATACAATTGTAGTTTGTTTGTAGGACATTCTGGTGAGTAGGGCTTTTGGAGATCTTATGATAGGTAAAATGGCATTCTTAGTATCTCCACATAATCCTGGAGCTAATCTGAATGCTTTTGCTGGCTAAAGAAATCCCTGTATACTGTATTTAACTAAACAACATTTTCTGACTGTAACAATGAATTGAAAGTGTTCTTATGATTGCAATGATTTCAAAGAAAAACAAATATTTTTTTAAGATGTGGAATAGCCACGCTATAAACAATCTCTTATGTTTTATTTTTCTGTCTGTCAACATTACCCACGTTCCATGGGAATGAGGCAGCAACATCACAATCACAGTTGTGAAACATCTCCATTCCCTGATGGTGGGAATGAGACGTTGTGTTGATGTAGTGACTCTAGGGGTCTCTCTTGGGAGTCCCAAAACACCTCAGATCTTTGAGAAAAGGCCTATGAAAATTGGCGAGTGGAATTTGCATGTCACTCGCCGGGACATACGGGTATAAAAGGAGATGGAATGCCCACTCTCATTCAGGTTTTGTGCTGAGGAGCCGAGACAAGGTCCCGGCCATTTCAGTGACTAGTACAGCGTCATGGCAAGAGGGACACAATGGCAGGTTACGACAGTAACCGAGACGTTCCCCTTCTGTCACTCACTCGATGTTGTGTTGATGTAGTGACACTAGGGGTCCCTATAGACAAATGCCACAACAGCTGAACTGTGTTATGTGAACGGCCAATGCAGGTGCAAGCAAGCTGCTGCATGTGTTTTGATGTGCATCTGACTGCACGTAATCTCCCCCAATGTCCCAAATGACGTCATGTAGTTCCCCACATCCCTGATGGGGGAAGCGGCTTAACTAGTATGGGAGCAGGCCGTGCCAGCCATGGCCTTTTCTCTCTATGTTCTCTCTCCACAGAGTATTAGATTCAGCTGGGGCCATCTAATGCCATTATACACATCGGGGAAGGTGTTCTTTTCCTTTCCTATTCTTTCATGGGGAAAAGACCCAACAGGGACCACATCCTGCCCTAAAGGGGAGGTAACGTGGCAATACGACACATGGGCTCACTAGCCGCATGTGGAAGAGGCGCGGTGGTAGGTCCTGCCTCGAAGGGGAGGAGCTCTATAAACACAGCGACTGGGGGCAGAGAGAGCTCTGCCAAGGGAGATGCGGGTCTGCCAACAGGGAAACCGTACCACGGAAAATATATCACAGGGGGTTACCAGAGGAATCGTCACCTCTGGAACACCTATCCCAGTACAGGGCATTTTAGACCCCGTAGTGGGGCTGGCTGCGAACACCTCTACCGAATTCGTGAGCTACAGGGCTAGGGAGGAAGGACAACCAGGGTCAACGACTTCGTGAACTCGACTGGGGGTAAAAGAGCACGTTTTCGCCTCAGGGGAGAGGAAAGTCCCTATACGCAAGCGATACACCCGGCCAGCTGTTCCGTATTACCAAACTCTTCCTGTTCGTACTTGAAAGAATACGGAATGAAACCGGCTCAAGCCGGAGATTGTAAAATCTTGCGAAGGGATTGGGTGTTGCCCAGCCTGCTGCTCTGCAGATGTCTGCTAGAGAGGTGTCATTGGCCAGTGCACACGAGGATGCCACAGTCCTTGTAGAATGTGCTTGAACCCACAAGGGCACAGCAACGATAAGGCTGAGTCTGCCTTCTCCCGGGGCAGCGCTTGCAGGCTCACCTCCTGATCTACGTAAATTGGGATAATTTCTTTGATTATACATCCTAAATTCCCATATCTTTTGCTATAGCTGTTAGGGTAAACAGGTTAATAGCCTACAATAAAATCACTCTGGCATATACTAAGCCAAGGGTCATTTTTATTAGGTAGGTAGGTTTATAAAGAATTATGAAGAGTATACTGGTTGTCCATTCCACATGTGCACTATATTCCAAGTCTCTTAATTGTTTTCTTTCTGGAAAACTATCCTTAAAAAAAATATTCCAGGTTCAATATGATCATGCAAATGCATTTGTGGCATAATATTGATTACCAAAAAAATTAGTTCTTCCTTTTCATTTTCGTTTCAGTGAGGCACCTACATTGGAAGTGAATGGGGTCAATCCGTAAACGTTAAAATACTCAATAAAGTATTTCAAAAGTATAGCCACAAGACATAAACAATATGTGTGTTAACATGAATTTAGTGTGATCAAATCACTTAGTAACCTTTACTGAGTGAAGTTATAGACAATTTTTAAACTTTGTTGCCATGACGATGTTATGTCAACAAATCCTAAAACTACTCTAAAATGACGATTTAAAGAACTTTACAGCTCTAATAATACATGAGTTTAAACAGAAGAATTAATGTAAGTGCTTTTATAAAATGATCAGCTCCACATTTCTGCCTTTAAACCCTCCAAAAATTGCCCCATTCACTTCCATTTTAAATGCCTCACTGTAAACCTTTTTATTTGTATTTATTTATTTTTTTGCTTTTTTTTTAAAGAACAAGATGGACAAATTTAAATAATTTTTGTGATAATCAACATTATGCCACAGATGCTGCTTACTGATCTTAACTTCTATTGAACCCGGAATATTCCGGGGATGCTGTTGGTAAAATGCTAATCTAGTTGAAATATGTGGTCTAGCATTTTGGTTATGTACATCATGTTAGGAAAAGCTGACAACAATATGCTTCATGTTTCACCTTAAATGATCTGTTACACTAATTTTCTTTGTGGCTGGGATCATTCCTACTATGCATTTTTTATTTTATATATAATATGTCCACATTGTGTATTAATATATCAGATCAAATATTACACTCATGGTGCATGTGTAGTTTCTACAATGATTGTTAAAAAGACCAGAAATTGGCAAACAGAAATAGGGGGCCATAAAAGATGTTCCAGTAAGCTGTGAATAACCATGAGAGATACCAAAAGATATCTGCTGCCCTCATGTGACTGTGAGAGGAAACAAGCATTTTCCCCACTCTTCTACAGCTGGTAAGGTAATCATCTAACTTATTTTTAAGGCATTTTTTCTTAAAAGATGTGCTTGCATTTCTTTAAAATAATTACCACGTGCTTTGATATTTGTTATAATTTTCATGCAGTGGTTATACAAATTGAAGAAAATGATTAATAGATGGTTAAACTAAGATTAACCATCTTTTGTTTTGATTAGTTGTCAACAACAATAGTAGCCAATTTAAAAAAAAAAAATTCTGTCTTATCATCATGTCTCTAGGTGTAAAGGTTTTATTCATTTTTATTAAATATAACCTTAATATATATATATTTTTTATTTCTAATAATATCTTGTTTTCAATGACAATATTAATCATATTTGTTGAAAAAAATAACATTCCTTTTCTGTATCAAACAAAAGGACATTGTGTCTCCCTAATGAACACTTTAAACAAAACGGTTACTAATGTAACCCCCATTCCCTGATGGAGGGAACGAGACGTTGTGTCTATTGTAGTGACACAAGAGGCTTCTTTCGGGAGCCTTGGATACCTCTGAATATGAAAAAGGCCAATGCCAAATTGGCGAACAGAATTTGCATGTCCGGCCCCTGGATCAACGGGTTTAAAAGGCAGAGATCGTGCATCTGTAAGGTTCTGCACTGAGGAGCCAAGAATAATATTCGGCCATCACAGTGGCTTGGAACAGTGTTGTGGCAAGGGGTACACAACGTCTCGTTCCCTCCATCAGGGAACGGGGGTTACACTAGTAACCTAGACATTCCCCTTCTTTCACTCACTCGACGTTGTGTTGACTATTCAATAACGCCACATACAATGAACAATGTTACTTGATCTGCTGATACTGGTGCAGCAAGCTAAAGCTTACCAAGAAGCACGGGCATCAGACTGTACATAACCCTCCCCGACGCCCCACTAAGACGTCATATTGCTTTCATTAGGTTCCCTGTATCCGAACATGGATTGTCTTGGGGGGTGGGAACACACGACGTGGCAAGCATGGGAGCAGGCTGCAGCCTTTTCTCTCACTATGTTTCTCCTCATAGAGTGTTAGATGCGGCTGGGGACATTTAATGCTATAACACGCATCGGGGAAGGCGTTCTTTTCCAACTCCTATTCTTTCAGAGGGAAAAGACCCCGCGGAGACCACATCTGGGGTGAGGTTAAATGCGGTGAATACGTCACATGAGCTTTCAGGCCCCATGTGGAAGAGGCGTAGTGGTAGATCCTACCTAGCCAGGGAGGAGTTGCTACAGACACAGCGACCGGGGGGCAGAGGGGGCTGCCCGAGGGAGACGCGGGTCCACCAGCAGGGGGACCGTACTACGGAATATACACACAGGGGGATTAATTTGTGATGGCCAAACCCTGTGGAGCACCTATTCCAGTACAGAGTAGTTAGTACCCGTAGTGTGTCTGGTCAGGAATTCCTCCTTTGAATTCGCATGCCAGAGGGCTAGGGAGGAAAGACATCAAGGGAGTGTGAATTAGTGGACTCGCCAGGGAGAAAAAGCGCACGTGTTCACCTCAGTGGAGGGGAAAGGGTCTAGCACAAGCGGTACACCCGAAACCGACTCAACCCGGAAATTGTAGAATCTCGCAAAGGTATTGGGTGTCACCCAGCCCGCTGCTCTACAGATGTCTGGAAGAGAGATGCCGTTGGCCAGTGCCCACGAGAATGCCATACTTCTTGTAGAGTGTGCTCGAACCAGCAAGGGGGCGGGCACCGCCTAGGTCTGATAGACCAATGCGATGGCGTCGAATACCCAGTGGGGAAGCCTCAGTTTGGAGACTGCATTCCCTTTCTGCTGTCCACCAAAGCAAACAAAGAGCTGCTTGGAGAGTCTAAAGTCGTAAAGCACGTACCGGACACAGCAATGATAAGGTCTGCCTCCTCCCGGGGCAGTGCTTGCAGGTTCACTACCTGGTCCCTGAAAGGGGTCGTAGGAATCTTGGACACATAGCCTGGTCTAGGTCTTAGGATGACATGAGCATCTGCAGGACCGAACTCCAGGCAAGTGTCGCTGACAGAGAACGCTTGCAGGTCTCCGACCCTCTTGATGGAAACGAGAGCAATTCGGAGGGCTGTCTTCTGGGAGAGGGCACTTAGCTCGACTGATTCTAGAGGCTCGAAGAGGGTTCTCTGGAGGCCCGCAAGTACCATGGAGAGATCCCATGAGGGGAACAGGCATGGCCTGGGAGGGTTCAACCTCCGGGCACCTCTTCGAAACCTGATAATCAGGTCTTGCTTTCCTAGGGACTTACCGTCCACCCCATCATGATGAGCCATATAGCAGCAATATATACCTTTAAGGTGGAGGGGGACAGCCACCCCTCCAACTTTTCCTGTAGGAATGAGAGCACTAACCACTGTGGGTCTTCGGATCAGGAAGAACACCAATTTGCGAACAAGAGCAACTTTAGGACGTAAAGCTTCCTGGTGGCTTCAAGCGGCGCCCTGACCCGAGGAACCAATCGTCTGGATGTGAGGGTTGAGGGGAGGATGGAGGGTTCCAGTCAGCCTCGGCCTTGAAGGGCAAGCTCGAAGGCGTCAGACTCCGCAACGCTCTCTGATGCAGTGTCAACGTCATCATCCTGCTCCATGGCACCGCTGGAGACATCAGACTGGCCGTGAGGCGAGCCGGTCTCATGTTGAGCCCGGACGGATGCAACCGAGCATGCTGGGGGTCGAGTGGTTCAGCGCACCCGCTGAACTCCCCAAATCACCTCCATCTCCAGCCGGGTCATCCTAAATCCTGTGGGAAGAAGAAAGAAAGCTGCGACCACAACGGTGCCATGGTCAGGTTCTCGCAATGAGTATATGAACCATCCACAAATGCTGCCTTGGTGTGATCGCAACCCAGACACTCAAGGCAGCACCTATGGCCATCAGAAGCGGAGAGATATCTGCCGTATCAGGAACAACGCAAAGGCGGAAGGGCATCTTGAAAAAGACATGTCATCAACGCCAAGCGTTAACTCTTTTATTTTCTTTGAGAATAATACCCTTTTAGAGGAGTTTTGCTCTTTTAGAGGGCAACTGTAGAAGCGCCAGAGGCGTGGACTGCACTGGTGTGCAGAGGAGGGAGAAAGTCGCTGGCAATACGCCATAGATCCATCAGAAAACACTCTAGAGGTGAGAGGAACAGAGTGAGGTTTCAGCTCGCTGAAAACACACAACCGCTCCGCTCCGAAGAAAGAATCTGACTGAACAGATGCACGATCCCTGCCTTTTATACCTGTATGTCCGGGGGCGGGACATGCAAATTCTGTTCGCCAATTTGGCATTGGCCTTTTTCATATTCAGAGGTAACCGAGGCTCCCGAAAGAAGCCCCTTGTGTCACTACAATCGACACAGCATTGAGTGAGTGACAGAAGGGGAACCTAAAATAATGTAATATTTTGGATAAGTCCTTTATTTTCTTTTGACTTAAACAATTCCAAGACAAAGCTTGCATTTTAACATATAGACCCATGCTGCTAAGAAAATAATCCAACAAAATAGTAAGTAGGCACAATAACATCAGAAGAGTACCTCAATATCTTATATAATTTAATGTAGAAGAAAAAAATAATGATTAAGATGAGATTTAAATTTTCACTATTAATTAACAGCTTTAGGTTGATTAAAAATATACACTTTTAAAACTCTGAAAAGTTTTAAACCCCCCAAAAAGAACATTAATATAATATAATTATAATTAATAGAACATAATTTCTTAGATAAGGTCAAACGAACATCACATTTCAGAAACCCTATTGAAAATTCTTCAGGGAACCCATGGGGAAATAGCCTTAGCATGTTACTAGTCAGTTGTGTACAAAAATTACTGGAAATGAAATTTTCATGACACGTAGCATTTAAGAAGAAAAAAAGGGAGAGATTTTACTAAATTCCATTTCTTTCCAGTAGCCTACTGGTGAACACTGTTGTTCATTAGATGTAATTGTGCTAAGAAGATGACTGTACTATAAAATACACTCACTGACCACTTTATTAGTGTCACCTGTGCCTACTTATTCATGTGCTTAATCAGCCAATCGTGTGGCAGCAGTACAGTACATAAAATCATTCAGATACGGGTCAGGACCTTGTTAATGTTCACATCAACCATCAGAATGGGAAAACATTTTCTATTTATTTTTGCGTTCCGCAGAAGACTGAAAGTCATTTGGTATTGGAACAAAATAAGGGTGAAAAACAATGACAGAAGGTTTGTTCTGTTTTATGAACTGTGACCACAAGAGGGTGCCATTAGATTGTTTTCTTCCTGTTCAGCCTGGCGCGTCAACTTCTGGAGCTGTTGAGGCAATCGTCAGATAGTAAATAATCTGAACCTGATTTTAAAAGAAGCAGTCTAATTCTCATTTTGCTTACGGTTCTCTGTGTGTAAAATATGTAGGGTGTTTTGCAACAACTAAATTTTACAGGACATGCCCATGCTCACAACATCTAGAGATGCTATGATCTCCAAATGTCGTAATAATCCTGAAGTTACTATACACGTTTTACCCCCCTTTGCTGTCTGAGGAAAACACTGAGCAACTTTTACACAATGTGTGATACCAGTCAAGGTAATTAGTGGTTATATATGAATAATTTGGTTCAGAGACTTAAAAGTGCACTCAGTAAATTTTTTTTTTTTAGAAAGATCATGGCTGATCCACCAGCTAGACTGCAATAATAACCAGCATAAACAAGCTTGGATTAGCATGGAAATTCATGCAATTGTAATTGACATATATACAGTATTTAGAGATGTTTATGTTTGTATGCTAAGTAAATATTTACGAAATTAAGAATTTGTGTGTAAAGGAATTTATTTATTTTGTATTTGGATAAAGAAATAAATGTATGTATTTTTGTTTTTATGTGTTATAGTGTTTTCAGAAAGAGAGAGAGATAGAGTTCAGTTAAGGGGCATTTAGTGGTGAACTTGAGAAAGAAAAGACTGAAAAAGTATTACAAATTTGAGAAAATAAAGATGGAGAAAATACTGTAAAAGAACTCATTAATGTCCATGGATTTTATTTTTGCATCCACAATATCAACCCAGGACAGAAGCCCCCTTAGTACCTACACACAACTATATCAAAAGTCATAGATTTAGACGAGATATGGGTGAGTAAATGAAGACAGAATTTTCATTTTTGCCAAGCTTTTCCTGTTAAGCATTTTACAATCCATGGGTGAGAAACAGATCAATATTTAAGCCTGTTTTTAACATAAATTCTCCTACTTGCCCAGTAGGTGGTGATATGCACAAAGAATGCAAATCACCATAAACAAATGAAGAATGTGAAAGTGAAAGATTAGATTAATAGTAAAAAAGGTGCAATAAGTTCAAGGAATGAGGAGGCGGGAGACGGCGATTTAAAACTCAGAATAGACTTTTTTTAATAATAAAACACATTAGCTCAACAGCACAACGGTACAGCTCACTTTACTCAAAACTCAGTAGTTTTTCTATAACGCAGCGGCCAACACACACATTTTATCAGCTTGCCACTCTCTCTCCACTGCCATTGTCTCTTCTCCTTAAAAGCCCCCGTCACTTCTCACTAAAACCCAAGACAGGTGTTAAGCACAGGTGGCAATCATTCACCCCTCATCTCCCCCTGCTTCATTTTCTACAGTACGGTGTTTGGCAATGCCCCCGCCTCCACATAAGGACTTAAATATTGATCTGTTTCTCACCCACACTTATCATATCCCTTCTGAAGATTTAGATTTAACCATTGGAGTCTTATGGATTACTTTTATGCTGTGTTTATGTCCTTCTATATCTTCAAAATGTTGGTCCGCATTTACTTGCATTGTGAGGACCTTCTGAGATTTATCTTTGTTTGTGTTCAGCAGAAGAAAGAAAGTCATACACATCTTAGATGGCATGAGGGTGAGTAAGTTATGAGATTTTTTTTTTTTTTTTTTTGGATGAACTTTACTACCGACTAAACCTGACATGTTTTTGATTCTACCACTAGGGGCAAAAGTTTCACAAGTTTTCTGGACAGGCGCCAGAGATTTTCTCCAACAGACAGACAGGTGTTAGTTGGAGCTCTGGGTCTGCTGGGTCCAGAAGATTCTGTGGTGTTCTCGCAAAGTGACAGATGTGTGCAAGTACCTCAGCAGGACATCAGACTGCCAAGTGGCCATGATGGATCACACCCCTTTCTCCACCTGCTGTGGGCCAGCAAGCTTTTCTTGTTTATGCGATGCATCTGCAGCTGGAGAGCTGCACCATCTGTCGCCATCAAAGTCTTCCATGATCTGGGGAGCGATGTCTGAAATTGTTTAGTCCAAAGTAAGACTTAATAATAGTCCCTCAACTACAAATGAGACCTAATTCTGTATAAAGATAGAATAGAATGTGTTTTTAACAATTCTTTTGCCTAGAATATGTTATTGCCCAGAGCATTTTGAATCTCACAGAAAAAGTGAGAAAGAGGGTGAGCATTTGTATATGTGTGTTATCTCAGTATGTCTATGACACATACCCAAGAGAGCCAGAGGGAGATGGCTGCTTATGCAAGACTGTGATTCAGATTCAATCTCGTGTTATTCAATGTCATATTCGTCCATTGTCATACAGAAAATTGGTTTGTGCTGTATATCCACAATTGTATTGTGGTGTAATCTCCCAACAAGTCTCATTTGGTGATGACAACATCCTGTTATAAACAACATTTATTTTAGAATAAGATGCTGAGATCTTTATAGCATGTCATCTTTAATTCAGAGCTTCCTCTGCTGGTGTCTGCCAGATGAGGCACATCTGCTGTTGAGACCTGAGAGACACAGACATCTGTCTGCAATCTTGAGATGAAACAGTCAGCCATATCATTTGTGTCCTAACAGGGGTAAGACTGGAGTCTTACAACTGTATTTTATAAATGTCATCAAATGTGAAAAGAAAAAAAAACTAAAAGAACATGGTCAGACTATGTGTTTGATGTTTCCCTTTTATTGGTCCAAAAACATACTCTACACATGTTTGCAAATGTAGGCATGACTGCTTGGGCCACACTTTTGGGTGTGTTCCTGTTCATTCTTGCATTGCTGTGGTGGTAAAAATCTCAGAATGTCTGTTCCATTGATCCAAGGACGCTAGCTGAACATATAGACAGTAGCTGTGCTTCCATCGAAATGTTTACACTTATTTTAAACACATTTCTAAATATTTGACTAAATGTGAATTATTGTGGGTGTCCATCCACTGCATCATTCACTTTATCTTGAGGGAGTCCGTGTTGTCATATTGGAGCATCTGAATGACCTCCTTGCTTCAAGGAGAGTTGTATTTGTGGTACTGAAGCAATTGTACATCGTTTTATTAAATGTAATGAGTGTATTATCTCATATAATGAGGGCTGAAATGGCTGGTTTGCCCATATGCGGTTAGCCTCCATATCTGGGAGCGCCTGGACTAAAATCCGTTTTGGCAAACCTTTAGCTGCATAATTGTATGAGGTCTTCGTTGCCGTATGATGTGCTATAGAATAGATAATATATAGTAATATAGAATGTGCGCCACACATTCTCAAGTGGAGATGGTCAGGACTGCAGGCAGGCCAATCTAGCACCCACACTCTCTGTTTACACAGCCATGCACTTGTAATCCAGGCAGTATGTGGTTTGAATTTGTCCTGCTGGAAAAAGCAGGGATGTCCCTGGAAAACACATTGCTGGATTGCAGTATATATTGCTCCAAAATTTTACATATACTGTATATTGTTAATTGTTTGTTCATGATACCTAATGCATTAAATAATGTTAACAAATGGAACCTTATTGTAAAGTGTTACTGGCTAGTGTGGAAGTGGCCTGTGAATGCAAGGTGTACTTATGTTTAGCTATGAATTGCATTCTTATATATTCGAAATGCAGCAATATTTAAAATTGAGTTGGCGTGGTTAGTTCCCCATCTGTCGCTTACTTCGACGTCGTGTCGAAGAAGCGACACTATGGGTCTGTCTTGAGCGCCGAATATGCCTCTGGTCTATGAAAAAAGGCCAATGAGAAGTTGGCAGACAGTATTTGCATACCCCGCCCCGGATATACGGGTATAAAAGCGGGGAAATACATAGAGTCCATTCAGAAATTTTCTTCGGAGCCGATGGTCGGGTATGCAGCCAGCTGCGAGTCACACACCGGATTCCTGCTTCTGTTCCTCTGACGCTCTGTCTGCTGTTGGATCTACGGCGCACATCAGCGCTTTCTCCTTCTCTGCACGGCAGTGCAGTTTGCCCCTGGGCGCTTCGACAGCGCAGAGAATTGAAAGAGTTATATTTGAAAGAGTGATTTTCTGTGTAAAAGAGTTTATTTCTCTGAAAGAGCATTACACAGCAGTGTTGAACGTCCTTTTCAGGACCGTCTTTATAAAGATGCCATTTCCGCCCCTGTGTAGTTTCTGGATGTGGTGATTTCTCCCCACCTCTCACGGTTATAAAAGCTGCCTCGTGTGCCTGGGCTGCGATCACACGCAGGCAGCGTTTTATGAATGGTTCATGTTCTCAGTGCAAGAACATAGCCATGGCAACATTGCAGTCGCAGCTTTCTTTTGTTATGAGAGAAAGCCACTTCAGCCGCCCCACGTGCCTCGCCTCCTTCCTACGGGATTGGGGCAGGTGCCGCAGGCAATGAAGGCGATTTGGGGATAATGACGGGTTGCGTTTCGAGTAACAAGTAAACCCCCCTCGAACCACCCGCCTCCCTGGCGCGCTTGCTTGCTTCAGAATTGGATGACATCACCGCAGCATCGGAGAGTGTTACAGCAGCGTCTGATGCTGATGACTCGCCTGGGCCACCACCTTCGGGTCTGCTCGCCCAGCCTGAGCCTGATGCACGGAGGTCCGCTATGCTTTCCCGAGCTACTTGATTGGTCCCGTGGGCATGTGCGCCACTCACAGCCGCGCTCCCCTGGTTCCTTTCTTCCCGGACGTGCATGACGAGTTGGGTAAGCCGCGGCTTCCTCGCTCCTCCGCTCTCACTACCCTCACGGTGGAGCGGTCCCAGACCACTTCTGCCCTGCACACCACGGCCCTTCCTGCAACCAACGCCAGGCCAAGGCGCTTCAAAACTTGCACTTGGGTAGTTCTGTTCTTGATGTGCTGCAGGAACTGCGCTCGATGACCAACCACACCCCCCGGGCTACAAAGGTCAGAAGTGCCGGCACTCGAACAGGCGATGGCCACCCTTGTGGTCCAGAAACGCAATCTATGGACCGGACCTGGTCGAAATGCGGGAGGTAGACAGCTCCATCTGCTCGCCGAGGGCGTCCTCCTGCGGTTATGAAACACCCAGCTCCTCCTCAACCCGGGCCCAGCTCTCAGCCCCAGCGTCGAGCACACCGCAGGAAGAAGATGCCCCCCGTCCCACGGACCCCCTTGAGGACCCATAAGGCTCCCAGGCGCTCTGGAGGCGCTCGACCCAGGGACCAAGACGTTAGCTCCGGAGATGGTAAGACCGCTCCATCCCCCCGGTGGAGGGCCAGGAGGAGAATTTTTTGTTTTTTGTTTTCTACCAATTTTGCCTCGACACTGACCCTTCTTACGGTTCACGTTCGACGGCCAGGCGTATCAGTACAAAGTCCTCCCCTTCGGCATGTCTCTGTCCCCTCGCATTTTCACAAAAGTCGCAGAAGCAGCCCTTGCCCCACTCCGAGAGGCCGGCATCCGCATGCTAAATTACCTTGACGACTGGCTCATACTGACCCACTCACAAGTGTTACTATGCACTCACAGAGACCAGGTGCTCAGGCACCTCAGCCGTTTAGGGCTTCAGGTCAACCGGGAAAAGAGCAAGCTCACCCCGGTCCAGAGAATCTCTTTTTTCAGCAGGGAGTTAGACTCAGTCTCAATGTCAGCACGTCTCACCAACGAGCGTGCGCAGTCAGTGTTGAGGTGCCTCGCTGCTTTCAGGCCAGGCACAACGGTCCCCTTAAAACTTTCCCAGAGGCTCCTGGGGCATATGGCATCCTCCGCGGCGGTCGCGCCGCTGGGGTTGATGCATATGAGACTGCTTCTGCTCTGGCTTCAGACTCGAGTCCCGAGACGAGCATGGCGCCTCGGCACGCACCGTGTGACAGTCACCCCCGCCTGCCGCCAAACACTCAATCCCTGGACAGACCTCTGTTTTCTACGGGCAGGAGTACCCTTGCAGCTGGTGTCCCGATGTGTCTTGGTCACGACCGATGCCTCCGGATTGGGTTTGGGCGCCGTGTGCAACGGGCACGCAGTAGAAGGCTGTTGAAATGGGGCCCCGCTGCACTGGCACATCAACTGCCTGGAGTTGTTGACTGTTTTCTTTGCCCTGCGGAAGTTTCTCCCGTTAGTTCGAGACAAACATATCCTAGTCAGGTCAGACAGCACCACTGCGGTGGCGTACATAAATTGCCAAGGCGGCATACACTCCCTGCCACATGTCACGACTCAAGTCGCTGCGCACCACTCACATCCCGGCAACCTCAATGTGATAGCGGATGCACTGTCACGACAATGCTTGCCCGGTGGAGAGTGGAGGCTTCACCCCCAGTCGGTCCAGCTGATTTGGGAACGGTTCGGCAAGGCCCAGGTAGACCTGTTTTCCTCCCAAGAGACCTCCCACTGCCCGCTCTGGTATGCCCGCTCAGAGGCTCCCCACGGGGAAGATGCACTGGCACACAGATGGCCTGCAGGGCTGCGCAAGTATGCATTTCCCCCCCAGTGAGCCTTCTTGCACAGGTGCTGTGCAAGGTCAGGGAGGACGAGGAACAAATCAACCTTGTGGCTCCTTATTGGCCCACCCGGGCCTGGTTCTCGGACCTCGTACTCCTCACGACAGCCCCTCCCTGGCGAATTCCCCTGAGGAAAGACCTTTCTCAGGGACGGGGCACGCGCTGGCATCCGCACCTAAACCTCTGGAACCTCCACGTCTGGCACCTGGACGGGACGCGGAAGATCTAGCTGGTCTACCACCCACTGTTGTAGCCATGATCAACCAAGCCAGAGCCCCTTCTACCAACTTTACACCCTGAAATGGTGCTTGTTCACGAATTGGTGTTCTTCCCATGCTGAAGACGCACAGAGGTGCGCAGTTAAGTCAGTGCTCTTATTCCTACAGGAGAAGGTGTATGTTGCCGCTATCGCAGCTCACCACAACCCGGTAGATGGCAAGTCTCTGGGTAAGCATAACCTAATTATCAGGTTCATAAGAGGCGTCCGGAGTTTAAATCCCTCCCGGCCAAGCCTGTTCCCCTCCTGGGATCTCTCGGTGGTCCTCGCCGGTCTTCAGAGATCCCCCTTCGAGCTGCTAGAATCAGTTGACTCAGGGCCCTCTCTAAAGATGGCCCTGCTGATTGCGCTCGCTTCTATTAAGAGGGTCGGGAACCTGCAAGCGTTCTCTGTTAGCGACACTTGCCTGGAGTTCGGTCCGGCAGACACATATGTGATCCTAAGACCACGACCGGGCTACGTGCCCAAGGTCCCTACCACTCCCTTCAGAGACCAGGTAGTGAACCTGCAAGCGCTGCCCCGGGAGGAGGCAGACCCAGCCTCTTCATTGCTGTGTCCAGTACGTGCCTTGCATGCCTATTTGGACCGCACTCAGAGCTTTAGGTGCTCTGAGCAGCTCTTTGTCTGATTTGGGGGACAGCGGAAAGGGAACACTGTCTCTAAACAGTGGCTTTCCCACTGGGTGGTGGATGCCACCTTACTGGCCTATCGCACCCAGGCCGTGCCCCCCCCCCCCCCCCCCCCTTGCGGGTCCGAGTGCATTCAACAAAGAGTACTGGCTAGGGGCACCTCCCTAGCAGACATCTGTAGAGCAGCGGTACTAACACCTAACATCTTTGCAAGATTTTACAATCTCAGGGTTGAGTCAGTCTCGTCCCGTGTTTTCTCAGGTCTGAGCCGGTAGAACTCGGAACACAATGACGGTCTGACAGGGTGAATCACTTTCGTCCAGCGCCCTTTCCCTCGGCCAAGGTAAAACAGTGCACCTTTCTTTCCCAGGAGATCTCACCCACCCGGGCCCCTGGTCGATTCCTCCCTAGCCCTTTTGGGTCCGCAGTTCAGTGGAGGAACTTGTCGACCCAGTCCACTATGGGTACCCTAGGCTACCCTGTACTGGAATAGGTGCTCCACAGGTCAGGCCTCCTACGCGGACTCCTCCTGTGTGTATTTCCACGGTACGGTCACCTTACGAGCTGACATAGAGAGAAAAGAGGCCCAGCCAGGCTTGGCCCGTTCTCAGGCTGGCAAGTGTCGCCTTATTCCCCTCTAGTGTAACTAGAAGGATTCCGACTACTTTTTTGGGGCATTTGGGAAGGGTACGTGCAGTCTGAAACACAGCTGGTCGCTTGTGCACGTGAAATACCTGCCCGCTCCTCTGTCAGCAGTACACATACACGGCTTAGCGCATGGCGTGATTTCAAGTGGACCCCTTGTGTCGCTTCTTCGACACGACGTCGAAGTGAGCGACAGACGGGGAACGTCTCGATTACGTATGTAACCTCAGTTCCCTGATGGAGGGAACAAGACGTTGTGTCCTCCCGGCCACGTCGCTGAGCCGAGCCACTGCAGTGGCCGGACCATTTCTGGCTCCTCAGAAAAATTCTGAATGGACTCTACGTATTTCCCCACTTTTATACCCGTATGTCCAGGGCGGGGTATGCAAATACTGTCTGCCAACTTCTCATTGGCCTTTTTTCATAGACCAGAGGTATATTCGGCGATATTTTTGCATTCACGTAGCAATATAGAATATGTTTTGGACATCAGTGCTGCTTTCTAATCCTCTCTTTTTCTAGAATGATATTTTACAGAGTGTTCTTGCAGGGCATATTCAGGGTTGTAACTCAATGAAGGACAGTAGCCTCTTGATTTATTTTCATTTCAGTTACGTAATACTGTATATTAGATTTGTCAGAGATGGCAGGAGAGGCAACAGAGGATGAAGGAGATTTGTTGGGTGTCTACTTTGTTTAGGGGACACCTGTCTGTCTTCTCCTCTCTCTCTCTCTCTCTCTCTCTCTCTCTCTCTCTTTCATCAGCATTGTGTCTCTCTTCAAAGGTTTGTATCTGGACTTCTAAAGGCTGTTTGTTTTTCAAAGATCTGCATTGATGCTCTTCGGCTTTGATGAGTCAGATTCCCAAAACCCCACACCTCTGACAATTAAAGGCTTGTTCCTATATTTATGTACAAATTACTGTATTGGCCAACAGAAAGGCACAAGCATTGGACAGAGATCAGCAGGTATAGATAATATAAGATACATTTGTAAGATAAGTAAGATATACTGTATTTGTAACCATATTTCTCATTACCTGAGGTATGTTCAAAACAAAGACCTTCCTGCTCAAAAGACCAGCTTAGACCAGCATTAATTACCAAGCTGGTTTATTTTTGGTCAACCAGCATGCTATTGTAAGACTGATAGATAAGAAGGGGTTTTGTGTGTGTTGAATCATACCAATATGATTCACAACCTCACAAGACACAGCTTCTGCGGTGCATCATGATTACTTTAAAACTAGCAGCCAGCATATATCTGGCTTGCCCACTGCCTTGCCTGCCTGTCTGCTCTCCTTCTTTCTTGGTATGTGACGAGCCATATGAAGTGAGCCATTAGACATAGTAACACAATTACACCACAGCTGCCTGGATAAACAGCCTGCCCATTTGAGCTCTTATTGAATGAGCAAGTATATACTGATGGGCTCAATGCTTTGAGACAAACTCAGTCTTAAAGGTACAGATACTGAGGGCTGTGATTTTTTTTTTTTAAAGCATATAATGTCAAACCAGAGAGGCAGGAGAATGTCAGACAGATCCATACATCTCAGTATATGCTTGTTCTGACTGATGTGAGTGTTTGTGTTTGAAGGTTTTGTTTGGTCAAGATTGAGATCTGACAGGTGAATAGACAAAAAATTGGGTAAATTCAATAAACAGTTGCACCAAAAACCTGCAACTTCTTCACTAACTGAAATCTGGTTTAAGCGTCTTGAGAAAGTTATTGTCATTCCTTTCTGTGCAAACACGCCTCCTTTCAATGTAAATTAAGCTTATTGTAGATTGCGCTTAATTAAAAAAAAATTCCTTGCTCAACTTAAATTGTGCTACTACCGCCAGATGAAAACAGGCGGTAATATTAACTTTATTTAAAATACATGTTTGTGTGCATTTTCTATCAATGATATCAGCAGTAATTCATCAAATAATGATAAAATGATGGAGAAGAGCATTATAACCTGATGCATGTTGTAGTCAAGAGCACTTTTCTGCATTTTTTCGAAAGATGATTAAGTTGTCAGGATCAAAGTTGTCAGAGGTGTTGTTCAGTCCCAACAAAGTGTGTCAGAAAATGGTTTTGAATTGTCCCACAAGATTCTGTGTACAAATACACTGAACAGCGTTTGCACCGTTGCCTGATCAGCATAATTCCTTTAGTGAATCGGGCACTAAACCAGCGCTGACAGCGCGTGCAAATAACCAGCGATTTTACTGGTCGCAAGTCATTCTTAATTAATTCCCCCCCTGAGTATTTACTCGCATGTTACATCTTTTTAATATATAAATTAGAGGTCTTCAACTCGACACAGGACTGACTGGACCTGAGAAACTGACGGGTTTTGGGCCGGGTTCAGGTTTAATTTTAAGGCCTGTGCAGATCAATAATCTGTACTGCTTCACCAACGAGATTAAATAGAGATCAAATGAACACGTTTGCTCTCCTGTTTTTAAGATTCCACTAATCTTACATGTGTATTCAGTGTGTTTCAGATGAGATCACAACAAGTGTCAAGCTACCCAGGTCTGCAATGACCAGTCCCAGCACTCAAGCATTTCTCATTATGGGCCTTTTCCACTGCACGGTACAACTCGACTGGACTCTGCTCAGCTCACTTTTTGGGGGTTTTCCACTGTGGATAGTGCCTGGTACCTGGTACTTTTTTAGTACCACCTTGGTTGAGGTTCCAAGCGAGCCAAGCCAATACTAAATGTGACGTCAAAACCCTACAGATCACTGATTGGTCAGAGAGAATCATCACTGCCAGCGTCACTGGATTTGCGACACAGGACATCAACCCGCTAGTTTTAAAGTTAGCAACAGCTATAGCAGTACCATTTGTTCACGTGACTTTTGAATTGTAAAAAGAAATGACCACGCCATCGTCAATAAACGAGGTGCAGATGTTCCTCTCTTTATCGACGAACAAAGTGACACACAACAAAAAAGTCTTTCAGGAAGTGTCTCAGCTGTTGGCCGCACATGGCTACCACCAGACCTACCAACAGTGTAGGGAAAAGATAAAAAAAACTTAAAAGTGACTACACATCAAGGAAAAGTGGAAGTGGTTTGACCAAATGGATGCTATCAAGAGCAGTGAGCAATGGGAGGGAGAGTGCCCTGGACTCAGCCAAGGCGTTGTTGGAGTCCATGATGGAGGATGGTACATTAACTCTATACTCTGCTTGAAAGTTGAACCATAACGTGCAGTGGAAAAATGCCATTAGATTCCTCCAAGACCAAATTATCTGAGGTATGCTATCGACATTAATTTTATAGCTAATATACTTATATTTTACTAACAGAAGTGTCTCATTTGCATCTCTTTTTATTTCCCCTAAAAAATGTTTGAAGAAACTAGAAGAAACATCTGAGACATTGTTGTAATGGCCACTTGGCATCAATAAAAGGGACACAGAGTGTTTCTGATGGGTGTCTTTACCATTATTTTGATCATATAGGGCACCATTAACCTACACTTCTGAGTTGCAGCACCATAAAACTGCACAAAGATATGACAAATTAAATATAAACAAATAAAAATGGACATAAAAAGGAATTAAATCAAATACATGCAAATTAACACAGAATGTTAAAAAAAATCACAACAGATGATTTGGACCATTTAAAAAAATGCTCCGCGACTGACCTTGCCTTCAGAGACTGACCTTGGTCCAGAAAAATCATCTGTGGCTGAACTTGTTCGAGACGCGTGAGACCGACAAATGCCCCTGTCTCCCAGTTCAGTCTCTTCGGCAACACCGTCAAGGACTTCGCCCAGGAGTTCTCCGCGGTGAAGAATCAGACGGAGGCCATCTCGCACATCCTGCCCCGCCGCAAGCCTGCCGCCATGGGCCATGCCCAGTCTGCCAGCTGAGGGCGTCCTCCTGCGGCTAAGAAACACCCTGCTCCGCCTCAACCTCAGCCCCAGCGTCGAGCACACCACAGGAAGCAGTCTCATGGACCCCCTCGAGGACCCACAAGGCTCCCAGGCGCTCCTGAGACATTTGACCCAGGGACCAAGATGTTAGCTCCGGAGCTGGTAAGCAGACCACTTCATCCCCCGGTGGAGGGCCGTGAGGAGAATCTTTTGTTTCATTTATTTCATTTGCCATCATTCTCAGTAAAAGAGCTATTTCCTTTGTCTCTGGGTCACCTGGCCCGCAAATGCCGTTCTCACGGCACTCTGCCGCCAGATCTCAACAGTCCCAGCATACTGGACGCGGACCCCCCGCCTTCAGCCCCACAACTGTTCCCTGGCCGGCCGGTCCTGGCGAGTCTAGAGGACGCCTCCACTGGACCTCCTCCTCAGTCACTAACTCGCCCCCTGCCGGGTGTGCGGAGCAAGGTAAGTGCTTTGTGTCTTTTCTCAGCACCAGAACCTTGGGACACATCTTCGCCTCCCAACGCCGTATTACCTGCTCCGCCCCACTGCGAAGCCCCGCGGGTTTAATAATCGTCCCCTTGGTGCCCCTAGCACGGAGTTTGGATGCGTTGCTTTCACTTCCCAACCCGTCTCGCTGGCTGGCCCAGACCATCCGATTCGGTTACGCAATTCAGTTTGCCAGGTCTCCGCCACCCTTCACGGGTGTCCACTTTTCCGCAGTACACAGCGCGCATGCCAAATCCCTGCGTGCGGAAATCGCTACTCTCTTACTCAATAACGCGATAGAGCCTGTCCCTCCAACCGAGATGAAGAAGGGTTTCTACAGCCCTTACTTCATCGTACCCAAGAAAGGCGGTGGCTTACGACCGATCTTGGACTTGCGAGTTTTCAAACAAGCTTTGCACAAACTCCCATTCAAAATTCTCACGCAAAAACACATCTTAACTTGTGTCCGGCATCTAGATTGTTTCGCAGTGGTAGACCTGAAGGATGCGTACTTCCACGTCTCAATTCTGCCTCGACATGACCCTTCCTGCGGTTCGTGTTCGATGGCCAGGCGTATCAGTACAAAGTCCTCCCCTTCGGTATGTCTCTGTCCCCTCGCGTCTTCACGAAAGTCGCAGAGGCAGCACTTGCCCTGCTCCGAGAAGCCGGCATTCGCATACTCAAGCCAGTCATTGAGGTAATTATCTTGGCCCACTCCCGAGAGTTACTATGTGCTCACAGAGACCAGGTGCTCAGGCACCTCAGTCATTTGGGGCTTCAGGTCAACTAGGAACAGAGCAAGCTCACCCCGGTTCAGAGCATCTCTTTTCTTGGCATGGAGTTAGACTCAATGTCAGCACGTCTCACCAACGAGCGTGCACAGTCGGTGCTGGAATGCCTCGCCACCTTCAGGCTGGGCACAGCGGTCCCCTTAAAACTTTTTCAGAGGCTCCTGGGGCATATGGCATCCTCCATGGTGGTCGTGCCGCTGGGGTTGATGCATATGAGATCGCTTCAGCACTGGCTTCAGACTCGAGTCCCGAGATGGGCATGGCGCCGCAGCACGCATCGTGTGATGGTCACCCCCGCCTGCCGCCAAACATTCAAACCCTGGACAGACCTCTGCTTTTTACGGACAGGAGTACCCTTGCAGCAGGTGTCCCGACGCGTCTTGGTCACGACCGACGCCTCCAGATTGGGTTGGGGCACGCAGCAGCGGCGGGCTGTTGGAAGGGGGCCCCGCTGTGCTGGCACATCAACTGCCTGGAGTTGCTGACAGTTTTATTTGCCCCGCGGAAGTTTCTCCCGTTAGTTTGAGACAAACATGTCCTGATCAGGTCAGACAGCACCACCTCGGTAGCATACATAAATCACCAAGGCAGCGCATGCTCCCGCCACATGTCACAACTCGCCCATCGTCTCCTCCTTTGGACTCAAGTTGCTGCGTGCCACTCACATCCTCGGCAACCACAATGTGGTAGCGGACGTGCTGTCACGACAATGCTTGCCCAGTGGAGAGTGGAGCAAGTTGAGAGTGGACGCTCTGGCATCCGCACCCAGACCTTTGGAACCTCCATATCTGGCCTTTACGCCCTGAAGTGGTGCTTGTTCGCGAATTGGTGTTCTTCCCGGGCTGAAGACCCACAGAGGTGCAAAGTTAGGTCAGTGCTCTTATTTCTGCAAGAGAGCCTGATGGTGTATGTCGCTGCTATTGCAGCCCACCATGACGCAGTAGACGGCAAGTCTTTGGGTAAGCACGACTTAATCATCAGGTTCCTAAGAGGCACCCGGAGGTTGAACCACCTCCCGGCCAAGCCCGTTCCCCTCCTGGGATCTCTCAGTGGTCCTCGTGGGCCTCCAGAGACCCCCATTCATGCCGCTAGAATCAGCTGGACTCAGGGCCCTCTCTTTAAAGATGGCCCTGCTGATCGTGCTCGCCACCATCAAGAGGGTCGGGGACCTGCAAGCGTTCTCTGTTAGTGACACCTGCCTGGAGTTCGGTTCGGCAGACACATAGGTGATCCTAAGACCAAGACCAGGCTATGTGCCCAAGGTTCCTACCACACCCTTTAGAGAGCAGGTAGTGAACCTGCAAGTGCTTCCCCGGGAGGAGGCAGACCCAGCCCCTTCATTGCTGTGTCCAGTGCATGCTTTGCGTACCTACTTGGACCGCACACAGAGTTTTAGATGCTAAGAGCAGCTAGAGGTACCTCCCTAGCAGACATATGTTGAGCAATGGGTTTGGCAACACCTAATACCGTTGCCAGATTTTACAATCTCAAGGTTGAGTCAGTATCGTCCCGTGTTTTCTCAGGTCTGAGCCGGTAGAACTCGGTAAAACACTGACGGAGTGGCCAGGTGTATCGCTTTCACCTGGCGCCCTTTACCTCGGCCAAGGTAAAACTGTGCACTTTCTCTCCCAGGAGATCCCACCCATCCGGATCCCTGGATGATTCCTCCCAAGCCCTTTGGGTCCGCAGTTCAGTGGAGGAACTCGCCTACCCAGTCCACTGCGGGTACTTAATCTACCCTGTACTGGAATAGGTGCTCCACAGGTCAGGACTCCTACATGGACTTCCCTTGTGTGTATTTTCCGTGGTACAGTCCCCTTACGAAGTGGACCCGCGTCTCTCTTAGGCAGTCCCAGCTGCCCTCCAGTCGCCATGTTATAGCAACTCCCCCCTCCTTGAGGCTAGATCTACCACTGCGCAATCTTCCACATGTTGCCTAAAAACCCATGTGATGCATTCACCACCTTTACCTCCCCCTTTCGGGCAGGTGTGGCCTCCGCAGGGTCATTTCCCCCTGAAAGAATAGGAAACTGGCTAAGACCCCCTTCCCTCGATACGTGTAAGGGCCCCGGCCGTTCTTGCTCTATGCGAGAAACATAGAGAGAAAAGAGTCCCAGCCAGGCTTGGCCCGTTCCCAGGTTGGTAAGCGTCGCATTGTTCCCCTGTCTAGGGTAACCGGAAGGATTCCGCCGACTTTTTTGGGGGGCATTTGGGAAGTGTACCCAAGTGTACACAGTCTGACACAGCTGGTCGCCTTTGCACATAAAATACCTGCTCGCTCCTGTGACAGCAGCACACGTACACGGCTCAGCACATGGTATGATTTAAATTGGACCCCTAGTGTCGCTTCTTCAACACAACATCGAAGTGAGCGACAGATGGGGAACATCTGGGTTACATATGTAACCTCCGTTCCCTGATGGAGGGAACGAGACGTTGTGTCCTCCCGGCCATTTCGCTGAGCCGAGCCACTGTTGTCGCCAGACCATTTCCAGCTCCTCAGAAAATCCTGAATGAACTTGACGTATTTCTCCGCTGTTATACCCGTATGTCCGAGGGCGGGGTATGCTAATACTGTCTGCCAACTTCTCATTGGCCTTTTTTCATAGATCAGAGGCATATTCGGCACTCAAGAGAGACCCCTAGTGTCGCTTCTTTGACACAACGTCTTGTTCCCTGGAGGTTACATACGTAACATAGACGTTCCTATCTACTTGAATGGGGGAGCACTGAAATCTAAAAAACGGTTGGTCAAGATTACGATCAAAGAACATACACTAATTTAGCACTTTATTAGGAACACCTACACCTACTTATTCATGCGATAATTTCATCACCCAATCATTTGGCAGCAGTGCAATGCATGAAATCATGCAGACATGGGTCAGAAGCACAAGTTAATGTTCACATCAACCATCAGAATGGGGAAAAGTGTGATCTCAGTGATTTTGACTGTGGCATGATTGTTGGTGCAAGACGGGCTGGTTTGAGTATTTCTGTAACTGCTGATCTCTTGGGATTTTCACGCACAACAGTTACTCTGAATGAAGAGAGGTCAGTGGAGAATGGCCAGACTGGTTTGAGCTGACAGAAAGGCTACAGTAACTCAGATAACCACTCTGTTCAATCGTTTTATGCAGAATAGCTTTTCAGAACGCACAACATATCGAACCTTGTGGCGCCTTTCATTCTACATCCATTAACAGTTGGGCGTTCCAGTTTTTCCCTTTCATTTCAATAGGAGTGGCCCATCTCTGCTAAATAGCCTCTGGTTAAGTATGATAATATCTTTGAACAACAACAACAACATCAGGACTCTACTTCTTACATTCACATTGCTGTGTTTGAATCTTTTACAATACAACTCTCATTACTAAGATTATCTAAACATGTTACAGTATATATCGACAAAGCGGCATTAAAGAAACCTGTTCAACATGTGCACCTGTCATATGGTGTATAGTCACAAAAACTGCTTTAGATTAGCCATATGAGTCAGATAACCGAGTACCTTGTGCAATGAGATCACACAGCAGTTTCTGTCACTGCTAATTTTTGCAGTACAGGGAGCGCACAAGCTTGTTTTTCTCTTTTCATGAGATAAATAGCTTTGTGACTCTTGTAGTGGTCTCTTGCAGAATGTAATTAAAAATTTTATTTTTTAAGTGCCTTTCCTTAAAGTATCAGTGCTTTCTGTTCAGCATTTTATCATGGGCTATTTTGCATTTGCCATCTTTTTTGTGGTGAATAGTGAATGGATCATAAGCAGAAGGGAATCAGCACAACATTAGCCAGGAAAATTTGATTATCTTTCTTCTTGCCCAGAAGGTTGCAGTCAGAGCTGTGTGACTACAACCAGGTCACACTAAAGATGCATGCAACCAGGTCACATTTACAGTATCTAAATTCATAAGAAATTGGAATCTTCTGTGACATTAGAATTAAAATAATTTGTATTGGCCAAGTGTGCTCATACACACAGAAAAACCACAACTTGTCATGGAATTTCAAGAACAACAAACCTGTCAGATAACACTCAAAAACTCTTATATAACTTATGGGACATTAAAATGTGGATGTCCTCATTTGCCTTAGAAACAATCACCATGGGACAGATTAATTAATAAATTACACTTGGCAAACCATGAGTAGAGGAAAGGCATGTTTTTGCACATCATTCCTTTAATATTATTTTAATCTTCAATTGTATCAAGAGAAAATGTGTTGCAGCAACAAATGCTGTATGCTGTAAACATACCAGTACATGTTATGATATAAAAACAAATAATTTTCTGTTGTTGTAAGGTTGTATTTGTCCCAGATTATACACTACAATCCTGAGGCCTAAAATTCCAGGAAGGACAGCCAATTAAAAGGACAGAGATGTCATCCACTATATTCAACTAAAGTGTCTCTGACATGCAAACAATTCTAGTCCAAACATTTCACATTGCCTTCTGACAAAAGTTTGCTTTCATATGGTTTACAATGCATGGTTTACTATGTACCATCAGCATTGAAAGCAATAAGAAACACACACACACACACACACACACACACACACACACCACACACACACACACACACACACACACACACACACACACACACACACACACACACACACAAAGATTTCCTTTATTCTGTTTTAAAAAGTCTTTTGACAGAACAACATACATTTAAATCAAAATCAAATCACTTTATTGTTACACTACTATGTACACAAGTGCAACAGCAGGTGAAAGTCTTGTGTGCAGTTCCGAGCAACATAGCAGTCATGACAGTGACGAGACATATACCAATTACAATAAACAACATATTTACACAACACAATTTACACATCAAATGTACATGTACTTACACAACACAATACAAATATACAATGTACAGTAAACAATACACACAATATAGAATACACATACAATAAAAATAAAAAATAAGAGTACATAAAAATATATATGCAGTAGTTATATTGTGGAGAATATATCTGACAGTCCAGTGTGAGATAATAAGATGAAGATTAATAAAGTGCAGTGCAGATTGTTGATCGTGAGAGATCAAGTGTTCAACAGTCTGATTGTTTGGGGGAAGAAGCTGTCATGTAGTCGGCTGGTGCGGGTCCTGATGCTGCGATACCGCCTGCCTGATGGACACAGTGAAAGCAGCCCATGGCTCGGGTGGCTGGAGTCTCTGATAATCCTCCGAGCTTTTTTCACTCACCGCCTGTTATAGATGTCATGGAGGGAGGGAAGCTCACCTCTGATGATGTTTCTTGCAGTTCACACCACCCTTTGCAGGTCTTTGCGGTTGTGGGCGGTGCTATTGCCGTACCAGGCGGTGATGCAGCCAGTCAGAATGCTCTCTACAGTGCTGGTATAGAACCGTGTGAGGATGTGGTGATTCATTCCAAACTTCCTCAGCCGTCACAGGAAGAAGAGGCGCTGGTGAGCCTTCTTTACAATGGCCTCAGTGTGGACGGACCATGGGAGTTCCTCAGTGATGTGGACACCGAGGAACTTGAAGCTGCTGACTCTCTCCACTGGTGCTCCATTAATGGTGATGGGGCTGTGTTCTCTGTCTTTCCTCCTGAAGGCCACTACAAGCTCCTTGGTCTTACTGACGTTGTGGGAGAGGTTGTTTCATCATTGTCAGTGATCTGACCTACCACCGTCGTATCGTCAGCAAACTTAATGATGGCATTGGAGCTATGTGTTGCCACTCAGACATGTGTGTACAGGGAATACAGGAGTGGGCTGAGAACACACCTGACGTCTGCCTGACAGGAAGTCCAGGATCCAGCTGCACAGCGAGCTGTTTAAGCCCAGAGCCCGGAGTTTCACATCAAGCTTGGAGGGCACTATGGTGTTGAATGCTGAGCTGTAGTCTACAAACAGCATTTTCACATATTTGTTCCTTTTTTTCCAGGTGGGAGAGAGCAGTGTGTATTGTAGATGCAATGGCATCATCAGTGGAGCGGTTGTTATGGTAGGCAAACTGCAATGGGTCCAAAGAGGTGGGCAGCACAGAGTAGATGTAATCTCTGATTAACCTCTCAAAGCATTTGCTGATGATGGGGGTCAGAGCAACATGACGCCAGTCATTTAGGCAAGTGATTTCGGCTTGCTTCGGTACAGTTATCAAAATTATTATTATTAATATTATTATTATTTAAATTTTACTGCTCTGGTTTTAGACTCAAGCAGGAATAACACCAATGCCAAACATAATGGTTTTCCAAAACATTGCCTTAATATTTTTATCATAATTTTTATCTATAATCTGAATACAGCTCCATTGCTAAATGAATGTATTCACACCTAAAGCACTTATCAAGGACATTTATTAGGCCAGTATTAATTATTAATGCACAATCATTAGTTACCGGGACAGAGACAGAGCACATGTTCTGGCCTGCCAAATTACTTTGTTAAAAATTCAAGGAACACATACTGTCTAAATATATACTGTACTTATTATTATCTTCATCAGTGTAGGCTACAGATTATAATTTCAGTTAACTGAATAATACACATACTTTTTCAGTAAAGACACACTTTTTCAGTAAATTTCACACGGGGCTAAAAGAAGGTAGACTATTGATGTGGTTGCTAGGGGTCAGATGTTATTAAAGAGGGAGGAAGTGTCATAACTATATTTGCCAATCCATTTTCTCTGGCTCATTTGCTGGTTTTACTGAAAGCACACTAGATTATTTTTTCAAAGCCAAACAAGCACATGGTTTGCACACGCAGTCCTGTGTATTCGTTCCATTTCTAAATTCATAATTAATGACCGCATAATATTTCAACAATCATCTGAACAATGAACCAAAATGTACTGCAGTTTCTATCCCCTGAGGTCATATTAATAAACCAAAGGCTGGGATCGGTGGGAGTGCAGCATTATGGGGACTACAGAACAGATTGTATTTAAGGGCGTGCAGCGAGTACTACAACAGAGTATTAAATGAGTAGTTAACCCGAAAATGAAAAGGATAATTCTGTCATTATTTACTGACCCTCATATTGTACCTTTTGCTGTTCTTTCTTTATGTGGAACACAAAAGTTGAATTTTGAAGAATCTTCACACAGCTCTTTTCCAATACAATCCAGTTCATACTGATAAACATGAAATAAAACTCCAAAAGTGAACAACAATAAAAGTCATACCATAAAAGTCAACTTTAGCCCACATGTTTTGTTTGAGGAATGGACTGGAATGTAAGTAATTTTTCACTGATGATCTTCCCTTCCATTCATAAATGGAATGACAGACTTGACATCAACACCAAATGCTGCTGTAACCGAACACGCCAGTTTGAATATGTGGGATGGTGAACGAGACATTTGCTGCCTTCAAGTGCACCTTGGCCTGAGTTGGCATTTGTTATTATGACATTTCATGCATTCAAGTAGGAAACAAAATACAGAAGAAGCCAAACTAAAGCAATTACACAATGAACGATAGCAAAAGCAAATTTTTCTGTTGAACCAGAGAGAAATATAAGCAAATACACCTGAAATAACTTGACATATATGGTTTATTTAATGCATGCATACATGCAGAAAATTATTAATTATAATTTGAATAAAACAAACTGCAAGAGGGGGAAATACATTCTAATAAATACTTGAATCTTCGAATCAGGTTTGGAATGACATGAGCGTGAGTAAATAGTGACTAGATAGATAGAGAGAGAGAGAGAGAGAGAGAGAGAGACAGACAGACAGACAGACAGACAGATAGATAGATAGATAGATAGATAGATAGATAGATAGATAGTTAGATAGATAGATAGATAGATAGATAGATAGATAGATAGATAGATAGATAGATAGATAGATAGATAGATAGAAAGAAAGAGGTGCCTGTCTTTAATTCGGAAAGAGAAAAGAAAAGCTGGAATGTTAATTGATTTGTAATAACTTTTGCATGTTAGATTGCTCCATAGGGTAATGATTTCTGTTTTATTAAAGGATATGCATTGTTTGCTGTCTTGATACAGCTGAGGGTAGGTGAGCTCACCGGAGCGTTACATTTATTGAACAAATAAACAGCTAACTTTGATCTCAGCAAATATGAAGATTTACACTAGGGCATATTTGAGGAACTGTGTGTGAGTGTGTGCGTTGGCACCTTAAAAACGTGAGGTGGTTTATTCATTGTGAACCAAAAGCAGAGAAACAAAATGATTAATGCTTAATGCAAATATAGAGCATTTGATAAATTATCCTACAAAGTATCTAATATAGAGAGAGGTGATTCTTAAGACTGAATGACAGACATGATTGTCAATAACATGAATTTATCTTACCATGTAAAGATGCCACGCTCATCTATTTAAAAATTTTTCCCTCCTACTTTTTGTTGAAGTGTTTTTTGATTATTCAGTGAGACATACAGGTCGCTGTAATACAGACATAATCTCATTCTCATAAAAGCATTTTTGCAAATCAAGCAGCACCCTCATAACCTCATTTTAAATGGATTACAGGGCTTTAGTTTGATTAGGTGGTATAAGCCAGAAGCAACACAAATGCAAACAAAACAACAGTGTCAGTCAGTGACATTGAGAACCGTATCAGGAGCCATAGATTACACTGAGAAAAGTTTGACATTTACTAGGGCAATTAAAAAAACAAACTAGATTTTATTGCATTTTCTGAAGAAAATAGGATTGGTGCCTATGCAAACTCACCACAATGCTTAAGTGGTCTGAGTGGTTTGTTAATGTTAATGTTACTGTTTGTCTACAAGTCTACATTTGAAATTTTTGTAATCAGATTACTGTTGCTGACTTTCAATTAAGGATACTAGAGTTGTCAGAATTAATGCATTAGCGCATGCTATTGATTTAAAAAGTTTAACACGGGATTAACACATTAACCATTAATACAGCATAAACTAGCATAAACACTTGTTGGGAGGGTGGAACCTTTGTAATGTGTCCACCCAGATTCATTACAATGACACACACTTCACAACACACACAACAGCGCTTCCCTTTCAGTGATAAATTGATGAAGAAAGGAGCTCTTAGCGCTATTTGATGTATAAAACAAGCCCAGATGGGATTTGTGATAGAAATCAAGAATTTTTCAGGCACATTTTAATTACCACAGAAGCAAGTCAAGTCTTAACTATCAACAAAACGCAGAATGGACATTTTGTTCTGCAAGCGCTTTTCATGTGGAGTTCAAAGTGACTCATGGCTGGCGTAGATGCTCTAACACAAATCATGAATGCAGCTTCATGACTGCTATAACATAAGTGGGTAGCTACAGTCTCCTGGCAGATTGATATTGTGGAGGATTTGAGTTTAAGAGATTCAATGCCAATTGCAATGAATATACGACCTATGTGTGGAAAGTCAAACTCCCACGTAGACTTTGAGAAACGTTTAAAGTTACTTGAATTGGTGCTATTAGTGCATGTCTATCTTTATATTGTGGAAGGCTTTGTTTTATTTTGAAGCAAAAAATTATTTGAAATTTGGACAAACAGACAAAGTTACAAGACTGTGTACTTTCATGAGGGCACAAACTACAATCCCATGAAGCATTGCAAATGGGTTATTACTATGGGTAATGTAGTTGTTAATCATGAATTCTTCAATGAAACACATTATTTAAACAATGAAGTTAAAATTATGCAAACAGATGATTTCAACAGAAGCATATACCATAGATGAACAACCTCGGAAAATAAATTTGTTGTGCTCTATTGCTTTGAAAAGTAATCACACATGATTCGAGGTATCATTCATGTCTGTAGCACAAACAGTTTGTTCAAATTACTAACCATAATTATGTGCAATTGTAACAGTGCTTTTGCAAGCACCACTAAAGAACTTATTTTAATATCACAATAAATTGTAATAATTGATGAAAGGCCTTTTTGATGCCAAGAAAGATTTTTGAAGTGTCTTTCACTGTGCAGGAAAAGACCAGCATGCTTTTTCATTCTTTTTTTTATGTGCATGCCATGGGGGTCATCCAAAGTTCGAAGTAAGCCCCCCAGGACATGAGTTACAGAGAAGGCACAGGTAGGGCAAATGCTGTATAGACTATCCACAGATTAACTGATCTCAATCATCACCTAGCAACACAACACCATCACTTTACAGCCACTGGAGTTGCTCTAGTCAGCCAGACTAGCCAAATGAGGACACAGTCTTAAAAAAATAGATGAATGAAAGATGGAAAAACAGAGAAAGTTAGCATAAAATCAAAAGAGCAAGAGAAGCAGATAGTGAATTGGAGGATGAGGATTGGCTTTTATGTGCAGGGAAAGTGGATAAAAAATCCAACATGCCCTCTCAGTTAGTCTACTCAACTTCCACCAAATGACCTCATTCAACCTGGCAGGCAATGTCAGAGAGAGCATGGTGCATTTACTCTGACATCAAGGTGTGTAGTGCTGCTGTTATGGATCCCTCTGTTGGGATTACACTGAGTGATGCAGGTGGGGGTTATTGCCACTTGGGGATGATGCAATGCGTAGATGTCTCATTTGGCTGGTTCGGATACATCAACCATGCCATCATCTTGGAACGGTCAACAAGGAAAGCTGTTTGAATGTTAAGTGAATGGAGAAGAATCCTCAGACCGTTTGCCATGGTACATTAATTTGAAAAGGCCTTTATTTGCAGTTTGCTACGGTGGGAAGTAAAAGAGTTTTAGGAGTCAAGTCAGGATTTTTTCATATCATCTAAAATACAATGTTTATGGAAAATCAGATAATCTGAAATTTGTCTGGAAAAGACAATACACTTTTGCAGACAGTATCTGTCAATTGACAGGCGGATCTTGACCTATCTGATATGGCAGAAGTGCCAACATATGCTGTCCATAGAAACAGCTGCTAATAAGGTATCTATGTATAAATATCTATGGATAGTGCAGTCTGTATAAAGATGATAGCCTAAAATTATGTTTTCTATCTACTTTATCTGTTTTTAGTCATAACAACGAAACGTCAGTTGTAGGTAAAACTTTGTAACTTTTATGTCAGGTTCACACATCTTCTGTGAGCGTGGCGTGAGCGTGACGTTCACATTGGCCATGTTTCTTCCGTGAGAAACAGCAGCACCACTGCACAGAAAATAAAGTTATCTATGGGGTCCTATGCCAAATTTTTTCTTTAAAAATGACATAATAAGCTGAAGTTTTTGCTGTTTCAAGGCCAACAGCAGGCAGTCAGGTGCACTTCATCTTTATCAGCACACTTGTTGTGACTGGATTATGTTGTGTCTATACACCAATATACACAGAATGGCAAATGGTTTGGAAGTTAATTAATTAAGTTTACTTTCATGAAGACATATACACTGTAGTGTATCGTAAGTTCGGTTTGAATACTTTTTATTTGCTTTTGTGTCTTTTCTATAATCTCCTGATTATTTTAGTGTTGTATGGCACCTAGAGCCGCTGAGCTCACCTTGAGCCGTGCGGCAAAAATAGGCTCAATGCAGAAACTATCAGACGCGACACCTCGCGATTTACGCTTGCAGTGTGAACGGTGCAATCTGTTAATATGGGCGCAGAAACGAAAATCCGGCGCTCACGGAGGATGTTCAAAGACAAACGCTCATTCATGCCTCCCAGACTGTATCATTGTATGGCTGAAGGCGGGAGGCTCGAGCACTTTGTATGGAGCGACGCGCGTGATCGCGCGCAGATGGGGTGGGGGCGTTTGGAAACTGATATGCTACAGAGCCCACAGTCTGAAACAGAACCTGAGAGAAACGCCCCTCACCGGATTTCCACTTACGGTCTCCACATCTCTGCAAAATTCAGCAGTGAAAATAAAGTTAACGTTGAAGTGGCTGAGAGGGACCAAAAGCATCTGTTTGTGGAAGTGGCGCTGATGGCGGCTGGTTGGCTTCTTTAGGAGGGTCACTACAGAGTAATAGTGGATTTTGCTGGGAGAAATATAGCGTGTTTGATGTCATTCAGAATAATGGATAAGCTCAGACTGTCCACCGCGCTTCTCATACTTCTGTCTTCTGTCTTCATCTGTGGAAACACTATACAGTTTCCGGACTCTAAACTGTAAGTAGCTAGCAGAAAATTTACAATTATTGTTATAGTTTTTGCAGACGTTGCAAATTGTCTGTTTTAAGTTTTCATATAATTTAAAGACAGCCCTGTGATGTAAATATACTGACTCTTTTTCAGCCACAAGTTGCGTCTGAAAGCACTGTGTGGGGTGTTCACACACGACACGTTTTTGCACTCGTCTGCGCTCATTTTTATTTTAAGTCAATGTACTGTACACATTGTGTCGCGTTTCTAAGGTGGCACATTGAGTTAAAAGTTGTTAAACTTTTAAAAACGCGCCTCGAGACGCCTGCGTTCAGTGCTAGGGGGCATTCACGACGAAAGCGTGTTTACGCTAAAAAAAAGAGGCTATAGCAGGGCCACGAAAAGAGTAGAGCGCAGGTTTCTCGAAACGCGTTATTAAAAAAAAAAACAAAGTTATTTTTAACTTGACAAGGCGTTTAAAAACGGACGCAGCTCCGTTGCAATGTAGCGGTTTTTAAACGCAAGAACGCATCTTATGTAAACGCCCCATTGCTTTCTAATCCCGAAACGCAAAAACAGTAGGCTAAAACAATTAAGTTTTAATATCACGACAAAAGTCGGAATAAGTCTCTTCTCAACGAGAGCTATTAATGCATTGAAGTATAAAGGTGTGTATTGAATAAGACCGATTTATTTAGCCTAGTCTTCTCTAAAACGCAATAACAGTGGCTGCGCTCGCTTTGCGTCGCGTCGCGTCATATTCAAGCGGAGACCTTGACTGCGCCGTATAAGACTTCGTTCTTACTGCGCTCTCGGTTGTATAAAAACACCAAATGCTGGTGGCAGACATGTGGCGATAAAGAGCCGACTTACCATCGGTGTCTAGTGAGTTAATTTTAATCGAGCATAAACTCTCACCTGTCCATATTATTTCAAACTCTATGTTTGACACATAGGCTACCAAACGTTGTATTTTTATTACAAGTTATCATATAATCACAGTGGCTTCATTTGCCTGGGTATTGGCACATTTAGTGCCCTGTTTTAAACACATCACCACTAATAATTAAAACAATTATGTCTGTATTCTGTGTCTAAAGCACGCTATTCCCTTATGTTTTAACACCTTGCCATAACAAACACATTCAGCTGGTTTCAAGTGAAGATGACTCTCAGCTGCTGAAAATGGCAACCTGTAGGCTTAACATTTCTCATCTGCCTGATCCGAGTCTTGTTCACAGATTCTCTCAGATACTGGCCTTAAACAGTTCTTAACTGTCTTTTTCTTGGTGTTTAACCACATCTTCAATTTGACATAAGCGCTCCCTATGACAGAATCAACCCAAGAAAAGCTTAAGGGTTATAAACAATCAGCTGTCAAATTCAACAAATCAGACTCCACTTAGCTTGAGATTGTTTTGGTTTGTTTTTTATGTAAATCACAGTCTTATGTCCTCAGGACTGTGTCTGATCTGTCTACATTATACATGCATTATTAAATTTTTAAAAGGTTGTACCTGAGCTTACAAGTTAATTGAAATGTCTATTAGAGGGTTTCATTTTTACAGATGTCACTTGGTCAAATGCCACAGTGCATTTTTCTATATTACTGTTTTCTGTTCTTTGCATCATCCCCTTTGCCTTTTTTTTGTGCTGTTTTGAGCCCCTCTTCCTCCGTGGCACTAATCTGTGTGACTACATCTTTGTGCCCAAGCCCTAACCTCCTAATGCCAGAGCCTGTCTGCTTCAGCTCTCTCTCTCCTTTCCAATCAACCCACCCCTTCTTAGTGTCTTGTTGCTCTTACTGTGCTGAGAGGCAAATGATTAATGTCCTCTAGATCAGAGTGTCCATCAGATCTGAGTCTGATGTCACCCGTTCCAGCCCTGAAATCATCTTGAGAGAATCACAAAGCAGGTAGCGCATCCGTGAATATTTGCCATGCAGATGCTGTGGATTATCATCTTTGCCTTTTCTGATGGTTTGGGACCTGTCATCGTCTTGAAGCAGGGATTTCAACCTCTACAGAACACCAAGGCAGGCACCCCTCATCCAGACTCTTTGCAAACACATGGACCCCCAGTATGAAAAATACAATATATAAATATATAACATTAAAGCTGCACAACGTAAGATTTTTTTTGGTTAAAAATGAACTAATTGCCAGTATTGACAGTACATAAACAATCAGTGTTCAAAACAATGTCCCTACCTTACCCCAATTCAAAAAGATAAGCCTATAAAATGACTTGTATTTTGAGCTGTTGGGTCAGATTTGGCACGAAATCGCTGGCTTATGTCGTTCATCCTTACATCATTACGTCATGCCCGTAAACACAGTAAAATAGTACCGGTTGTCTCGTGTTTTGGTTGTGGAAAGTACGCTGTTCCGTTCAGTCAGTCACACAGTTCAGGACAGCATTGCTGGAGTCTGCATGGATGTATATTAGGTATCCGTTTGGCAAAGTTGTTTACCTGGTATAATGCTTGGATATGTTTTCTGGTAGGATTATTGAAGCTTATATTGGTTGTCTTGCTTTTATGAATCGAACTTTACTTGTGCGTTAAGCGATGCATATACAGTATGTTGTTGGGGGAAGTTACTGTGACATGTTTATTAATATTTATGACTTCTTAAATTGACTTCATGTAATTGTTATATTGCATATATTGCATCAAGTATATTATTTTCATGTTAAATAAAGTATATTTTATCCCCATCTTTATTGAATCCTTATTTTATGTTTTTAGTATAAGTTGTTATTGCGTGCATTGCATACTATTGTAGTATTCACATCCATGATCAACTTGTACAATATAATATAAAAAGAGGTCTTCTATTGAACTTGTATCAGCCATAACACGAGTTTCACCTCTTACATTTACAAGTGTAGTACAATGCAAACATAAATAGTAGATAAAACATTTGAATAATCATATTAAAATAAACTGGTGGTTGAGGAGAGTCTCATGTTCTCTATGTAAAACGCTTTGAGTGTAGTGCCAGAAAAGTGCTATAAGTGTAAAATTTATGTAATGTAAATAAGTCTTTTTTATCTTCATCAAAGCAAGTAATATTTCAGTTTTAAATGTTTAATCGTATAACATAATATCAACATGAAAATATCATGTCATGACTCCGGCTCTGAATATCTCCCAGTCATGATAACACACAGGCGATGTCCAGGTAAACTCAAATTATAAAATTAATCTGCCAGAAGTGCAGTGACGAAACTCGATTTTGCAAATTGTTTGCATTTTTAACTTTCAACCACAGATGTCGCTAGGGAGAACAAAGTTACATAGGGCAGCTTTAAATAATATAATATATAATGTATAATATAAAAAAATAGCTAGATTTGTATCTGTAATGCTTTATAATAAATTTCATTACTAACATTAACAAGCATTATTACCTTCTTTTGATGCGGAAATTTTGTGGGGTGACAAGGGACAGCACAACTTGCATAGTTTTCCATTAAATTCAACAGAAATAATTATCAAATGACAAATATTATTTACTTTAGCCATGAGTGGATGATACAGTATATTTTGTGTATGTAACTTTCATGTAGCATACACAATGTATTTTCAGTTACAAGTATCTTATTTGAGTGAAGTATAATTCAAAACCTTTGTAACTTTTGCATGTATGCGTCCTGTGCACGGAGCTCTAAAATACAACTGTGCCTCTTGACATACTTAAGTAAATATAATATCACCCCCTTGTTGTCGCCAAATGCTATTATGCTATACAATAAAAATATATATATACACACACAGTAGATAAAAGAACGTGCCGATAGTTGATAGTTCATTGATAGTTCATGACTATGTTTCACACAACTTTTTTTCCCCACAAATTTGATTAGATGATAACTGTATGCCACTAACTGAATTATACATTCAAGGTAATGAGGTCATGTGACAATGTAGCATATTACTGATTGAAACATTAATTATGCAACCAATGCCTACTTTCTTACTCACTATTTTCCAAAATAGTAGTAAGCAGCATATAGTGTGTTCTGCAAAGTCAGTAGTTAGCTAGTGTTTCATTCTGAACATTGCCAGTTTTCAAAAATGCCAGTCTAGCAGCACGTGGATAAAAAATTTAAATCATATTGATAGTATAGAAGGACATTTTTTAAATTCTGGTATCAACTGTCCTTTTGAAATTCCTAATATAATGCTTAACAGATCATTAATGTTTCTTATTAGAATATTTATATATTTTAAAGTGTCACAGTCTGGTTACCTTGTCAGGTTGAGGTTCTATCTGATGGGACCTTGGTAATATCGGCCTGCCTATGAGTTATGTTTTGCCCCGTTCACATAGGGGGAACACAAAACACAAAGGCCGTGTTACCACCATGCACCCTCTGGTGATGTCATGGTCCCGTCAACCGGTCAGGTTGGGTTTTGTCTGACGAGGACCATGACATCATCATCCCCTGTCTGTCTTGTGTTTCATGTTTGTGTTTTGTGTGGGTGCATGGGTCTGTGGTGGGTTATTGCTGTGCACGATTTGCCGCCGTGCATCCTCCGGTGATGTCACGGTCATTGCTCTTTGCCAGGTTGTGGGTTTCGCCTGTGGAGGACCGTGGTATCATCGTCCCCTGTCTGTCATGTGTTTCGTGTTTTGTGTGGGCGCACGGTTCTGGCGGCGGTTTATTGTTGTGCATGATTTGCCACCGTGTGCCCTCCGGTGATGTCACGATCATGGCACCTGGCCAAGTTGTGTGCTTCGTCCCGTGTCTGTTTTTTCAAAGCATGTTTACGTTTTGCCCTCATGTGTTCAGGTGTCACTGGCATGCTGAATCAGCGATCCATGGGAACCCTGATCGTTTCCATGGGAACGCTGATCATTATTACCGTCAGCCTCAAGCGACATCTGCCCCTTGTTTGTTCCTCTTATTTAAACCCTGCGTATGTCATGTCCGATGTCGGATAATTTTTGTTTGACAGTTACTGTTTGCTGTCAAGTCTAGCATTTTTCTCTTGTGTAGTTTGAGCGAGCTCATGTATCAACTGGTTGTCTGTCTATTGAGGAGCAGTTACCTGTCTGCTTGAATTTACTCTCACCAGTTGGAGCCCAGTACTTTGGAGGAGGAATACTCAAATTCTGCCCATGTCTCTGGAGATTTGTCTGGGCTTTACTTGCTTTGAGTTGTACTGTTTGAGTTGTAATTAAATTCCCATTGACCTTTCCCTCTGCTTATGTATCCTGTCTTCCTTGCACCGTGACAAAAAGGAAATCCTATGTGTTTAATCTGTCCAAGGATGTCTTTTTTCCCTGTGCTTTATGTTAACGCACATACTTTTCTTTATATAAGATCTTGGACTTTGGTTTAAGATGTTGTTTCACAGCCCACATGAATATTGTCTCAATCAAGCTTGATTGCCGGCTTCCTGTCATGTTTTTTTTTGGACTTGGAGCCTATCTCATGTGTCTGGGCTTGAGAATCTCACATCTACACTATTCCTGTCTGTGTCTTCACCATGTTCCACTTTGACTACAAGTGTAATTCAATTTTGTGTTTAAGCAGTTCGATAGATGGGCCTTTCCCGTTACAAGCGTTATTCATCCCATGATAGTGTGCAGAGCAAGGGTTATTTACCCTCTGGAAATCAGCCAGCTCATACCCTTTTTAGAGTGAGTTTAACTTTTTTTGATCTTCTAAAGAAATCAAAGTTTTGCTTGTGTATTAATTTATTCTGCTGTGAATGTGTTTTTTTTTTTTTTTAAAGTTGAAGTTCTAATTTTACACATTGTCTGAAAAATGCGGAGCTTCAGCGTGAGACTCAAAATGAAAAAAAAAACAGCAAAATGTGGTGCAGTGGTCCAGGACATCCATTAGCATGTTTATGTAGAAAAATGATTGAAAAACAGTTGGTTGTTTAAATGAGGACATACCATAGACTTCTATTGCTTATAAATAAAGTTTCTTCCACAATACTGACCCATGCCCACATATATTATTAGCTGATTCTTCAAAAAACTATTTCCTGTTCATTTGATTCTCATAGTTGTAATTTAAATGGGTTTAAAGCATTTTATTTGTAGCAAAAACTTGAATTTGTTAATATTAATGGAGTAATTCTTGCAGTTGTAATGTTTTTAAAAAGGGTTACAAACTTAAAACCAATCGAAATATTAAATGTTCTTGGATTTAAGCTCTTAGTTCCATCATAGGACATTACTCTATGCCACGTGTAGGTAGTTTCTTGAAGAAATAATTGATTCCTGTTCAACCCAACAAGCTAGCCGGAAACTTAGCAAATTGCTTACAGCTGGTTGGCTGGATGAATGTCCACCCCTTTCTCTACTGGAGGCACATCTACTTTGTTTCCACCACTAATATTATAATGCATGTAGTGCAGAACTCCACAGGTGGATAAAGTGGCCCAGCTTTTCAAATGCATTTACAGTTTTTTTTTTTTTGCGGTCCCATATCCCAGAACCCTTTCCACATGTGTGCTGATGAGAGAATCCATTATACTTACAATAACAGATCAATGGATCCTCAGGCTTTTTGTGAGAACTTGTGGCTTTTGAATAGAGGCAGATATATGTGTTGATGCCCTGCAGCTCATTAGTATTACTTTAGAAATATCAGTGTTTATTCTCTTGTCTCTTGCTCTTACAAATGGTTGTCATGATTAAACAGGTGTAGATACAAACACAAGTCAGTTTCTTTCCATGTAGACCACTGTAACGTTGGTTGATATTTTCTCACACATATCTGTTTTATTTGACATGCTGATTTAAATTCTTCCCTTGAAATGGCTATTTAGGGCCTTGGCCCCTGTACGGCTGGATTAAACTCACTAATTGTTTGGGTATTATCAGAAATCAGGGTTGTTTTGACAGAGTGTGTTTGACTCTGTGGGATGTCTGCAGAAGAGCTTCACCACATGGAAATGTACAGCCAGCATTCAGCCAGCACTCAGTCTGTTTGTGGCCAGTGTTCAGTCAGCATCCAGCTGGTGTTCAGCTAGTTCCCAGTCAATGCTCAGCTAGCGTTTAGCCAGTGTTAAAAGTCAAAAGAATGTGATTTTATAAATAAATATGCTATCTGCATGTACTGCGCTCTTTATATTGAATGTGTGAAGCCCACTCATATACTAAAATCACTGCATAAAGAGCATGGTTATTCACTGTGAAGTGCGTAGTGCCTGCAGAGTATGTTTATATAATTAAATCACAGCATTTTCAGCTACTATTAAAAACTAAAAAAGCCTTAATGTCAAAATTAAAGCTTGATTTAACTTCCGACAGAAATACAGTATCTTAATACTGTATAATAAACTGTAATATTTTCTAAAATGTTAATTAAACAACAGCCTAATGTTTAACAAATATCTCACAAGCAAGAGTGATGCTATACTGAATATGTTTTCAATTATAATGGGATGCTTTGTGGTGCATTATTTCACAAAAAATTAAGACCAGTGTTGTGTTTTAGATTATGCTGTGAGGATTGTACAGAAGCTCTTCATTTAATAAAAATGCAATTGTAAGTTGAAAAGAAATCGTTTTATTTAAAAAAAAAAAATTAAATGTTATAAATGTATTTGGTTAGACACCATTTTGATACTGAAGTTGAATTAAACTTTAAAACATGGAATTCAGAAAAAACTAAATTGAAGACACAATGCTAATGTTCAGCAGGTGTTCAGTTAGTGCTTAGCTAGGGTTCATCTAGTGTTTAGCTGGTGCTTAGACAGTGCTTAGCCAATGTTCAGCTAATGTTCAGCCAGTGTTCAGCTACCATTCAGCCAGTGCTCAACCAGCATTCAGCCAGTGCATATCCAGCATTTAGCCAAATCTCAGCTAGCATTCAGCCAGAGCTCAGCCAGATTTCAGCTAGCGTTTAGTCAGTTGTCAGCCAGCATTCAGCCAGCTTTCAGTCAGTGCTCATCCAGTGTTCAGTCAGTGTTCAGTTAGTACTCAGCCAGTGTTCAGCTAATGTTTAACTAATGCTCAGGCGGTGTTCAGTTAGTGCTCAGCTAACGTTCATATAGCATTCAGCTAGTGTTTAGACAGTGCTTAGCTGATGTTAAGCTGGTGTTCAGCCACAGTTTAGCTACCTTTCAGTCAGCACTCAACCAGCATTCAGTAAGAGCATGGCCTGTATTTAGCCAAACCTCAGCTAGCGTTCAGCCAGAGCTCAGAAAGAATTGAGCTAGCATTTAGCCAGTGCTCAGCCAGCATTCGGCCATCATTCAGTCAGTATTCAGCCAGCATTCAGTCAGTGCTCAGCCAGCGTTTAGCCAGTTTTCAGCTAATGTTCAGCTACTGTTAAGCCAATGTTCAGTCAGTGTTCGGTTAGTGCTCAGCAAGTGTTCAGCTAATGTTTAGCAAATGTTCAGCTGGTGTTCAGCCAGCATTCAGTCAGTGCTCAGTCAGTTTTCAGCTAATTTTCAGCTACTATTAAGCCAGCATTCAGCTAGTGTTCAGTTAGTGCTCAGCCAGTGTTCAGCTAATACTCAGCCGTAGTTCAGTCAGTACTCAGCTAGAGTTCAGCAAGTGTTTAGACAGAGCTCAGTCTGTACTCATCCAGTGCTCAGGTAGCGTTTAGCCAGCATTCAGCCAATATTCTTCCAGAGTTCAGTCAGTACTCTTCTAGCATTTAACCAGTGCTCAGTCACTTTGCCTGGGCTTCACTGCAGAGGTGGAGAGATTGATGTTTATTGGACATTTTCCCTACAAGGCCAATTTCGCTATTTATATAACTGGAGCAGGACAAGCTGTGAATATTCACACAGAGTAAAGGAGACGTGTCTGTGTAAATGTAGCAATAAGAGGGATGAAGTTGTTGGAGAGGAAAGAGTTAATAATAGGAGGATCAGAGTAGTTTGTCATGAATTTTGCATAAGTCTTGAATTTTAAAGTCAAAATGTCTTCAATGATGGAAACACTTTATTTGCAAAACAATGTGTTTTGACCATTTGTGTATGTGTTATGGGTGTGCGATATCTTGATGTGACTGGCCCAATGAATTCTTTGAATATAGTGTGGCAGGGTGAGCAAAAGATGTCCAAAAAATGGGGAAAATAAAGTGTTCAGGGGAATGGTGTTCAAAATAAAGAGGGATTCTTGCATCCTGACGGTGAAACAGTGAATATGAGGATGTGTCCATGGGCGGGTCAGCTTGGGCGGGTCCTGTGATGCATCTAATTTGGCCGAACACTCCCCGCTCTGGTCTTTGCTGTGCATGGATGCCAGTGTGTGCACACATGGAGATTTGAAGCTGGTTCCCTGAGAATAGGTGCGCTCTGCGTTTTAAAGACAGGGGTGATGAAGCATTATTCACATTAGGTGTGCTTCATCCACCACTGTCGAAACTAGGCTTATTAACTATGCACCTCTTCTCGATCTCAAGCCCACTCCCATTGTGAGCCTGGCTGAAGGACGTTCCTATGAGGCGGGGTGACAATGAGGAGAGGGAGATGCGGGTTCTTCCGCCACAATAGCCTTGACATTCAGAAGTGTTTAAACCACAGCTTGTTGTTAAAATGTGTCCTCACAATCCCCCAGAACAGTTTTGAGTGTTGGCTCTCACAGATATACTGAGGCTTGCAGCGTATGGGCATAGCAGCCATTTTAGCCTCATAATATGACATATTACACACATTCTGCAGCGTTTCCTGGCTGCTTTTAATAAAACTATACAATTGCTCCAAAGACGGGCTCCCTCAAGATAATGTACATAATGTAGTGATTGGAAATGCACAATGATTCATGTTTTATTTAGTTTAATTTTTATAAATGTGCTTAAATGTGAAACATTTGGATGAAAGCCCAGCTTATGGCTCTGTGTTAGTTGCCGAGGTTACTGTTTAGGGTTAGGGTTAAGTTCGGTTAGTGTTAGATTATGGCTGAGTTGGGGGCAAGCTGTGTATATGTTAACATTGTGATCTGGAGACATTCTGGTGCGTTGTACTAAACACACATGATTAGTATCTTAGACATCTTTTTCTCCTACACACTTTCACGGCGAAATCGTAAGGATTCATATGACTATTATAAATGTGGCTAATTCATATGATATTGTATGACTGCACTTTGTACAACTTTCACTACAGCCAATGACATCGCTGGACATTGTTTCCTAATACGCGACAATTACTGCTGTGCTTCTGTCACACACAACAGATTCCTATCATGTTTACACAGTCTATTTATCGGTTAGGTTTGGGTAAGAGCATTATATTAATAGGCATGTCCTTAATGCCTTGTGCGTGAAACTCGCACTTACTTCTGCATTAGACATCCAGGCATTTGCTCGTGATTAAATGTTAAAACATTTTATGAACAAACTCGTACTAAATCATACGAAATAGCCAATTCTTAAAATATGTACGAATTTTCATGAGACTGGGTTGTTTTCTCAGACTTGTGCTGGAGAGACAGACAGATGTACTGACCATGAGTGAAGGAAGTAGAAAAAGGACAGAAAGGAGGAGAACTATATTTGTGGAGACAGCCAGGAATGCCAGAGGAGATTACTAATGTGTAAAGAAACCTTACACTCTCTTCTTGATGCACACACACACACACACACACACACACACACAAACACACATTCTTTTCATGCTCTCAATGGATGCACAAAGAGCGTATTTGGATTTCTGCCTCAGATTTTGCAATGCATTCTGACACAAATCAGTTTTAATCAGAAATTTCAATATCAGCACCTGAGGGAAGTTTAGTCAGAGAGGAAGAGACTGAAAAGGAGATTTGTGACAGACAAAATGTTAAAGTTCCTTTCTACACGGAAAATATATTTTTGTCATTTAATTAATTCCTTCTCTCTGTATTTCCATAAAACACTCTACAGTAGGCTGGCATATTTGTTGGCAAAGCCACATAGTCCGACAAATGACCAGCTTTTATTACCATTTACGTGTTCTGACCCCATTTTATTTTTCTTCTGCCAGAAACACAAAATGAAATGTTATTGCTGAAGGGAATATTATCAGTTAACACTGACTTAAATGTTGGTCTGCTCCTCACATAAAGCTATCATATAGCTTCAGAAGACTTAGAACATAGTACCTATGTCATTTGGACTACTTTTATGACACAAACTGGGATTTTTTTGGTCCTTTTTGGAGTGCGTGAAAGCACAGCTATGAAGGTTGGCTCTGTTTCAACAGTTTCTAATAATACAACAGACTGTAGTAGGAGCAAATCTCTGGTCATTAACAATGTCACAGTGACTTTGTCTGGCTCCAAGCCCCTCCCACAACAGCACATCAGGAATGAGAGCTGTGTTAATCGTGGTGATGGTACTGTGCTGAATATAGCAAACAGAATTTGGGTTGCAGGTGGGTCACAGCACCGTACCTAACATTTCACAGCATTCTATTTTTTTGGGTGTCATAGCTAGTTACTAGAGCATGCAAATACATCTCACACTTACACACAGAGGTGTTCACACTATTCTGCTGGCTGTAAGGTGTGGAAAGGTTAGAAAGAGCTAGATGCGAATTGTCAGTCTTTTAACATATTCTGAAGCCAGAGCAGTGCACATTCTGTACACCTGTGGTTTATATTGTTTGATAAGTTTTAGGATTTTTGAGATTCCCTAAAACTCCAATAATGTTCCTGCTCGATTGCTGGCAAGGAAGGAGTTCAAATGAAATATTAATATGCACTGTTAATTAAATTCTAGAAAAATGTGAAAATGCTAAATTATTCTCATTGTCATTGTGGCAGGCCCTCTGCCTTTCTATGGAAGGAGGAAGCAGGGACCAGGTGAACACACCAACTAATTGTAGCAATTTTTCAGTGTACATCAACATAAACATAACCGTGCTTTTCAACACACCTACTAAAATACAGTCCACATACAACAGCTGTCCTTTTCAGCAGACACCTTGACACAGATACACACACACACACACCCAGCTCTGTGCGTCTCTCTCTCCCGTCCACCGCTGTCTCCTCACTTTAAGTACTCCCGCTGCTCCTCACTGGAACGTGAGGCTGGTGTTAGGGATGGACGGATCAATCCTAAAGGATTGATACTTCCAATACTGATGTTGTATCAAAAATATTGGTCCTCACATAAATATATTGATTCTAAATTTACCCCCATCAACCCCAGAATCTATGCCCCTGACTGTTTATGGAAATTAGATCATTTAATGGGAAGTCTGATTACATAAATGTTTCAATTAAGAAGAAAGTCAATGCCTCCAATTTGCTTAAAAATTATATTTGGGATGTAAAACCATAATTTATCTCTTGAACGAATATAATTTTGAATCCATTTGACTTTGAGGATAATGTTGAATGATTAAAAATTATAACATTTATAATTTATCCATTAAATGGATTACAGAGAGTTTTTTTTTATTGAGAGGTTTATTCCTTCAAATGAAATTATATGTGTGTTTATTTACCACATGTTTATGTTTATTGTTTATTTTGGAACATCTATGACCATTGCAGTATATATCAGTCTTGATAAACCATCTGACTTTGATAGTAATTGTGGTGAGCCGGGTGGAGATGAGTGGCATCTGGGCAGAGCGAGGCTGAGATAATGAATGGCGAATGACTTTCACCTGTGTGCCACACCGGTCTTGCGTTCCAGCGAGGGGCGGCAGGAGTACTTAAGGAGAGGAGAAAGTGGCAGATGGGAGTGAGAGATGTCCGTGTGTGTCAAGTTATTTCTGTACTGCTGAAAAGAAGTGTTTTTGAATGTGTGTTGTGATTTACGAGTTTGTCAAGCCGCCCCCAGCTTCCTCCTTCTCATGAACTGTTACAGTAACACTCTCCCATTTAAGGACAATTCCTTTAAAGAGGAATTCTCAGCATTTCTCATCTCTAGATTAAATACATATTTTGAAAACTTTCCTCATCCTCTAAACATTTTCTTCTTGATCTTATAAATGCCCCTTTTGCTTTATGTTCATAATTATGATCTTTCTCCAATTTCAATTTAATTTATAATAATCCTATCACATAGAGTTTGCTTTTCATAAATATCGATTTTTGATTTGCATTATAATTTACTGTTTTTCTTTCTAGCATTAGCTATCTCCTTTTTCCTCCTTAACAGCTAGTTTTCTAATTTCATATTTCATATTTTACCAATGTTTTCCATAGTGGTGCACCGATCAGGAAATCTGAGGCCGGATACCGATATCTGATTGTTTAACACTAAGATCGTCCGATACGATACCAATTTTTAATAAAGTGCCCTTTGCCAAACTGTATATGCTGCAGTTATATGTTTATGCCCCTTACAGTAAAATTACATGTTAGTTACAGGGTTCCTACACAATTTCCATTTCAAAATTCCATACTTTTCCAGACTCAAATTTCCAGACCTCCCTACAGATTTTTCCGACCATATTTAACTTGTTCTGATAAATTGTTTTAAAATTCAACTGCTAACAAGTATGTTACATTCTAAAGATTTATTATTGGCGTTTTTGCCTTTTATTAGGATAGGAAAAGTCCATCATGTGGAAAAATTGTAGCTACTGTTGCTCGTACAACTCAATTAACACCAAACCCAGTCAAGTTCAAAGCACAGCATTTTATTAAAACTGCAATGCTAAAAAAGTGCAATGTTATTCATTTTTGTAATTTTGTACATTTAAATAACTGTAAACCCCTACAGAAACAGAAGGGATGTTCATGTACAATTAACCAGAAAATGTGAAAATAGAGCTAAAGTCAATTGACAATTGGTCGATGTCCTAAAAAGTCGATGTCCCTACAATTACAGACTGCTGTGCATCCATTAAATCATTTAATCAAGAATGTGGTCTTTAATCGTCAAGAGTCTATGCCATGAACGTCACATACTTTTGAAAATCCAGTGTATAGATTATCCCGATAAGCGCTCATTGTTACAAACATAATGTTCTTCTTCCATGAGGGGGTTTGGCGTCACAGCAGCTTGTTTACAGCTTCCAGGCAGACCGTTAACAAATGTGACCAGGAAATTCGATGACGAACCGATGATGTCAGATTACGACTTTGAAACTCCCATAGTGTTTCCGATTCTGTGTGCCTTATGCATCAGACGTTCAGCCAATGGTCTGTGGGCGTGACATCTGAGGCTGAGACTTGTTTTTTTTTATATTTATAACACAATATAATCAATAAATAACTTTTGCTCAGTAGAACAACTACATCTACAAGCAACACAGTGTTTAGTTAAGTGAATCTGCATTTAACAAATTGGGTCAGTCAATGATTCAATGACCTTGTGGTTACCCACAAGTAAGACTGAAAGACATTCACCAAGGGACTGTACATTTAAGGGAGAGGTTATGTTATAAGGGTTCCGGGTTAACGTTGTTTTGATCTCACTCGCTGTACAGTGTGATAGATATATTGAAGTGGAGAGTAGGCTAAAGCTGACTCAACGCATCTCCGTCTCTTGTCTCCTGACTTATTGCACTCCACAACCTATTCATAACAACAGTAGTCACTTGCTTCATCCATGAATGAATTAGCCGGTATGAACAAATCATTTTAATGGAGGTTTTAGTTTCATATTTAAAAGTATTTTTTTCCGACATTTCATATTTCTGTATTCTAAATATATTATATTTAAACTATTAAACACATAACATTATTTGTGAAATTGCAGTGTAACTGTATTCAACTGTATGTAATTTGATTTTTTTATAGTCCTAAATTGTTAATGTAGTTAAAAGATGTCACTGATAACTTTTTTTAAACAATGAAAAGATACACACTCCAGTATAATAATGTTTGCTACACTATACAATTATTTATTCATTTATTAGAAAGCCTTGTTAGACATTGTTGTTGTCCATCAAAGTCCTCCAAGTATTCAACCACATTATAGAATTATTTTTTTCAGGATTAACGTTAGATTTAATAGTTTACTGTCGTACAGTCACCTGTAAATAGTTATTCTCTCTACAGATCCACTCACGTTTACAACATGCATTGGTTCTCTCAAACTGACATGCTTGAATGATAAGCAAGCTAAAACGCGTTATAACCTCCATATATTCACCTCTGACACATCGGATTGATACTATAATCCTGGTTTGAAGTTGAATTTAAATGATCATGTCATGCGCTCCCTTATCTGTTGCTGGTTTGAGTGACGCGGAGGCGCGCACTCGTTCATTTAACGAAGGTCAAAATACAACTGTTTCGGGAAAAAGACAAACTTGTGTAATATGAATAACGTTACACGCATATTGAATTAATTCCCTCGTCATAATAGATAACTTAACAACAAAACACAATCTAATCTTAATGATCGCGTGCTCCCTCGATCTTTTGCTTATTTGATTGTGTGACGCGGATGCGCGTGCTCATTCAACGGCCCGGATACTAAATATCTAAAGTTTTGCGAAATGGAAATACACAACTTTAATTTATAACACTGACAGACTATAAAATATAACCAGACCGATGTGACTACTGTGCTGCAGCTCCAAATACTTCATATTCCCACTAGCAATGGCCTTTATCTTCTCACCAACACTATATTCACATAATTATCTTGGTGTAGTACTGAATTATTAAGCTGACGTTAGCTTTAGATCGTCAGCTTTCTAGACTTCCTGCTAACGGTTAAGTAGTAATTAAAGGATAATGTTAGACTGACTAGTTTAAATTCTCACCTTTGATCAATCGGTACATTACTGGCTTCGTGACTTGGTGTGGTCGGTCTTGGTCCCACCTTGGTCTGGGCCATATACATAGTGAGACTTTGTGTGGTGGATGCTGTGACCAGACAACGATGCTTTTGGCCTAGCATATGGCTTACAATTGCCGCCTCCCCCATGTTGGAGATGTCAAATGATTTGACACAAAGTTTGCAAATAGCTTTCTTTGTAAATTTTAAGTCTTTGTCTAACCAGGCTTTATATTTAGGATTGGCAAGCCAGCCCTCGGAAAACTTGCATTTTCCCATTTCGTTTACCGTGAAGTCCACACTCCAATGTAAAAATCAAGGACAAAGTTCCAGGTGTTTAGTCAAACTCCGTTTGAGTTAGGGGCGCTGTGATGGCAACTGCTGCCTAACAATGTAACAACCAATCACTGCAGTCCTAGACTCCGCAGATCAAGTGTAAAAACAATCTTTTGGCAGCGCTGGCAGCCTAATCCAAACGCCATGAAAAAGACGATTGCATATATTTATTATATACATTTAGAAATTCTGAATTTTATATTTAGAAAACGAAATAGGTACAATAGTCTGGAAACATAAATATTTTTCCATACTCTGATTTATTTTTTCCATACTTTTCCAGACCTGGAAATTAGTCAAATCAAATTCCATACTTTTCCATACTTTTCCAAACTGCGTAGGAACCCTGTAGTTATGACATTTACTATTACATTTTTTAAATCAAAAGTTGAATTAGTTAACATTAGTTAATGCACTATGAACTAACATGAACTAACAATGAACTAACAATGAACAAATGTAATTTTAGTAACTAACATTACAATTAATAAAGGCTGTAAAATATATTGTTCATTGTTTGTACATGATATCTAATGCATTACCCAATGTTAACGAATGGAACCTTTTTATAAGGTTACCAATATTACATTAAAATTTAATTAATTGTGAATTACAATTACGAATGAGCATTTATTTGTTTTGAAACAGTTATGAATAGTCCTGTTGTCAATATCAAAGGTTATTGTGACATACTGGCAATCAGTAAAAACCATGAGAGCATCACACACAGTAGAGATATCTTCAAAAATAAGAAAGATATATCCAATACAAGCTCTAAAACTGCTCCAGTGAAAAATCATTAAAGAGGCCCTATTATGCTTTTTGGGATTTTACCTTTCCTTTAGTGTGTAATATAGTTGTTTGTGCAAGTAAAAGGTCTGTAAGGTTACAAAGCACCATGTCCACACCAAGGGCAGAGCATTTCAACAGAGCATTTCAGACAGAGGGTGAAAGCATGCAAACCTATTCTAGTAGACCGCCAAAATAAAATAGTGTACCTGTAAATGAGAATAATATGGGCTCTTTAATATTTAAGATTTATTTATGGTCTTTGGCACTTTGCTGTAACACAGATTAATTATTAAGCAAACGTATGAAGACACGGTGCCATTATGGTTAAAATGTAATTGCTGTGATTAGTGGTAATGTGACCAACATTAATCGGATTTAAATTGGGATCCTCACAGAATGACTCTAGAAAATGGGCAATTAATATTCATACACGTGTAATTATTACACATTTTTAAAAACAAAACGCCATATTCATGTGAATTACATCATGTCTGAAAGTTTACATTTGTAAATGCTTAGAATTGCCAACAACTCACCCTCCAAAGGCAACACTGTCATGCATCAAGGAAAGTGCTCATTCATTAGAGTAGCAGTGTATGTGTGATTCCTTGCGTGCTGCAAAAAAGATGGCCCTAAATATAGGCATGATCGATCGGTGCACCCCTTCTGTCACTCACTCGACGTTGTGTTGATTGTAGTGACACAAGGGATCTCTTCTGAGAGCCTCACATACCTCTGAACTTGAACTTTAGAAAAGGCCAATGTCAAGCTCACATGGAGCTTAGACGCATGGCTTGCGCTTTCCAGCCTGTCGCGATGGCTGACCAGGACCATCCGACTCGGCTACGTGATTCAATTCACCAGGCTCCCGCCTCGTTGCAGCGTGGCAAACCGCCAGCACCTTACGAGCAGAGATTTCCACTCTGCTTCTCAGGGACGCGATAGAGCCTGTCCCTCCAGCCGAGATGAAGAAGGGTTTCTACAGCCCTTATTTCATCGTACCCAAAAAAGGCAGTGGGTTGCAGCCAATCTTGGAGTTCTCAACCGGACTTTACACAGACTCCCATTCAGAATGCTCACGCAGATGCGAATTCTAACCTGTGTTCGGCATCAAGATTGGTTTGCGGTGGTAGACTTGAAGGACGCTTACTTCCATGTCTCCATTCTGCCTCGAAACTGACCCTTCTTACAGTTCGCGTTTGATGGCCAGGCGTATCGGTACAAGGTCCTCCCCTTTGGCATGTCCCTGTACCCTCGCGTCTTCACCAAGGTCGCAGAGGCAGCCCTTGCCCCGTTACGGGAAGTGGGCATCCGCATACTCCACTACCTCGACGACTGGCTCATCCTATCGCACTCTCGAGAGTTACTAAGCGCCCACAGGGACCAGGTGCTCGCACACCTCAGCCACTTAGGGCTTCAGGTCAACTGAGAAAGAAGCAAGCTCTCTCCAGTTCAGAGCATCTCTTTTCTCGGTTTGGAGTTAGACTCAGTTTCAATGTCAGCACTCCTCACAACCGAGCGTGCGCAGTCAGTGCTTATGTGCCTGGTTCGCTTCAAGCCATGCACAGCGGTTCCTCTCATACATGCAAATGGAATTCTCGGCTGCGGTCGCCCCGCTCGGGTTGATGCATATGAGACCGCTCCAGCACTGGCTTCAGACTCGAGTCCCGAGATGGGCATGGAGCCGCGGCACATGCCGTGTGTTTATCACCCCTTCCTGCCATCAGACTTTCAACCCTTGGACAGACTTCTGTTTTCTGTGGCAGGCTAGACAATCCCTGTGTGTCTTAACCACAAGTTACCTCCCCCCAGTTTGGGTAGGTAGTGGTCTCTGCAGCGGCTTTTCCCCCTGAAAGAATAGGAAAGGAAAGGATGCATTCCCTAATGCATCTATAGCTTTAAGATAGCCCCAGCCGCTTTTTAACTTTATGACGAGAAACATAGAGCGAGAAAAGGCACAGCTGGCCGACTTGCTCCCATGCAAGTCATGGCTTTTTGGAGGGTCACATGCAGCTGATACAGCTGCTTCTAGCTTGCAACAGCCTGCTTGCACCTGGCTCGGCAGCCACGTAACACAGGGTAGTGCATGGCGTTTTTAAGTGGGACCCCTTGTGTCACTACAATTGACACAACGTCGAGTGAGTGACAGAAGGGGAATGTCATGTTTACTGTTGTAACCTCCGTTCCCCCGAGACATAGTGTTCCCCTTGCCAATTCACTATCCCTACAACTGTAATGCGCCGTAAACGTATTCTCTGTTTATTTCCAGTAATTAAAGCCAGATCTTCTATTTCCCAAGTCCCCCAGGTAAACTACTAAATAAATTTCCCTATGGTCACAAACTACAGACAGTATAATGTTAATTTCTTGAACTTGTTCCCCAAGTTCTTGTGAAAGAAACCAAAAATCAAGCTTAGATTTCTTGGATACATCCTTAATACTCCAGGTGAATTGTAACTTATCATGGTTCCGGTGTCTCCATTCATCACGACTATGTAAATGAGTGCACAAATTATATATATATATATCAGTGTACTGGTTTTGTCTAATGACTCGTAAATGTAAAAAGTCTAATGTAGGGTTATTAATAGTGTTCCTATCACCTCCTAGAATTAATTAAGCATTTACAAATATTTGTAGAAATTCTAAGATTTATTCTTCAAATCCCTGTAATAACGGCATTTTTCCAAATAATCATTATTACCATAAATGTTTCCTAATATTATGACAATATCCTCAATTTCTACCACCACAATCAGCCATCTCCCAAATGCATGAGCTTTACTTTTTCATTAAAAGTTCCCTTCAAAACTGCAACCCCTGAGCGCTGACATAAGTGCTGAATGCAGAAAAGCAGCCTTTTAAGGTTAAGTAATCGCTCAATGCTATATTGCGATTTCAATCTTAATTCGGTCATTCATGTAGCATTAATGGATATTATCCTGATGTCTCAGAAGTCAAAGTCTGCTGGTTACAAAGCGTTTTGAAAATGTTTTCTCATCATGTATCCTTTACATGTGTACTTGTGTGCCGCATTCACAACTGTCACATCCCTTAATGGCGTATTTATTTTAATTTATTTCTGCATTTGCGCGAGAACAAAAAATAATAAAAATGGAATATTCCATGTTCTTTGGAGTGCCAACCTTTCTAAATAATGTGGCATTGAGATCACAGGTTCTACAAAGTGTGTTACATATTGGTGTTTTCGTGTTTGTACCAATATTCCAATGGTTTTAATTTGGTCAATAAATCAAAGAAAATATGAATGTCTGTGTGTGCCTGATCATAGGTACTTGCTCTTATGTAGAAACTATTAGAAAATATTACTAAACAATGAGCAAATTGGCAGAACTGGCAATACATTAAATAAAGTCACAAGTTAAAGCTAGTGTATACTTTTTCCCTGTACCATTACTTCTACCACATGGCTGAACACTCTACAGATGCGTACAGGTACACAAGGTTACAAAAACTGTGCTATGAGAACCTTTAAGTGCACTGTAAACAGGCATAGCTGTCTTCAATGTGGGGCAGCTAAATGGGACAGCTCAAAACATAACCTCAGAGGCATGAGGTTGTTATGTGAAGACAGCATGTGGTGTATAGAAACCTTCCCGTATTAGTGTTTGTTTGTACTCTTATTACACCTAAACATTTCTCATAGCAGCACAGAGTCTGTTTAGTAAAGGTGACTAGATTTTTCCCTTTTTTTTTTTTAAGACAATGTGAGTGGTGGTTGCCTGGACAAACCTCACCACCACAATGTTAGGGTGTTGTAGGCTGTTGCCAGGACATTACTCTGTAGTGCATGGTTGTTCTGGTTGGTTGCTAGATGGTTTATTGCCCACCACCAAGTTTCAATGAGATTCTAGTTCCTAGATTCCTTGGGATTTTTTAGCCTGTTTTATTGCTCACCTAGTAAAAATGTTAGATAGGTAGTGGCACACTTTCATCAATAACCCACATGATGTGAAGTGTAATTCATGGTCATAGCACAAACTGTGCCATGCAAAAGTTTAATGAGCAATAGTAATGCTTGCCATAGAAACCACCCCTAAATATTCACATCTCTGCATTAACGAGGACGTCGAGTGTTTCATAACCATCTATTCTTAAATCCCTTCAAGCTATTTTCTGTCAGGTCAGGACACAGACTCAAACTGCAGGCACGAAAGGATTTATTGAATCTTCAAAAGGAAACAGAAACACTGTCGAAAGTCCAGACAGAAGCTTAAATAAAACTTAAATACAGAGGAACTCCAAGGGTAGCATCCTCAGTTGACAGTCTCAATATAATCAGAACCCAAACAAGGCTGAGACGGGCTGGTAGCAGGGCTGAAGAGATGAACCACGAACGGAGACCGAGAGAGAGACCAAGGCTGAGAGTAGCAGAACTGCTCAAACACCAGGAGGAGGTAGAGAAAACAAAACTAAAAAATAGAAACAAAATCTGTCAAACAATCAATATGACAAGGTATCACACAAGGCAGGGCAACTGGAGCTCTAGCTCACACTTAACTCAAACAACGATCTGGCACAAGACAACACACATGAGGAGAATAAATAGGAGATGGAACGAGCACAGATACAGATCAGGTGAGGTGAGTGAAACAATAACGAGGTAATGAATGGGATAACAAGGGGGGCGGGGTGAAACACTGCAATGACAGTGAGCACATGGTGAACTGTCAAAACGAACCCACATGCTCCAAACAGACACAAACACACCACAGAGACTGAGGAGAGCGGACAGATCAGCCCAGGGACATGACAATTTTCCATAACTCTTTAAAAATTCTATACAATACGACTTAAATTATTCTCATAGCACCATAATGCTATTTTGTTTTGGGGCTGAATTGGACATGCAAGTTGATAAATCCTTTTTATCCCTTGCTTACAAGGGAACAGCTCACTGAACTACATTAAGATGATGAAAAGTGTACAGTGATGACTACTGGGCGGCAATTTGTGCATGTGTTTTTTTGTAGGGGTGGGGGGATATTGAAGCTAGTTTTCAAGATTCAGCGCATTCAAACTTGACTCATGCACTCTATTTTAGGGCTGCTTGATGTATCACTCACCCTGACTGGCTAGATACCATGTGAACCTTCTGTTGAGCCCCATCATTGGTTATTCTTGCGTCAAGACTTATCTGACAGGATGTTGACATTGTGTATTGTTTGTTTTCACTGTAAGGCTCCCACTGATTGCCTATTGTTGTCTCTGACATTAAATGCTCCTTGTGTCCTCGTTCCACTTCATGATTCTTATGCTGTATGGTGAACCAGAGGCACCTGCTGCCCTTCCCCATGATCTTTGACCTTTATATTTGGAGACCTTTGATGCTTTAGAGGTCCATTTGGAAGGCCATTTGGAACTCAGGTCTTAACAATGCCATTCCACAGGTTTCAGACAGCTGGTCAAGCGATGACATGTGCAATATGGTGTGAAATGGAAAGATGTGCTTTCTTGGCTTTGCAATTAGCCTGTGAAATTAATTTCACAGACTTTTACATTTGTTTATTGTTATTTACGACTGCAATGTTCTGCAAATTTTGGAGCTATAAATACATTTTATACAATTTATTAACTTGCTCTTATTATTGCTTATATTTGAACAGACGCCTGAACCGCAGAATTAAACTTTTGTGTTACTCGTCCCTCACCATTGGTGCTATGAACTTGAACGATACCTAAAATAGTGCAGTTTATCCAGGAGAGGTTTGCTATTACTATTCTAAATGATTGTACTTATGATTTTAAACTTTTATGATTTTGATAAAACAAGTGATATAATACATTAGTTTTACACTGAAGAAAGGACCAGGAGCTGGATTAACGAAACATTCTTAAGAACAACATTCTTTTTAACTAATATTTTACTCTTAATTTCTAAAATGTACGAATATTTTGTATTCTTGAAAAGAGTATCATCGCCCTATTCGACGATCCCCTGATCCCCAGCATGGGTGTCAGACGCGCTAGCATGGAGGCTATAAAAGCCATGGCCCCTAACCTCGGTCGCTTGTGCATCTCTTAAGGCCAGGGGAGTGAGGTTTACACATTGCACAGCTATCACGTACCAGCTGGCTACCATTACACTATCAACAAATCAGAAAACCCTAGCAATCAATGTGCTTAAAACTACTCCAAACATCAAAACCTGGAAAAAACAGACCATACCCTGGCATCATGGTGGTGAGATTTGTGTAATGTAGCCAGCTGGTAGATAGCTGTGCAGGGTTTAAACACCACACTTCCCTGGCTACAAGAGGCGCACTAGCAACTAGAGGCCTTTATCCTCCTCATTTGCGCGCCCACCTCCCATGCTGGCTGATACCGGTTCGAATCCCGCTCAGAGCGGGCCGAGCAGGACTGGTTACATTTGCACCATTCACGTTTTCAGAAATGTAAAAAAATGCATGAGCTTTACTTCTTAGAATTTTCCCTAAAAAAATTTCCTAAAAGTTTGGTGAACACTAACCTGCAAATCCATATGACAAGATGTCAATAGAAGATAAAACGTCACACGATGACTTCTTGGCTCAATTCAAAGAATATATATTCAAAGCTGCATGATTTATCGTTGAAGGAAAGTGAGTAGACAATATTATGTTGACACTTTGAAAATAATGTTATCTGTTAATTGTGATTTATTATTTACTTACACCAGAAGCTCTCCCATGTGACATCATATCCTGGACCATTGTGTTCTCCGGAATAAAATTGCGAGCTCAAAGTCTAGTGTGACTGCCCTTTTAGGCTGTTTTCTTTTCAGCAGGGCCAGCATGACACAACTCTTTGCACTAGGCTACATAAAGTTCCTCCAATGTCTGCTTTTTGCTTGTCCCAGTTAAACCAGCTAAACAGAGTTCATAGAATTCTGTTTCTAATATAATTTGCAATTGTATCTTCTACTGACTGGAAGTACATCATTATGCAAGTAAATGAGGTTTGTTCTGCTCAATTCTTAAAAGAGTTAAGCTGTTTCCATCAACTATTTATATAATGTTTTACAGAGCTCTAGTTTGCCCCTGTCCCCAGCTTTCCTCTCTAGCGGACTTGGAGGGGGGAGGGACCAAAGTCGATCTTATCTCAGTTTTCCATTCACTGCTCCAAGTTTCCATCTTCACATCCATTTTTCCCCATCTCTTTGTGCTGATGTTTGTGCTATGCTTGTGTGATCTATTTTCTGGTCGCTGTGGGTAGTTCTGATCATACTGTACTACTTTTGGTTGTAGAATTGTAATGCTATTATAATCTCTTAAAGAAATCATTGGAAGTTCATCGGTTAAATTAAAAGTAGCTGGCAGCCATTTCCTTTCTTAGTGTGCTTTTGAATGAGCAATTTTCTGCCGCTCATGAAACATGACAATGATTAGTTTAATCACAACAGTGATTCAACAATTCACCAATATAAAAATTCAACAATGATTCATATCACCAGAAAGTATCAGTAGTGTCCACGATAGGATTTTGTTTGGCTTAAAGCCGGTTTGGGTCACAATCTGTTACATCATTTATTTTTCTCCATATATAAGTTGTTTTCTCTGCAGGTATGACATTTAATTGTGAATTTATAAAAAAAAAAAAAAAAATATTTGATGACTTACAGAAATCATCTTTCACTTTCTGATTCTTCTAAAAATCTTTAGAACTGTAGTATCAGGGCAACAAAATAAACTATATATTCACATATATATGTGATAATGAGAGCTTTCATTTGATATATGACTTGTCCATTTAGGTGCTATGTGAAAAACTTTTATTTTCATAAATAAATATTTCTACCCCATTACCTCTAGGGGACGCTAATTTGTGATGCAAATGATTTCAGGCCTTATTTTTTTATTTTATTTAACATAAATACAGAAGTGATGGTTATGTCTGAAAGGTTCAGATTCTAAGCTTTCAAATGGTACCATGTACATGTGTCTAGTTTTCTGAAAATCTTTTACTGAAATCTTCATATGGCACAAATATGCTTCTGCCAGTCTTTCTTGAAGCTGAGGCCTCTAGCAGTCGCTTGCATGGCTAAATATACTTCAGCTCCACACGTGGTCCCTCTTCTCTGATTACACAGTTGTTGTTTTTTAAAGAAAACACTCCCACCAGAAACGCTCGACCAAACAGATCACCCTCCAGCAAGAGGGAATTTTCTGTATGTTGTCCATGTTTTGTGTGTGTGGTGTGTGTTTTATGCTGTGGGCGATCTCACATGCATTCTACATGTTCTGCTGCTGTGATTTTGAGTCACACTGATTCATAGTGGTGGTGACAGGGAAAGGACCTTGATACGGATTCATTAACACAACACCCATATCCCAACCTTAACACCTCTCTCTCCCGCTTAGCCCCTTCTACACTCTCTCGCTTTGCTTTAAATGGCTAATATAAGACTATAGTGCCCTTGAATTGAGGCGTCTACGTGTTGTCTGCTCATCAGTTTTAGATTGAGGTTGGGTATTTTGAAAAGTAGCTTGTTGGTGAGTCAGCAGAGGGCTAATCTGAGATGCTGGACGTGGTTCAAAATTATGTAATGACTGATTTATAGTACAAGAGATGGGCCTTAAATAAAGCCCCCTGAATCTTGTTAATTTAAAGCTTTCTTCACGTGCAACTTCAAAAACCTCACAGATGATACAAGAAGAGATGTTGGTCCATAGTTAGGCAGGAGTTGGGTGTCCATACTCAAGTTTCATACCAAACTTGTCATACTCCTGTCATTCCACTACATCTTACCTAATATTTGAATAAAATGCAGTTACAATAAGAATGCATTCTTTAACCTTGATATTAAAGAGATATCATTGATGGTTTTGCATAATTAAACTTTGTGTGTCAAACCTGGTGAATCTTCGTGCGACAAGTCGTATGGAAGAAAAATCTTAAGTATGATGATACATCTAAAAGTCATCTCATACAGTGAAAATCTCAAACCGTTACACCCCTATCAATGAAGGTGAGAAATGTTAAACTATTCCAGTAAAAATAAAAGTTTGCTTTTTTACATCACAAACCTCACAGAGCCAGAAATGTCATTCAACATTGACTATGCATATGACTATGCCTGACTATTTGCCAGCAGTAAGGTAGCAAACAGTGTAAATCTTCTTTAAGACAGGACAATTGTTCACTTTGAATCGAGCAAGTATAAATAACATCACCTAGTGTCAGGTTTTTCCATGGTTCATCTGACTGTCCCAAAATGTGCTAAGCAGATATTCACCTTTTCCTGCTACACTTCACACTGTACTGTATGTGTAATATATTGCAGTAACATCAGTGATACTATATTTACACCCACACAAACACTCACATTCACATTTTAATGAAAGTTAATTTTGTCAAATTACCAATAAGTTTCAGTGACTTTTCACTATTATTGCCAAGATTCATATTGCATTGAAAATGCAGTTAAACAGGACTTATCAGTGGGGGTTTCAGTGGTCACATTCTCACATATTTTGTGTTAAATTGGTCAACAATAGGTTTCAGTTGTACATTAAGACTATATACATACATTAGATGGAAAATAACACATTTTATAGCCAAGAAACAAAAGTGTGTATATATATATATATATATATATATATATATATATATATATATATATATTATTATTATTATTTGTATTTTTGTATTTTTGTATTATTATTTTTTTTCAATAAACACACAATCAAGATATTCAGAAGAAGAAAAAAAAATATGGTAGAAAAACATTTAAAAACATATTGACATATTTTCTATATATTGTTGACATAATGTATAATAACAAGAAAATCAATCTGAAACCATACAAAATGTTAATCATACCAGATAAACAGTAATACTAAATCTGATTGGTTCTCTGTGTTCACAGGACCAAGAAATGGGCGGAGCAGATGCAGGAGGAGCTGGTGCAGTTAATTGATGCTGAGAGCGGCATACATGTTCTCAATGAAGTAAGATCACATGACTGCCTGTGAGCACATGACTCTTTCAGCACACTAAGTACATTTTATACACCTATGAATATTTTACATACTACTATCACTATTACAAATGCAGCAGTAAAGGTGAGTCACATTAGCTTGATTGTTAAAGCAGTGTGCCTCAGATATAAAAGAGGTCTAACTAATAGTATTTGCTATATCCACTATAATGTTTCAAAGCAGCATGAGGCAGTAAACAACATCCATAAAGGAGGCCAAATAGTGCTAAAATGGCAAAAACTATGGATTTACTAAATTGTCTTAATTTGATTAGTGTCAAAGGGAACAGTCTCAAAAATGAATGAAATACATGGACAAACAGATCTGGAAAAGAGATATAAATAAACAAATCACCCTCTTGCAATCCCAGATGTATATTACTTTTTTCTGCTGAGCACAAATAAGGGGTTTTAGAAGAATATCTCAGCTCTGTAGGTCCATACAATGCAAGTGAATGGTGGGCAGACATTTGAAGGTCCAAAAAGCATATAAAGGCAGCATAAAATAAATCATATTACTCCAGTGGTTATGTAACGATCCACACCGTCTTTGGTTTGTGTACCTTTCATTTTTAGTTTTTGGCACCTTTTATGTTCCATATTGTCTTTTGCACTCTTATTTTGAAATTCACTCATGTTCCTGTTTCCTTGTCATGTCCTGTTTTCCCTCCATGTTCATGTGTCTGGTTTTCATTGGTTCATTGTTTGATTACTTTATTATCAGTTCTAGTTTTGTCATTGGTTTTAGTTAATTGCCTTATCTTGTTTTGAGTTCTGTTTCCCATTGGCTTTTGTTTCCCCTTTGGTTTTGTATTTAAGCCCTCATGTTCACCTTGTCCTTAGTCGGTTATTGTTTGATGGTAAATGTTACATGTGTTTCCTGCCCTCGTCCGTGTTTCAGCCTGAGCCCACCTTGGAAGATTCCCAGTGTTAATATCTTGTGTTTATACCTTTGTTTTCCCATTGTGGACGTTTTATTTGTTCCTGTTTTCGTACTTCGTTTTACTTTGAGTTACCTTCAATAAAAGCTGCAACTGGATCCTCACTCCTTGTCTGCCCGTTTCGTTACAGGTTAAATCTATGTCTTTGGAAGCAATATGATAAAAAAGATCAATATTTAAGTCCTTTTTTACTATAAATTCTCCCTGCCCAGTAGGTGGCGATATATACAAAGAAGGCAAAAAAAAAGAAGAATGTGTAAGTGGAGATTTATAGAAAAATGTAACTTATTACAAACTTATTCAACAAATTTGTGTCTACTTTTAAATTAAGGCAATGAATTTCAGAAAGTAAAACCAAATAATTTTTAGTGGTTTTAGAAACATAACCCTCACTCTTTCTCTTTCTCTATCTCAGATTTTCTTGAATCTTCGCAGACACTACACTGTGAAACACAACAATGCACAGCAGCTAGTGGCAAATGCAGCACAGGAAATTGAGAATCTACTTGCCAATCGATCCAAAGCTCTGAAAGTAAGTAAATTGTTTTACAATATTCTATGGACTTAAAATTGTCATCAAATACATCATATCTTTTTTTTTAATCCCCTAATTCTCCCAATTTGGAATGCTCAATTCCCATTACTCAGTAGGTCCTTGTGATGACGCAGTTACTCACAAGTGTCAGTTGCCTCCGCTTAAAGACAGTCAATCCACGCATCTTATCATGTGGCTCGTTGTTCATGACACCGCAGAGACTCACAGCATGTGGAGGCTCATGCTATTCTCCATGATCCACACACAACTTACCTCATGTCCCATTGAGAGCGAGAACCACTAATCGTAGCCACAAGGAGGTTACGCCACGTGACTCTACCCTCCTAACAACCGGGCCAATTTGGTTGCTTAAGAGACCTGGCTGGAGTCACTCAGCACACCCTGGATTCAATCTCGCGACTCTAGGGGTGGTAGTCAGCGTCAATATTCGCTGAGATACAGACTGGATATTCAAATCCATCATATACCACAAAATATTAATATTTATTTTACAGTGTCCATGTTACACATATTACATGTTACTATTATTAATTACTATAGTTCTTACAATATAACATTATGTAAGTTCAAGTAGCTCAACAAAATAATCAAACTGTATACATGTTGTTCATTAGGATTACTCAGCAATTACACACTTTTTTTGCTGCTTCCTACACTGTCCAAATTAATCCATTTAAAAATTATAAAAATGTTAGTCTTGCAAAGAAATTAATATTTATGCGCACATTGAAATTTAAATTTAAAGATAATGGAAAAACTTAAATTCAGTCAAGTGTGTCCAAATTTTTGACTGGCAGTGTACACGGCACATGTTATCCTGTTGTACAGTACATTTATCCAAAAAAAGTGTTGCAGCCACATCTCAACTGAATGCATGTTATTGACCTGAAGCAGTGAAACTTAAAACCATACAAACATTAAAAAGCATCCTTTTTAACTGTATGAATTTCCACCTGTTGAGATGCATTCTGGGTGTCATTGTTTTCCTCTGCCTGGTACAAATCCTCCATTTGTTAGTAAATTAGATTTAGCAGAAAGATGTAGCCTGGATCAATCTGCATTGATCTAACTCTGATAAAAACCTAGCTTGGAATGATGGCGGGCCGCTTCAGCCTTGCAAGTTAATTCATTTGTCGATATGCCCTGTCCTTTTGATTTTCTGTCTTGATTAACTATGTGTCCACTGAAAACTGTATTTGTATGATTTATTTATTTATTTATTTTTTACTAATGCACATATTGAAATGATTTGATTTGGTTTTTACTTATGGTGATGTTTAAATGCCCATTTTCCTAGGCAGTGGAGAAAATACAGCGGTACAGAAAAGCAGCATTCATCTGTGTGTGTAAGCAGAGTCAGTCAATGTTATAAATGTTTTAACTTCCGCCACAGATGTGCAGGTGATGGATGTGCAATCCTGCGTGGACCTGCTTTTATTGGTAACATTAAACACATCACTGACAGCTCAGCCTGATGACTAAATGAAAGTATTGACCTTTCACTTTCTCTGTCCCTTCCTTTCCTGTTTCCTGCTGGCTCACTCCTGTCATGTGTAATTGGTCTGAATTAAGTGCTCTTATTTGAAAGGATATGGAAGCATCACAGGCCAAACATGCTTCATGTATGGCCATGTTTCATGTATGATGGAAATAATTGCTGTTGGGTCATTGGGTCTGTAATGGATCTCTGCGTGAGGACAGCTTGGCTCTTTGGTTCTCTGTCCATTTGTGTGTCTTGCTCTACCTACAGTCACAAAACCCATGCTGGTCACTGTCCTCATATCAACCAGTTTAAAATAGCCTTTGTCCAGCATTTTCCCTCTGCTCAATTTAGAAAGAAAACACTAGGAAAGCACTCATAGGTCTGTCTGTGTGTCTCTCTCTCCTCCTTATTTTTTGTTTTTCTCCCCATCTCAATTTTTTGCATACACACACACACACACACACTGTAACTCATTAAAGCTGTGTTAGTCAATTTACTTGCGCATCTTGTACTATAACTAGAAGATTCACAAGTACTCAAATATTCTCAAGTTTGGGATTTCCAGTGAATCAAGAATCATGTTTTCTAGATCGTTCCACATCATTTTATTAAATGCAGCCAATCCAATTTTGTTGTTTTAATATTAAGCAGTACTCTATCTGTGTACAGTGATTTTATAATAATCCTGCAATCTCTGTTAATAGAGACTGTGCTCTGTCCACAACGTGGCATTGTTATTTTTTTGTACTTTGTTTGCAAATGTTTGAGAATTTATTCCAGTAATTGATTGAATTAGCATCTCACTTAGTCAATTTATTATATTAGCAGTCTGTAACAGGTCTTTAGTTCTCTCTAAAGGAGGAAGCAGAAGTAAGGTGAACAATCCACATGAGTCTTTATTTTTTACACATTTCATCTTCAACAAACACATTAATGGCTTTTTTGCACACTGATCACACACACACACACACAGTCAGCTTTGTGCATCTCTTTCTCTCTCCTTCGGCAGTCTGGACACAATTTTATCCCTCTCCACCTCTCACTGTAACACAGAACAGCTGTTAGAGATAATTTTACACAGGTGTCAATCCTTACCGTTCTTCCTCTCCTGGCCTCACTCTCCACATATGTACGCCCACATCACCACACAGTCATTTTTACTTTAATTTATTCAGCTTTATGGCACAGTTCATATTTATGGTTGCTCATATCCTTGTAAATAGCATAACAGATTGTGTCCTCACCAGGCATGATGGGAAATGCAATTTTTGTCCTTACTAGCCTCGACCATGACAAGAAAACAGCAACATTTTATTAGTAACTTTGTTTCTTTTTCTTCTGAAACATTCTATCTAGCCCTATACAAGTGAAATGTTATTCATCCTAAGTCCCACTGTATTCTTGTAAATAGGAAAGGAAATTTAATGTCTGACAATTCTTTTAGAACTTTTGGCAATAAGAAATGTAATTCTTATTGGATATACAGCCATCAGCAGCCTGTTACTAAATGATGGGATGATTTCTTATTTTATCAACAGGGTCTTAAAAAACATTTGTTTAAACTTTTTATTTATTTATATTTATAAAATGCCAATAATTACAACAAAAGTCATAGGTGCAGATTCACTAATAATGCATTGCGTCGCGTGAAAGCAGTATTTTCTTTTTACACGTGCTAACTGCGCACATTTAGCGCTTGAATTATACATATCAGGCAACGTCACAAAGTTACTACTGAACACAAATTGCATTTGCAATTCTGATCTTGCGGTCCAATTCTAAGCGCAATATAGTCGAGGATGCCACAGACCACCATTGACCCACCCTGCCAGGACTGACCAGCATCACTTTGATGATCATCTCTTAAACCTGCAGAATGTGCACTTGACAACATGTGCATCTGCATATATGCCAGGTTATAATTCTCTTCAACATCATTTGATGAGTATTTGATTAATTACTGCTGAAATGATTGGTTGAAAATGTTCGTAAACATTTTTATAGCCTACTATCAATGTAAATTACATTTTGTGAAGAAATGACAATTTATTAATTTAAATATTAAAGATTCAGCACAATTTCAGCGTGGTTTGCTTCCGCTTAACATGATTACAGATAGTTAGTTGAATAATGTGTTTTTCAACTCATAACTCGTATTAACATCCATAATTACTATGATTTAAGTCTCACAAGTGAAAATGTAGTCATTTCAACGGGAATCCGGTAAAGGACCTCCGGTGGAGAAGAATTTCCCCTCGCAGATTTTGCGTTTAAGTTTGGTGAACTTTAACAGGTGAATTTGTGTTGACCAATAGGAAGTTGCTTGGTTTTTCTATGAGCGATTTTAAAAACCAAGCAACTATGAGCCATTTACCAAAGCTGCACTTAACAAGAACGCGTGAGGATGCACTTTAAGCGCTACTTAGAGTCCATATTTAAGGTGCTGAAATGTGACAGTGTTGTGTTTCTCGTCAGTGTAACATCATTATATTTGTGTATAACTACTATGTAAGCACTAATAATTTACCTCACAGGGAAATGTTGACATTTATTTTCTTAAATGCTCACCCTGATTAGCTACACAATTCAATGTAGTTTTGTGATCATTTTGTGCAGTATTAACGATCTGTTACCTTTAGACAATTACTGCTTTGTTTATAAGATGTGCATTTGCATTGTTTAATTTTTTTGCAAATTCGACACGGTCAGTGCAGACATGTTAATGGACTGCGGGCTGGCCGCTGAGTCCCTATGAATGACCCTGCCAATGTTCAAGCACATATTGAAAATAACGAGGTTCAGCGTGTTGTCAGCGGAGTGCCGGGGGCTGTGCTTTAGAAACAGTCACCAATTAAGTGAAGGTCTGCTCTTTGCTCCCCAAAGTTATAACGGCCAATGTTGCACATTGTGGTGCGTGTGAGAGAGAATTTGAGTGATGAAGGTGGGAAGACATTTTGACAAGCCAAGTTAGACAATTTTATGTTTACCTCTAAATATAACATCACCATTCTGAATTTAATTTCTAAAACCTTGCTGCCACTTTGTTCCAAAGGAATTCAGCTGTCATCAAGACAATCAGCATATCTTCCCGATCGTGTGACACTGTTCACATTCCTGTTTTTCCTTCCTGAGCGACCCCTGGGGCACAGAATGACCACAGCTCATGCCTTATATTTATCAGTAAATACACAGGCCAGCTGGATTGCGCTTGACTGATCTGGAGGCTAAACGTGATTGTGGGATGCTGAGATTGGATTAGACTGATTGATTGATTGGCAGCTTGGTTAAGTTGATCAGCGGCTGTGTTTAATTTGGAGCCATCCATCAGCAGCTGTCTGTGCAGTCAATGTGAGTTAACGGAGATCATTTGATGTGTGATCAGTATGCTGTGTAACAGGAAACTGAATTGGCTGGCTGCTGACGGAGATAGTGTTTTTTTAAACACCATTTAAATCATGTAAACGCCAGAAAACTTCACACTGTTCTTTGCTTGTCAGTATCACTCTCATCCACTCTGTTCCAATTTAATATCACAACATTTATATATGTCTTCATATAGTTTTCAAATGCAAATTCATTCATAATTAATCTCATTTAATTGATTTTTTTCTCATTTTGAACTTGATGGATGCAAACCATAAGGTTAGATTTTTTTTTTATAACACATTATAAAAAAAAGGTTCCAGTTAAAAAAACAGCAACATTAAAACATGAATACATTATGAATCTGATTGGATGATGATATTTTACAATAGCAGATTTATGAACACCCGTGACTGCACATGTTGCTAGGTTGCTTGTTTATGCAACCATAAACAACCTACAATTGTACACCGGTCTACACTGGATATGTTGGAATGTGTCAAAACTTTATCTGTCCTTTAAGTGCCCATCTGCAATACAGTGTTATAGCTATAGTTTTCTGCTTGGTGTCACATTTTCTTACAGTTGTGCCTCGTATAATCTGTATTTTCCCCTGCTGACCTCACAACACTTATGCACTGATCAGACATGTGCGTGATGTTAAATCAAAGACTGTTTACAGTTATTCAAAGTATCAATTGCTTCTCTTTGTGGAAAGAATGATACTTGTGATCAGAGAAACCATCCACTAACTGCTGCATTTAAATAGAGAGAGAGAGAGAGAGCTACTTGCCTTGCATCCATCAAAAGGGAAAGAACAGATGGAAAGGATGTGTTTGTTTGCTCTGTCTCTCTCTCTTTCTCACTGTGTTGAAGCTCTTTGATACAGCAGATGAAACAGCACTAGTCAGTTTATGTGCTGATTCTCAGACAGCTAAATATCATCAGAGCTTTTGGAAATGAGATTGGAGAATGCTGACTGCCATGAGCCAAATATATCTCTAAAAACCATTTCCCTCTCCTCACAACACTTGTTTCCTCTATGTCCTATTCTCTCTCTGTTTCTCACTGAAAGGCTGCTTTTACTGTTACTATTGCTTACATTTGTACTACAAAAAATAGCTCTTTGGCTGATTCAGTTGTGCACACTGGTTCCATGTGTTTGAATTAAATTTTCTTAACTTTAAATTAATATGTTGTCTCAACACAAACTCATTGTTCCGCGTCTGTCGCTCACTTCGACGTCGTGTCGAAGAAGCGACACTAGGGGTCTCTCTTGAGCGCCGAAAGATACCTCTGATCTATGAAAAAAGGTCAATGAGAGTTGGCGAACAGTATTTGCATACTCCGCCTCCGGATACGGATATAAAGGCGAGAGAAATACGCTCGTTCATTCAGTAATTTTCTTCGGAGCCGATGGTCGTGTGTATGCAGTCAGCTGCGAGTAACACAACTGATCCTGCTTCTGATCCTCTGACGCTCTGCTTTGCTGTTGGATTTACGGTGCACTACAGCGGCTTTTCTCTTCACTGCCGGTGTGCAGTTTGCCCCTGGGCGCTTCGACAGCGCAGAGTTGAAAGAGTTCCCTTCAAAAAGAGTTATATTTCTTATAAAGAGTTTATTTCTCTAAAAGAGCAATACACAGTGGTTTTGAACGCCCTTTTCAGGGCGCGTCTTATAAAGATGCCATTCAAACCCTGTGTAGTTCCTGGATGCGGTAGAGTGCTCTCCGCTTCTGACGGCCACAGGCGCTGTCTCGTGTGTCTGGGCGCCGATCACACCGAGGCAGCGTTTGTGGATGGTTCATGTTCTCACTGCGAGAACATGACCATGGTAACGTTGCGGTCGCGGCTCGCTTTCAATAGAAAGCACGCCACTCCAGCCGCCCCCCATATCGCTCCTTCTTCCCACGGGATTGAGGACGATGCGGTTGGCGCTGGAGGCGATTTGGGGAGATCTCTTTGCGGAGCAAGGTAAGTGCTTTGAGTCTTTTCTCAGCACCTCAGCCGCGGGTCGCCTCGTCGCCGCCCAACGCTGCCCTACCTGCTCCGCCTCGCTGCGAAGCCCCGCCGGGGCCCTAGTGCAGAGGTTGGACGCGTGGCTTTCACTTCCCAACCCATCTCGCTGGCTGGCCCGGACCATCCGACTCGGTTACGCAATTCAGTTTGCCAGGCTCCCGCCCCCCTTCATGGGCGTCCGCTTTTCCGCAGTACACGGCGAACACGCCCACTCCCTGCGCGCGGAAATCGCGACTCTTCTGGCCAAAGATGCGATAGAGCCTGTCCCTCCAACTGAGATGAAGAAGGGTTTCTACAGCCCTTACTTCGTCGTACCCAAGAAAGGCGGCGGCTTACGACCAATCTTGGACCTGCGAGTTCTCAACCGAACGTTGCACAAACTCCCGTTCAAAATGCTCACGCAGAAGCACATCTTAACCTGCGTCCGGCATCTAGATTGGCTCGCAGCGATAGACCTGAAGGACGCGTACTTCCACGTCTCCATCCTGCGCCGACACCGCCCCTACCTGCGGTTTGCGTTCGAGGGCCAGGCGTATCAGTACAAAGTCCTCCCCTTCGGCCTGTCTCTGTTCCCTCGCGTCTTCACGAAAGTCGCAGAGGCAGCTCTTGCCCCGCTCCGAGAAGCCGGCATCCGCATACTCAACTACCTCGATGACTGGCTCATCCTGGCCCACTGCTCAGGCACCTCAGCCGTCTGGGGCTTCAGGTCAACCGGGAAAAGAGCAAGCTCACTCCAGTTCAGAGCATCTCTTTTCTCGGGATGGAGTTAGACTCGGTCTCAATGTCCGCACGTCTCACCAAGGAGTGTGCCCAGTCAGTGTTGAACTGCCTCGCCGCCTTCAGGCCAGGCACAGCGGTCCCCTTAAAACTTTTCCAGAGGCTTCTGGGGCATATGGCATCCTCCGCGGCGGTCGCGCCGCTGGGGTTGATGCATATGAGACCGCTCCAACACTGGCTCCAGACCCGAGTCCCGAGACGAGCATGGCGCCGCGCCACGCACCGGGTAACAATCACCCCCGCCTGCCGACAAACATTCAACCCCTGGACAGACCTCTGTTTCTTACGGGCTGGAGTACCCCTACAGCAGGTGTCCAGACGCGTCTTGGTCACGACCAACGCCTCCAGATTGGGTTGGGGCGCCGTTTGCAACGGGCACGCAGCCTCAGGCCGTTGGAAAGGGGCCCAGCTGCGTTGGCACATCAACTGCCTCGAGTTGTTGACCGTCCTTTTGACCCTGCAGAAGTTTCTCCCGTTAATTCGGGACGAACATATCCTAGTCAGGTCAGACAGCACCACTGCGGTCGCGTACATAAATCGCCAAGGCGGCGTACGCTCCCACCTTATGTCACAACAGTCGCCCGTCGTCTCCTCCTTTGGAGCCAGCACCGACTCAAGTCGCTGCGCGCCACTCACATCCCCGGCAACCTCAATGTGGTAGCGGACACGCTGTCACGACAACGCTTGCCTGGCGGAGAGTGGAGGCTTCACCCCCACTCGGTTCAGCTGATTTGGGAACGGTTCGGCAAGGCCCAGGTAGACCTGTTTGCCTCCCGAGACACCTCCCACTGCCCGCTCTGGTATGCTCATTCAGAGGCTCCCCTCAGGGCAGGTGCACTGGCACACAGCTGGCCGGTGGGGCTGCGCAAGTACGCATTCCCCCCAGTGAGCCTTCTTGCACAGGTGCTGTGCAAGGTCAGGGAGGACGAGGAGCAAGTCACTCTCGTGGCTCCTTACTGGCCCACCCGGGCCTGGTTCTCGGACCTCGTACTCCTCGCGACAGCCCCTCCCTGGCGAATTCCCCTGAGGAAGGACCTTCTTTCTCAGGGACGGGCCACGCTCTGGCATCCGCACCCAGACCTCTGGAACCTCCACTTCTGGCCCCTGGACGGGACGCGGAAGATCTAGCTGGTCTACCACCCACAGTCGTAGCCACGATCAACCAAGCCAGAGCCCCTTCTACCAGGCAACTCTACGCCCTGAAGTGGCATCTGTTCGTCAATTGGTGTTCTTCCCGGGCAGAAGACCCACAGAGGTGCGCAGTTAGGTCGGTGCTCCTGTTCCTACAGGAGAGGTTGGAGGGGAGGCTGTCCCCGTCCACCTTGAAGGTGTATGTTGCCGCTATCGCAGCTCACCACGACCCAGTAGACGGCAAGTCTCTGGGCAAGCACGACTTAATCGTCAGGTTCCTAAGAGGCGCCCGGAGGTTAAACCCCTCCCGGCCAAACCTGTTCCCCTCCTGGGATCTCTCGGTGGTCCTCACCGGTCTTCAGAGATCCCCTTTCGAGCCGCTAGAATCAGCTGGACTCAGGGCCCTCTCTCTAAAGACGGCCCTGCTGATCGCGCTCGCCTCCATCAAGAGGGTCGGGGACCTGCAAGCGTTCTCTACTAACGACACTTGCCTGGAGTTCGGTCCGGCAGACACTCATGTGATCCTAAGACCTCGACCGGGCTATGTGCCCAAGGTTCCTACCACGCCCTTTAGAGATCAGGTAGTGAACCTACAAGCGCTGCCCCGGGAGGAAGCAGACCCAGCCCTCTCACTATTGTGTTTTTCAGGCGCTCTGAGCAGCTCTTTATCTGCTTTGGAGGACAGCAGAAAGGGAACGCTGTCTCCAAACAGAGGTTGTCTCACTGGGTGGTGGAGGCCATTCAATTGGCCTACCACACCCAGGCCGTGCCACCCCCCTTACGGGTTCGGGCCCACTCCACTAGGAGCGTGGCATCCTCATGGGCACTGGCGAGGGGCACCTCCCTAGCAGACATTTGCAGAGCTGCGGGCTGGGCAGCACCTAACACCTTTACGAGATTCTACAATCTAAGGGTTGAGTCAGTCTTGTCCCGTGTTCTCTCAGGTCCGAGCCCGTAGAACTCGGTACACGTCGACGATCTGACCGGGTGAACCGCTTGTTCCAGCGCCGTTTCCCTCTGCCAAGGCAAAACAGTGCGCTTTTGTCCCAGAGGCCCTAGGTCCCTGGTTGAGTCCTCCCTAGCCCTTCGGGCCCGCAGCAGTTCAGTGGAGGAACATGCTGGTCCAGTCCACTACGGGTACCTCCGGCTACCCCTACTGGAATAGGTGCTCCACAGATCAGGCCTCCTACGGGACTCCTCCTGTGTGTATTTCCGCGGCACGGTCACCTTACGAGCTGACCCGCGTCTCCCTTAGGCAGTCCTTCGCTGCCCTCCGGTCACCGTGTTGTAGCAACTCCCCCCTCCTCGAGGTGGGCTCTACCACCGCGCCATTTCCTCCCACATGCCCAAAGTGACCATGTGATGTATTTTGCCACCTTTACCTCCCCTGCTGGGCGGGTGTGGCCTCCGCAGGGTCTTTTCCCCCTAAAAGAATAGGAATTCGGGAATAAGACCCCCTTCCCTCGATGCGGTAAGGGCCCCGGCTGCTCTTGCTCTATGCCGAGAATACATAGAGAGAAAAGAGGCCCAGCCAGGCTTGGCCCGTTCCCTAGTTGGGAGCGTCACCTTGTTCCCCCCTAGGGTAACCAAAGGATGCTGACGCATTGGGGAAGAGTACGTGCAGCCTGAACACAGTTGGTCGCTTGTGCATGTGCAAATACCTGCCCGCTTCTGTGTTAGCAGTACACATACACGGCTCAGCGCATGGCGAGTTTTGAAGTGGACCCCTAGTGTCGCTTCTTCGACACAACGTCAAAGTGAGCGACAGACGGGGAACGTCTCTGTTACGTATGTAACCTCCGTTCCCTGATGGAGGGAACGAGGCGTCGTGTCTTCCCAGCCACGTCGCTGAGCTGAGCCGCTGAGGTGCCCGGAACACTCCCGGCTCCTCAGAAAAATCCTGAATGAACGAGCGTATTTCTCTCGCCTTTATATCCGTATCCGGAGGCGGAGTATGCAAATACTGTTCGCCAACTCTCATTGGCCTTTTTTCATAGATCAGAGGTATCTTTCGGCGCTCAAGAGAGACCCCTAGTGTCGCTTCTTCGACACGACGTCTCGTTCCCTCCATCAGGGAACGGAGGTTACATACGTAACCGAGACGTTTTAAAATTACATAGTTGAATTGAGTAAACACAAAATTAGACATGATAATGTAAATTACTTTTATTTATTTTACTAACTAGTGAAAGTAAATGTTAGCATGCTAAATACAGTATATGCTGGTTTGAAACTTTACAGAGTGTAGTTTAGTAACTAGGCTGTTGTTAGCATAGCATTTGCTCAAAGCAAGAAATTAATTTCATGTTTCATAAACTCAAGCTCCATTCCTCACCAAAATGGTAACCTCTAAAACTCCAACACAACAGAAACTCTCCTAAATCGCAACATAACAAAACCTTTTTATTCATATTGCACAAAAACACTTAATTTTAACATGTACTCTCCCTATAGATTCCCATGCAAAATATTCTGGGAAATGGAAATCCCCTGCCCAGTTTTATCAATGCTACATTAATATCACAAAAAGTATTAATGTAGTCCCAACTCAAAAGGATTAAGTAAACTTCCATTTTACAAATTTAAATGGATAGAGCACTGTCAAGTTCTAAAATTAATTAATTCTATAATTGTGTTGCTTTATTTATTTTTGAGTAAACTGAAAAAGCAGCAAAAATCCTTTTTTTAAGTGTGGCGATAGGGATTTGAACAAACCCCTAAACAAAAGTATTCAGCTTATATGCAAAGTGCATTAAATTTATCTCAAATCGTGGTAAGGAGATGTGTTCTATTACTTTTAGAAGTGAATGATTTTCATTTTATAGACTTTAAATATATTTTTGCTTTCTATTTATCTTGATGGTAAGGAAAGGTCAACCTATACTAACCTATACTAAATATACAGTGTATATATATATATATATATATATATATATATATATATATATATATATATATAGTGGGTCAGAAGTTTACATACACTTAGTATTTAGTATTATTAGCCCTAGTATATTAGTATTTGTTAGCCTTCCACAAGCTTCTCACAATAAAATGCTGGAATTTTGGCCCATTCCTCCAGACAGAACAGGTGTAATTGAGTCAGGTTTGTAAGCCTCCTTGCTCGCACACGCTTTATCTAGCAACAAATATTTTTATTGGATTGAGGTGAGGGCTTTGTGATTGCCACTCCAATACCTTGACTTTGTTGTCCTTAAGCCATTTTGCCACAACTTTGGAGGTATGCTTAGGGTCATTGTCCATTTGGAAGACTCATTTGCGACCAAGCTTTAACTTCCTGGCTGTTGTCTTGAGATGTTGCTTCAATATACCAACATAATTTTCCTTCCTCATGATGTCATCTATTTTGTGAAATGCACCAGTCCCTCCTGTAGCAAAGCACCTCCACAACAAGATGCTGCCACCCCCATAATTCTTGTTGGGATGGTGTTCTTTGGCTTGCATGCCTCACCCCTTTTCCTCCAAACATAAGGGTAGTCATTATGGCCAAACAGTTAAATATTTGTTTCATCAGACCAGAGGACATTTCTCCAAACAGTAAGATATTTGTCCCCATGTGCATTTGCAAACTGTTTTTGGCAGTTTTGGAGCAGTGGCTTCTTCCTTGCTGAGCAACATTTCAGGTTTTGCCGATATATGACTTGTTTTATTGTGGATATAGATACTTGTCCACCTGTTTCCTCCAGCATCTTCTCAAGGTCCTTTGCTTTTGTTCTGGGAATGATTTGCACTTTTTGCATGAAATTATGTTCACCTCTAGCAGACAGAATACATCTCCTTCCTGAGCAGAATGATAGCTGCACGGTCCCGTGGTGGTTATACTTATACCAGGCATTTGGAAATTGCTCCCAAGGATGAACAATTTTTTTCTGAGTTCTTGGATAATTTCTTTTGATTTCCCCATGATGTCAAGCAAAGAGGCACTGAGTTTGAAGGTAGACCTTAAAATACACCTCCAATTCAGTACACCTCCTATCAGAATCAAATGTTCTAATTTTCTGAAGGCATGCCATAATTTTCTGGAATTTTCCAAGCTGCTTAAAGGCACAGTTAACTTAGTGTGTGTACATTTCTGACCCACTGGAATTGTGATGTAATCAATTAAAAGTGAAAATATCTGTCTGTAAACAATTGTTGGAAAAATGCACAAAGTAGATGTCCTAAACAACTTTTCAAAACTATAGTTCCCCATCTGCCACTCACTTCGACGTTGTGTCGAGTGAAGTGGTTACTTCTGAACTTGAGAAAAAGCCAATGGGAATTTGGCAGACAGAATTTGCATGTCCCTCCCCTGGACATACGGGCATTAAGGAAGGGAATCATGCCTCTCAAATTCAGATTTGTTCTTCGGAGCCGAGCAGTTGTGCGATCGGCGAACTGAGATCACTTTCTGTTCCACTCATTTCTGCAGAGCTTATGCTGTGGGATCTACGGCACATATCAGTGACTTTCACCTTCTCTGCACAGCAGTGCAGCTTTGCCCCTGGGCACTTTGACAGCGCTGCTAAAAGAGAATATTTATAAAAGTGTTTATTTTCTCTAAAAGAGCAATACACAGTTGGCATTGAATGTCCTTTTCAGGATGCATCTTTATAAAGATGCCCTTCCACCCCTGTGTAGTTCCTGGATGTGGTCGATTTCTCTATGCTCATGACGGTAGTTGAATCGTGTGTCTGGGCCGCAATCACAATGTGGCGGCATTTGTGGATGGTTCGTGTTCTCACTGCGAGAACCTAACCATGGCAACATTGCAGTTGCGGCTTTCCTTCTTAAAGAGGAAGCCACTCCAGCCCCACCCCCCCGCCCCCCCCCCCCCTCTTCGCTTGTTCTTCCCACGGGATTTAGGATGACACAGCTGGTGATGGAGGCGATTTGGGGATGGCAACAGGATCAGTTTCGCCGGGTAGATCGCCATGAACAACCCGCCCCCCGTCCAAGCTCTTGGTGAGACTGGCTTGCCTCACGGCAAGTCTGTTTACTCCCTCGATCTCCCGAGCTGGATGAAGAGTTCACCGCTGCAGCGGAGAGCATTCCGGTGTCTGACGCAGAATACTCGACTTGGCTGCTTCCTTCGGGTCAGCATGCCCAGTCTGAGGCTGACGCCCAGATGGCCGACATGCTTGCCCGGCTGCTGTCAGCGTGGGGTTGGATTGGAGTTCTCCATCCTCCCCACAGCCTTCACGGCTAGTTGATTGGTTCCTCGGGTCCAGACATCGCCAGATGATCTGACGAGGCTGTGGAGGGCACCTTTCTCCTCGCTCATCTGCTCTCACTACCCTCGACGGCAGGTCGGCCCATAGGTACTCGGAGGTCCCCCAGGTGGACAGAGCAGTTGCAATCCACCTGTGTCCTGAGAACGCCACCACCTGGTGGGATCGTCCGGTGCTCCCCTTCAAGGCATGTAGGATGACGTTGTCACTGACTGCCAAAGCCTACAGCACCACTGGAAAGGCCGCCTCCGCCCTGCATGCCATGGCCCTCCTGCAAGTTCACCAGGACAAGGCATTCAAAGATCTGCACTTAGGCAACTTAGGCAAGTAGGCAACTTAACTCCCTAAAGTGGTGCTTGTTCACAAATTGGTGTTCATCCCAATCTGAAGACCCGCAGAGATGCGCAGTCGGGTCAGTGCTCTTGTTTCTGCAAGAGAGGCTGGAGGGGAGGCTGTCCCCCTCCACCTTGAAGGTTTATGTAGCCGCCGTATTGGCTCACCATGACACAGTGGACGGTAAATCCTAGGGAAGCATGATCTGGTTATCAGTTTCCTTAGAGGCACCTGGAGGCTGAACCCTCCCAGGCCATGCCTGTTCCTCTCATGGGATCTCTCCGTGGTCCTTTCGGGCCTTCAGAGACCCCCCCCCCCCCCCCCCCCCTTCGAGCCACTAGAATCAGTCGAGCTCAAAGCCCTCTCCTTGTAGACGTCCATCCTTATCAAAGCTCACTTCTATCAAGAGGGTTGGGGACCTGCAAGCGTTCTCTGTCAGCGACTCTTGCCTGGAGTTCAGTCGGGTAGACACCCATGTCGTCCTAAGACCATGACCGGGCTATGTGCCCAAGGTTCCTACGACCCCCTTCAGGAACCATGTAGTGAACCTGCAATTGCTGCCCCGGGAGGATTCAGACCCACCCTCTTCATTGCTGTGTTCAGTGCATGCTTTGCTTACCTATGTGGACTGCATGCAGAGCTTTAGATGTTCTGAGCAGCTCTTTGTCAGCTTTGGTGTACAGCGGAAAGGAAACCCTGTCCCCCAAACAGAGGCTTTCCCACTGGGTTGTTGACGCCATCGCTTTGGCCTATCACACCCAGGCCATGCCCGCCCCCTTGTGGGTTTAAGCACACTCGACGAGAATTGTGGCATTGTTATGGGTGTGTAATATTTTCCTATATTGTTGCGGCCACGAATCGGCCGTAACGGGCATCCTCTTGGAAACTGGCCATTGGCACATCCCTAGCAGACATCTGCAGAGCAGTGGGCTGGGCAACAGCCAATACCTTTACAAGATTTTACAGTCTCAGGGTTGTTTCGGTCTTGTCCCGTGTTCTCTCAGGTTCGAGCACGTAGAAATCAGGAATGCGGAACGTCTGACCAGGTTTTCCGCTTGCAACTAGAACCCTTCCCCTCCAAGAGGTAATCACGTGCACTCTTTTCCCCCAGGAGAGTCCACTAGATTAGCGCTCCCTGTATGTTCGTCCTCTTTAGCCCTGTGGTCCACGAATTCAGCGGAGGAATTCCCCGACCAGACCCACTACGGGTACTTAAATTACTCTGTACTGGAATAGGTGCTCAACAGGATGGGCCCTTATGGATTAATCCCCCTGTGTGTATTTTTCGTGGTACGGACATGCGCCTCCCTTGGGCAGTCCCCGCTGCCCCCCGGTTGCTGTGTTTGTAGAAACTCCTCCCTCTCAGCAGGTAGGATCTACCTCCGCATCATTTCCACATGTGGCCAGAAAACTCATGTTACGTATTTCGCCACTCTTTACCTCCCGGGGTCTTTTCCCCCTGAAAAAATAGGAGTTGGTAAAGAACGCCTTCCTCAATGCATGTGATAGCGTTAAGATGGCCCCAGCTGCTTTAACTCTACGCGAGAAACATAGAGATAGAAAAAGCATGGCTGGTGTGGCCTTCTCCCATGCTTGGAACTTCGCTTTATTCCCCCCTGAAAGGTTTATGAGAGGTTCTGAAAGGTTTATGACGATTTTATGGGGCGTTGGGGAAGGGCATCAGCTGTGCACGTATACGGTTCAGTGTATGGCGTGACTGAATAGGGACCCCTAGTGTCAATTCACTCGACACAATGTTGATTGAGAGACAGATGGGGAACATCTAGGTTACTGTTATACCTCAGTTCCCTGATGAAGGGAATGAGACGTTGTGTCCCCCTGGCCACGACGATGAACCGAGCCACTGCAATGGCCGAACCTTATGCAAATTTTTTGTCTCATTGGCCTTTTCTCAAGTTCAGAGGTAATCGAGGCCTTCAAGAAAGTCCCCTAATGTTACTTCACTCGACACAATGTCTTGTTCCCTCTATCAGGGATTGGAGGTTACAGCAGTAACCTAGATGTTTGCTAATATTAAATCTGTGGAGTGGTTAAAAAATGAGTTTTAATGACTTCATCCTAAGTGTATGTAAACTTCTGATTTCAAGTGTGTGTGTGTGTGTGTGTATGCGTATGTGTGTATATATATATATATATTTCACACACACACACACACATACCTATAAGTACATCACCTCTGAAACATGACACATTTTGGTTTTTAGATTATTCTGTTTTAAGTCATACAGGTCATATTTTGATTGTGTCTTTTGTTCCAACATAACTGGTGACACATGGGTTTCATAAACGTTACATTATGATGTATAGCCTTAAAGGATATATTGGCCAATGATGAAGTTAGAATCTAATGCAATATTTTCTTCCATATCCAACACTGGTCCTAGTCTTCCTCAATTTCAGTAAAAGTCTAGACTGACTGATTAGATTAAAGGAAGGAGAAGTGCACCTTGATAAAAGTGTTCTGAATAAGTCACTCATTGTAATGGGATTGAGTGTGGACTTCAAGGACAGTGGAAGGGAATTACACACTGATTATCAGAAGACAAACAGAACTGTCACAGGTACTGCATGTCAATACAGTAGCTAAACTAATTGAGCAGCGTAAATGACTATGACATCCGTTACACCACTCAGAAATGGGCCAGACCTCTTTTTTGTATTTTTCCTCACAATCTCATCAGGTAATGAGGTTGTTATTTCCACTGTCTGGATAGATTTAAATAAAAGTCTCAGGTCAATATAGGCATGTTCCTGACATTTATCGACTGAATCCATTAGTCCCTGATGACACATGCAACATTTTGCAGCAAAAAAGTCTACGATGCAACATAGTTGAAAAAAGCTTAACTTAAAGACATTAGAGTATGTTTGAATTCTTTAATAAAGTGTTGGCAATAAATTATTGTTGCTGTGAGAAATCTAATGTTTTCTGCCCTAATACAGTTATTTAAATAATGATGCGAGGAAATACATGTTAGAAATTGTGGCCGTTCAAATTGAATTTGATTAATGGATTAATAATATTTATAGATGCACTGCTGCAATTTATATACAAATGCTTTCCCCCTAGAATGTCAAATTTTTAAAAACAGCTTCCTATTTCAAAAATTATGGCAAAAGCACCCCAATATTGGTGTCAAGGCATCCATCAATAGGAACACCCACTGGCAATACCAACAATACAGCCACTCTGCAACCTCCAGTGCTAAAATCACTAACATCCCTTTACAATCATGCTATCAGAAGCATCATCACCAGTCTGCGTAAACAGTGCTGGTTGTCATGATGCTTGGTTGCTATGGTACCTTGGCTCCTCACACAGACGCTGCTAAACTTAGCCATACCGCCTGTCTCCAAACAACAACTGTTGTGAGAAACAAATGATAGAAGGCTCACACTAACTTCATGCAAACTCCCCAACCTGATATCAGATATAATGAAGAGTTGGTGTGAGAGCTGCCAGTAGTTAAAGTCTCATCAGAAATAATGCGTAGCTGCATAATTACAGTGCCGTCCACCCACAGTGGGACTGTATCATGAGATATGTTCACTTCTGTTTGAACACCCTGTACTGCGAACTGGTACGTCAGGAACAAAGGGTGTCATGTTATTCACTGATATTCTGTATGTCTTTCTTTAAAAAGGAAGGAAAGTTGCAAATATATATATAGGAAATGGATCTTCCTATGTTGTCTATGTTTTACAATACTTAGATGACTTAGAATTTATTGGCAGCGGCCCTGGCAGCGGTTCGCTTGTGGTCTCTCTTAACCCTCCCGCGTTTAGCAGCTGGTAGGGGTCTCCCCCCACCCCTGGCCCTGACCACTCCAGGCAGTTGGTTGGGAGCCCCTCCTCCCCTCGCGGTCGGCGGCCGCTCCGCCACTTCCAGTCGGCCGGACTCCTCCGTCCCCCGGCAGATAGCCACAGCTGCTCCGTTGGGGTGGATGTAGCGGCATGAACTCCACTACGGCGTATCCCTCCTCCTTCCCGGGTTTCGGCACCAGTGTAAAGGGATTAATGGAAAGGAGGAGGCGAAAACCGGCTTGACAATACAAATAATATTTTTATTAAAGGACTTAAACGAAAAGACACAAACGCACAAAGGTGTCAGACAGCTGCCCGTAAACGCTCTCTCTCTCTCTGTCGCACCGTCCGCTGGTTATTTGTGCTCACTGGTTTAACGGCAGATTCACAAAAGGAATTATGCAGATCAGGGAATGCCGCAAACGTGCCCACAAACTCGTGGCTGATTTTTTGCAGTTCTGGTTTTGCCGGCCGGTTCTGAGCGCTCTGTAACGAATGATGCAGAATTCCACCATGATCTGACTGACACACTCTGCCGGGACACCTGGATCATCTATTTATCATGGCGAGGTGCACTTCACTACACCGCACATCCGTACGTCTCAGTCATTTGATTAAATTTTGCTGATGTGATCAAAATAAATTTAAGAAAATGAAGGCAAGCTTGTTATTAAACATGCGAAACATCTGGTTCACAAATGTTGACACAGATGACGCACGATGATAATCACTTACAAACAATCTGTTTTAACACCATAAAACAAAGCACACTAAAGATAATATTCTGATATCTATGAAATATAGGAAAGTCAAAAGATGCGGTCAGCATTAATTCCATCTTTTTTTTAAATCTTTTTACAAATATATTTTACATTTATTTTCTGCATGATGTGTTGTTTTCGTTGTGTATTTTTGTTTTGAAAAAATTATATAATATTTTCTTTGTTACTTTGCTTTTAAAAGCTCTTCAGTTTCTTAAGGGAAGTTTATAATAAAACTGGTCAACAAAATATCAGACTGAAGTGTGGCATAATGTGAAATTGAGTATTATGGTAAGGTTGTGTTTATTTATTTTTTTACTTTGTTTGTTTGTTAACTTCAAGTTCTAAATAAAGAGAAAATGATATAAGAGGAAGTAGTTTTCATTTAAAAATGATTTCTTTCACTGACTAGTTTTTTCAAAAATAGGCATTACATTATGATTATTTATTATGTTAACAGATTTTTATTGGTTTTCCAGAAAACAATTACTATATCATGATAAATAATGTTATCTTGATATATATAATCATATGTGATACAAGATTTGGTGATATCGCCACCCCTAGTATGTGTACAGTTGTTCCAAATAAAGTGATCAGTGAGTGTATGTGGATAGGATAGCCCAGATAATCTGGTCTTGGATGTATTTGATGAGGAAAGTTCGAGTTCATATTAAAATCTCTGACTTTTGATTACAGAATTTGGCACACTGGCAATTCTGAGAACAGTTTGTTACATTGTTGAGATCACTTCTGAAACTCTAGAGGAGACTTGTGAGATTACGGGATCTTTTTCTCAGGAGAAAAAATGTGAGAAAGTCAACATGAAACAGAATTTGGAACCCATTTTACTTACATTATGTGATGAATTTCCTAGTGAAACAGTATATTCAACAAGAAAAATATAGGGGTGAGTCATGCACAATAAGCCCATGAATGTGTATTAAGAAAGTACATTTTGGGTCAATTTTTATTTTATTTTGACTTTAATAATGAGTCGCAATATGATCTCCATTTAATTTCAATGCTGACTATGAGAAACAACTGAGATATGAAAAAAATCTAATTTGTGATTTGTCTTTCCTACAGGATATTAGTGTATGTAATTGGGATAGAAGCAACACTGGTGTCATTCATTGCACTTTCTAAGCTCATGGCAGAAATGCCCTTTAAAAAGATGAATGGGGCAAGAAAGGGCTAACAATGTTTGCCTTTGTTGTACTGATTCAAAAATAATGTGTATAAAAGACAAGTGAATACTGTCAAAGAAACATTTAAGCACACAGGCACATAGACAGAGACATCTGTTTAAACACGTTACGGTGGTGTGGCGCAGATCACTCCGCCTCAGGCTGCCCTTCAGTATGATGAAGAGTAGTAGCAGAAGCCAGTATGCTGGACTTGGCACGAGTAGTGTATCCCCACTACACATGGAGCTCATTGAGCCAAAATGGGTCCTGTTGGACTTTACTTCCTCTCTGGCAAGCCGATAAAGTTTACCCTGCCTCAAGCCAACATGGCTCCAGCTCCCATTAGCCTTTTCCAGGCTCAACATGATGAGCAATATAGGGATCACGGTCTCTTGTTTATAATATTTATTTACTCAGACTGAGCTACTGTACTGAGAAATTGTGAAAGCCTTGTGCTGCTTGTAGCAATTGTATTGATTTACTGTTGAATTTAGAGCAGTGATGGTAAATTACTCAACGTAATCTTCTACAAATTATTAACTACATTTATAAAAATCTAATCAGATTACAATACCCATTATTTTGTCTGGAAAGTAATCAATTGGCTAATTACTTTACTTTTAAGTTATTTTCTATAACAATTTTCACAGAAAAGTCTTGTTTTCTTCTGACCAACAATTTTTTTTAAAGGGTGTAACGATTCCCTCATTTTCTCGATGCATTAATTACTAATCCTGCTGATTCATATACATAGATCTAGAAATATGTTTTTTTTAAATTGAGAATCATTAGTGTTGGTCAATAATCGGTTAAAATGATTAATAATTATAAATACTGTATTAAATAAGTTACATGTGTTCCAGGGTTCTCTAAGGGTGCTTTCAAACTGGCAGTTTAGTTCAAAACAGAGCACGGTTTGCATGAATAATTGGTAATATGAAAGCTGTCATGCGGACTGGGGTGCACACCGCGGTACCGAACCCACTCATCGTTCCGTCCGTAACATTTACTGAAGCAACTTTTTACGATCAACTTTCGAATACCTTGTGTATAATCTCTTCTCATGACACCACTGTCACTGTCTCTAGTCAAACCACTGATACAGCCGCATGTCTTTGAGCACATTTACATGCATGTTCTTACGTGGATTATGCATATTAAGCCGACAACACGTGCGGTCATGTAAATGCAATAAACGGTTTATGAATAACCCGAATCTATGAATGAATCTAATCGATTGGCTTTCAACCCAAAGATTTACACTCCTACTTGTTAGTGACTTTTCAGCTGTCATAGAAACGCAAACAGATGTACATGTGAACACAATTCAAGTTTTAAATGTATTTTATAAAAGTAATTACCTTAATTGAAAGTCAAATTAAAAAGGTAATGTATTACACTACTTTTTTAATTAAACAAATTAGATTACAGTAACTGATTACTTTGTAATCACATTACACCTTACCTTGTTTAAGAGTACAGATGTACAGTACGGCATGGACGATTTCCTGCAAATGTGGTGATTTGAACATTTGCGATGGAAAAACCAGGGGAGTCTTTAAAAATACCTTGGAGTACCATGTAAATACCATAGTATATGCATCATTCAGTACCATACAGTATATCAAGGTGCCATGCTATTACCATCTGATTCCATAACAGTACTATAGTATGCCACAGATATTTTTGCAAGGGAAATTTATTCCATGTATTTTGTTATATAATAGCAATATTTTATGTATTGGTTTTGTGTGTTTGTTTTGTGTTTCCCAGCAATGAAACTTAGACTCTTAAAAAAAGAGAATTCAGATCTTCTTAAACTAACTTGGCTAAATGACACTTCTTTGCAACAGCAGGGAAAGATGACAAATCCAGCCTGCAGCATTTCACGCCATTTCCTCCATCTTCCTTCAACACTGTGGCAGGATTCAAAGGCTAATTGGCTGACGTATGGAAATATTGTCAATGCCCAACTAAACGTGTCTCTTTTAATGGGGGATGTAGGGCTGTTGTTTCTCTGTCTCTTCTTTTCATGCATATACACTCAAGCTGGGTAACTCTTTTAAATACATAGAAAATAAATGGATTAGATGTTTTGAATGGAAGTTTACTTCTTTAATGTCAAAATACACTCATCAAAGGATATCTACCCATATATTATCTAATTATTTCTATAATTAGTCATTTTAATTAGTGTAGCCACAGGGCACATATAAGCCCCAGCTTTTATTCATTTGTGAATTTGTGTGAGTTACTGTTTAATATTTTTCTCTCTTTGATGTCTTTTTCTCTACATATTCGGCAACAAAATGGTAAATATACAATATCAGCAGATGTTTGTGTTCTCAGCATGTACAGTGATGCTTTGCACATCAGGTGTTGGTACCTAAGAGCTGCTTGACAAGAGTATCTAATTAGCTGCCAAAGCATTACATGTGTATGTGTGTTTCTGACAAAGTAGTTTTACATTTTGGTCTTTAATTTTCCTCTCCAACTGTCACTCTCTTGGCACTCTTGTAAGCAGGACTGCCTGCTGGGATGTGTCTTTGATTTCATATTAGTAGCCTACATGGTATTCTGATACCAGTCTGACCTTTAAACTTACACTGTGCAAAGAGAATGTATGGGCAGGTGGCATGACTTTTTCCCCTTTCAATATTTCAAGACCCCAGAAGAGAGTCAGCTCATGTACTTGACAGATAAATCAACCAAGTATTCAGTCTCGGGGGAGGGGTTTACATACATGTGCATCAGATGGACGTATTTGGCTTTTACATCATACCTCACTGATTTTTAATGGTCTTATGCCATGAGCATCAGGTTTTTAGGCTTGCCATTTCAAGTTAGAAACGTATGAAAACTTTTAAAACATGCCTAGACACTAATTTGTTCTGTTCTTTTCAGTTGCGCTCCATCTGGTTGTTTTTTAAACACAATAATGTGTCCTGTGTATATGCCATCTTGATGCATAGCACGAATGCACTTGGTGATCCGAACTTTAAGCTACTGTGCCTCATTCATGAAACTTTTGTAGATATGTGAGTAAATCTGGAGTATTTTGCGCATAAAATTGACCTTCCCGAAAATTTTCCACTGTATTCTTAAAGGGCACCTATGATACCTCTTTTCACAAGATGTCATTTAAATCTTTGGTTTCCCCAGAATGTCTGTGAAGTTTCAGCTTAAAATAACTTACAGATCATTTATTGTACCATGTTGAAAATTTGCTGTTTTTGTGAGTGTGTCTCTAAATGCAAAGAGCTGGTGCTCCCTGCCCTGTATCCAGATTAGGACGGAGTTTTGACATCTCTGCTTCGGATAACTAGACATCATAAGCAATATGACTGGGAGCGAAAATAGTGGTGTTCAGCCCTATATGTGTGAACTGTGAGTCAGACACTGATGAGGGAACCAAGAAGGTTTCCGAATAAATATTTTATAAATGTATTTATTTGTTATAGAGATTTTTTTAGTTTTGCAACGATGGATGAGCAAAAAATAATGTTACAACGTTCGCTATGCGCTATAATGAAACGACAGACACAAACAAACATGTCCGTCGGAAGTGTCCATCAACAGTCGTGGGCAGGACAACACTTTGTACAGAATCTGCAAATTGCTTGTTCTGACACAGTGCTTATGATTAATGGGGATTAAAAAAAAAGGACTGGTGGATTTTTATCATTATAGTGTAGTTGTGTGCACACACTGCCAACACACATTTATATTCAAACCATGTAAAACTGGAAGGTAGTACAGGTAGTTTCGGGACTGAGGGAGATACGATGTCATGGTGTCCACGCCATTGGTGGACATCATCAAGATCCTCGCTGGCATCCAACAGACTCAACACCAAACCCTCCTCGTGCTTCGAGCGGAACAGGAGCAACGTTTCGAGGCGCTCCTACGAGCCCATGCTGAGGACCTGTGGGTGTTCCAGATCTTGCTACCTCGTGGTACCCCAGCAGAGACACTGGCTGCGGGACCCCCTCCTCAGTTCACCCTGGCCAAGATGGGTCCCCAGGATGACCCCAAAGCTTTCATTGAGCTTTTCAAGCAGGCTTCTGCGGGGTCGGCTTGGCCCCAGACACAGTGGGTGGTCTGCCTGCTGATTCTTTTGGCGGGGGAGGCTCAGCTGGCGGACCAACAACTGCTGGTGACTAAACTGCTGGAGTACCCAGATCTAAAGCTGGCCATCCTACAGCGGAGCAGCCGGAACCCTGAGCAACAGCATCAGCACTTTAGGGCGCTGACCTACGGAGAATTCAACCACCCATTTTCTTTCGCCCAGCAGCTCCAGGATACCTGCCGGAAGCGGTTGCTAGCGGAGCACTGCGATGCCAGAGGAATCGTCAAGTGGTGCTGGACCAGTTTGTTGACAGGCTGCCCTAATGGACCGTGGAGTGGGTCCGGTGCCACCACCCGACGTCGCTGGAGGATGCAGTCTGCCTGGCTGAGGACCACATGACTGTATCCGGGAGACAACCAAGCTTTTTCTCTCTCTTCTCCTGATGTCTTTTCCCCTCCCCTACCTCACCCTGTTCCCATCCCTTTATTCCCCAAAATCCTGCTCCGTGGGCCCGGTACATATACCCCACCTTCTGTGTCTCCTTTCCTTTCCCACCAGGTTGGAGAATATGTAGCCACAGGTGCAGAGGGAAAGTCTGGGCCAGTGTGCTGGTGCTGCGGGGAGCCGGGCCACTTCCAGGACCAATGTTCGGCGATGATTGTGGGTGTGTTGTTCCGGGTCCCCGACACGCCACATACCACCCCCGCCCGAGCAGTGATGTACCAGATACCTGTGAGCCCAAACTGTGTTTGGTTCAACGAGAGGCTTTTGGTACAGCACATAGGGTGAAGGTGAGGTGTTTGCATGGGGATGTTCACGAATATCCCTTAGTGCCTGTGGCTATTCAGTTTCAGGGGCAAAATATAGTATAGATGCGGCGGTTAGTCCTCATCTCACCCAGAGATTATGTGCGATGGGTCTTGCATCAAAGTGTCTTGTGTGTGTTTTGCAATTCGCTGACTGGGGAGGTGGAGCCAGGGCTGTCTGTGTCGGTTCTGCATCAGGATGACGCAAGGGAGGGGAATGTCCTGGCTTCCCGAGCCCTTAGAGATTTCACTGCTGGGGATTTCTCTCTGGAGCAGATGCAAGACGAGACCCTTAGGCACACCGTTGATCAAGTGAAAATTATTGATGGTCAATTTCTCTGGCCAGACATTGCACTCACCCATACTTTTCTATTATAAATGATCAGTTGTATCGAGTGATGCAGGGCACTCTGACAAAAGAGAATACAACCAAGTTATTGACACCAAAGAGCCATCGGGAAATGTTATTCCCGATGGCTCATCATAATCCGATAGCAGGGCACTGCACTCAGGGCGGGAAAATACACTGAACCATCTAAATGCCCATTTCTATTAGCCGGGCATTTACAGCAATGTTTGCAAGTGGTGTTCGGCATGCCATGAATTTCAGCTGGTATGTTGAAGAAAAAAGTCTAATTATCCAAACTTTCTCAGCTGTCTTAGTTCCAAAAGTATTTTTCCCATTATTTTTTTTCTATAGGGATTTCATAAAATTCGTCATGAATGAACTCTGAGCCATGAACCAAGCTAAACAGCACCGAGGTGAATCATAACATTACAAACATTTATTTGTAGCAAAAAAATATTTTACAATATGACACAAAGCAAAGGTACAAGACTATACTTACTGTCTTTAATGAGGGAATAACCTACAAGGGAAGCATTGCTAAAGATGTGATAATATTTAAAACAACGGAGAAAAATATATAATTAATGATTTTAAAGTTGTTGATAAGTATAAACTCAATATATTTAAAGTGTATTGCAAAATATATCAGTAGTTTGAATTCGCTTATTGGTGGATCTTTCTCTGCAGAATCATGGTTATTGTAGTTCCTTGGCAGGAATTCCGCTAATAAACATACTTTTTTTTTTATTACGTTGAAATGATGCAGACAGATGTCTTTGACAGATGCATATGCATTCAAACTTGAATGAAACTTGAAATGAAAACTCAAACAGAGTGAAGCCATTCCAGACTGCGCATTACACCTACCAGGCTTTCAGCTGTTCTGAGCGGATTGCATTGCGGAATTAACAGGGAAAACAAGAGGTGGTGGAACATGCTTTTACATCAATGAAAGTTGGTGTACAAATGTAACAATGTTAAAGAATATGTGTGGTCCTAATTTGGAAGCACTATATATTAACTGTAAGCCTTTCTATTCCTCATGGGAGTTTTCCTTTTTATTCTGGTGAGTGTTTATATTCCTCTACACCCGTGCGTGAATGCAGCGCTGCAACAGCTGGCTGATCAGATCACAGACATGGAGCAACAACACCCGTACTCGCTTATTATTATTCTCTGCGATTTTGACAAAGCCAACCTCACCCGTGAACTGCCAAAATACAAACAGCACATTACATGCCCCACCAGGGACAGAAATATACTGGACCACTGCTACAACACATTAAAGGATGCATATCACTCTGTCCCTAGAGGAACTTTGGGACTCTCTGTCACTGTCTGGTTCATCTTCTTCCAACCTAAATGCAGAAACTAAAGTCAGCTAAACCTGTAGTAAAGGCTGTAAAAAGATGGATGAATGAAGCAGAGCTGGAACTACAAACCTGCTTTGACTGCACTGATTGGAGTGTTTTTGAAGCTGCAGAAATCAATCTTGTCGAGCTCACAGATACTGTGACATCATAAATCTTTTTCTTCTCCCCAGTTTGGATTGCCCAATTCCCAATGTGCTCCAAGTGTCTTCCAAGTCCTCATGGTGGCTTAGTGACTCTCCTCAATCAGGGTGGCAGAGGACGAATCTCAATTTCCTCCACGCCTGAGACCGTCAATCCGTGAAACTTTGCTGAACGTGTTACAGGCTTCACGCCATCCATGGCGACATTCACACACAACTCACCATGCACCCTACCGAGAGCGAACAACCACCAGTGATCAGGAGGAGGTTACCCATGTGACCAATTTGGTTGCTTAGGAGACTTGGCTGGAGTCACTCGAACACACAAATAGTCAACGTCTTTACCACTGAGCTACCCATCCTGCCAGATACCCAGGTTTCTAAGTTATTAATAATAATACATTCCCCTTTGGAAATAAGAAATAGGATTTTTACATCCGGACTTTATGATACTGTGGTAGGAGTGGTGGTGGCGTAGAGAGATAAAGCACATAACTGTTAATCAGAAGGTTGCTGGTTCTTTCCCCACAACCACCACCATTGTGTCCTTGAGCTAGGCACTTAAATCCAGCTTGCTCTGGGGGGGATAACCCTGTAATAAGTGCACTGTAAGTCGCATTGGATAAAACATCTGCCAAATGCATAAATGTAAATGTATATGATACTGTTGCACTCTACTGTGTTTATCAATAATTGTTGTCACATCTGAGTACTTGAGAGACGAGATGAGATTAGATGTTTGCGTGCTGATGCAGGCTTTATGATGAAAATCAAGGCTCTTGTCATGCAAAGACATTGTATTGGCTCCTGAGAAACACGGATAACCCTCCCTTACTGGATCATGTCCCATCAGGGGCCTGCACAAAGACAAACACACACCCCAATCTTCTCTAATGAGACAACACCACTGGGGTTGTTATGGCAACAGCCCATCAGAGTGTTTGGCTGAGTGTTCGGCTTAGTGAGTAAACGCTGGGGTCAATGGGATATTATGGGATGCCGAAAGTGGGACAAGAGGTTTCATCATCTAACCATGAGTTACAATTGTTCATTTTTTTTCCTCGGAGGAATGAGATATTTGAAAGAAACATTATATTATTCTTATTGTAATGAGGAACTCTGATCTCAGAGTAACTATATGAACCTTAAAAGCCTAGCACACACCATACGACTCCAGCTCATCTCCTTTGATTTCTTGAGTTCTGAGACTGGTTCACAACGAAAGGTCTCAAATCCCACAAATGATGGTCGGGTAGTGTGCGCACTTTTACTTAACTAGTTGTTGATGCTACGACAGATTTCAAACAAGCTTGGTATCTAGATGTCGTCAGGTGTCACGACCAGCAGTAGATTGACAATTAAATACACAGAGAGAGCAAGAGGAGAGTAATGCATTGAGAAGTAGGAGACAAAAAATCTTAATAAAATCAAATAATACAACAACAACTCTCCCTATCCGCTGTCTCATCATTATTTTCAGCCTTTTTTTTTTTTTCGTTCTGTGCAAATCAGTGCAATATACATGCCGTTCTGTCATGTTGTTTGTTGAAATCATGAAATCAGAAACTACCCTCAAAATCCGAGCACAAATGGTTAAAGGAGATGACCAGGTCTACTTGTGTTTGGACAGGGGTGTAAAGTAATGAATTACAAATACTATCGTTACTGTAATTAAATCGTTTTTACCAGGAATTGTAATTTAAAAAATGATATACTTTTTCTTGTACTTGAGTATATTTTAAGTGCTAACTTAAAGTACTTAACTGTACTTTTACTGTGCTATTTTTCCTCTGTCTGTGTTCGCTACTTCCCTTTCCTGATTTTATTTTTATCCATCAACGTGATTGGTTACCAGAGTCTCGTGACTCCAATCAAATAACATTGAAGGATGACTCAACATCCATGACCTGAACATCCATGGCTGCAGCTGAAAGGGCTTTTCGCAGTGTAAAGGCCAAATACATTATCGTGTCATGTGAGTTTATCTTGCTCAAGCCAGTCGAGATATCGGTATTAATTCTGCCTCTAATTTGAATAAACATATCAAGGTAAATGTAATATTTCTGCTTACTAGATTCTCTGTATCTATAACATAGCCTGTTACCTATCTATCGCTGTGATTATTGGGTTGCTGTGAGAGATTTATGTAATGTTAGCAATAGGGCTGTGCAATAATGCAATCTCGATATTAACAGGAAAAAACTTTGGAGTAATTCTCTATATTTAGCCTATGTTTATGTATAGACCAGATGTGCTCATCAATCTTGATAGCAAGACAACCACTGGTGGATCTCTGTAAAATCTAAAAGATTGACTTGTTATTCCCTCACTTCTGTTGACGCGCACATTTTGACTGACAGGTGGCTTATGTATTTGTACTTCACTTTACATGTGTGTGCTAGCACTTCAGCGTTGTAACAAAACGGGCAGACGAGGAGTGAGGATCCAGGTACAGCTTTATTAGGATGGTGCAAGGGGTCAAGCAAACGGCGAACACTGGGACAAACAAAACATCCACGAGGGGAAAACAAAGGTGCAAACACAAGAAATGTACACGGGGAATAATCCAAGGAGGGCACGGGCAGGAACATGGTAGAATACTGGAGCTACAAGGAACGTCATCAAACTGCAAACATCAAACAACAACCAACAAAGGACAAGGTAAACATGAGGGCTTAAATACAAAACCAAAGGGGAAACAAAAGCCAATGGGAAAACAGAACTCAAAACAAGATAATAAGGCAATTAACTAAAACCAATGACAAAACTAGAACTGATAATAAAGTAATCAAACAATGAACCAATGAAAACCAGACACATAAACATGGAGGGAAAACAGGACATGACAAGACTGGGAAACAGGAACATAAGAGTGATTTCAAAATAAGAGTGCATGAACACAAGACAGTATGGAATGTAAAAGGTGCCAAAAAATAAAAATAAAAAGTGTGGATCGTAACAACCGTACACACGCATAAACAGTCAAATACACTTCATAGTTTTTGCAAGTTATAATTGTAAAAACACTCAGTTATGTCTAAACTGAGCGTTTGTTCGTTTGCATCTAAATGTCAAGTTGGAATTATAAATGTAAGTAATAGACCTGCAATAGACCTGCAATAGACCTGCCATTATCTGTTATGTCTGTTATGTCATTAAAATGCTATTAATCAAACAGCAATATCAATGCATTTAACTGAATAACTTTAGGAGATTTAAAACTGTTAATGTAATTTAATGAAACAGTGACATTTAAATAATAATTTGTTTGAAAAATATTGTAATTTTTTTTTACCTCTGATGTACAGAGTGTGTTCTATTTCACTGTTCCAGACTGCCAGAGAATGTTTAACATAGTGAAAGTAGTCGTGCGCTCACGCATGATATCGAGAATCTTGCATTGTTTTGTTACACGTGACCATGACCGATGACGTGTTGAAGCCATTTATATCACAGACCCGTGCTATGCAAGCGTACTCTACCCATAGTAGTTTAAGACCCTCACCAGGCTCTCGCCCTGCCAGTGGAGGTCCAGGAGCTACAGAGGAAAGGTTCGATAGAACCAGTAGACCCTCAAGCTCACCCTGGGGGATTCCACTCAAAATACTTTCTTGTCCACAAGAAGGATGGAAGTTTCAGACCAACCTAGACCTCAGACCCCTGAACAAGAGCCTAATTTTCCCTTTCACATGCTGTGTATCACAGATGTTCTGCCTGCTGTGGAGCCCGGCAAATGGTTCACCTCAAACTTTCACGTCCCCATTGCACCCAATCACAGACGGTTTCTTCAGTTTACATTTCAGAACAAGATATACCAGTATTGCATTCTTCCATTTGGGCTGTCCCTTTTGCATTCAGTGCATTCAGGTAGCACTGGAACCATTGCAGCAGGAAGGCCTATTGACCCTTGGATGAGTGGCTTCTGTGCGCCAGATCACCATATCAGGCTGTCTGAAACATGCTGCACCTATTAGAACATGTCACAGCCTTAGGGGTGAGATTTAATTGACAGAAGAGTTTCCTTATGTTCATTCCTTATATACAGTTCCCTGTGTGCTTCCTGGGCATGCACCTGGACTCCAGAACGATGAAGGCTATTCTCACTGTACTGATGGCTATTGCGAAGTTCCATGTTTGACGCATGCTTCCTCACATCAACTTTTTATGACTGGCTGGACTACTCACTGTGGCCTCAACGGTCATTCACCTTGGGCTGTTGCACTTACTCCTATTCCATCGTTGGCTAATAGCCAGACGGTTATCAGCAATTCACAATCAGCTTACTCCAATGCGGGTTACAGCCAGCTGTTCTGCCTCCCTTGTGAACTGGTGACAAGGAATGTGTCTTCGACAGGGTCTGCAGATGGGGCCACCGCCTGCACGCAGTGAGATGGTAACCACAGATGCTACCCTCACAGGATGGGGAGAACTGTGGCAAAATCGGGGTATACAGGGCAGGCGGAGTACATGGCTAGCAAATTATCACATCAACCTTCTGGAGCTGTGGGCAGTACTTATTACTCTGAGACACTTCAGACAGGAGTTGTCAGGGACTGGTGCAGACGGACAACACAACAGCTGTGTTCCTCATCAATCTCTAAGGGGGGATGAGGTCTCTACCATGCCTCCAGCTAACTGTCTGCAGTGGTCAGACAGACACTTCCTGTCAATCAGAGCAATGCACATTCCCGGCCACTGCAACAGAGTGATGGATTGGAATGGTGTCTCCAGAGAGCAGTTGTTCAGTCAGTTTGGGAGATATATGGGACAGCATCAGTGGAACTCTTTGCCAGTAGGACAACAACACATTGACCGCTGTGGTTTGCATCAAAGGAGGAACAAGGGGCATTATGTCAGGATGCCCTCACTCACAAGTGGCCAGATCTAGTGCTATATGGTTTTCCTCCCCTTCAACTTCTCTGGGCTGTCCTGAACCTTGAATAGGAGAGGCACCACAGGCTCATCCTAATAGCCCTCTGCTGGCCAACAATGCCTTGGTTCAATCTCCTGTTCTACCTCAACCATTGCAGATTTAGATGGACCTATTGTCCCAGATGAACGGGGCACTATGGCATCCATTCCCAGAGAGGTTTAGGTTGTGCGTCTGGCCTCTGGGGTTGAGCAGATTCTCTCACAATGCTTGGCAAGAGTCAGGAATACTGTCATTAATGCCAGAGCTCCAACTACTGATTACTAATTACTTTAGTATTTTTTATTAGATTAATTTACTAATTACTTAATCTGGAAAGTAATTAGATTACTAATTACTTTACTTTGACGTTACTTTCTAAAACCAATCAAACCTGTGGAACAAAAAACAAATGTGATACTTATAGCTCTTTTAGTACTTTAATATTGACTGAAATATTAACCAAATTACAGCAATACAACAAAGACAGCAACTTTAAAGAGATCCAATGCATTTCTAAAAATGCAACTTAACTTTCTTATCTTAAATATGCTTAAATTGTATCTTCAGGTATGTGTGTGTATGTGTGTCCTCTGTCTACAATCTTCTTAGCTGTCGGTGGCATGTATGTGCACAGTAAGCTTGTTTACCTGTGTTTGTGTTGGTGTTAAAGACAGAAAAGAATACACGAGGAACATGTGATCCTCATGTCGAGAATACTGTTAAAACATAATTCTTCCATCTCAGAAACATTGCAAGACTGCACCCCATGTTATCTTTCTCGGTGGCTAAAAACTGATCAATACTTTTGTATTTTCTTTTATTGATTATTGCAATGCTTTACTTGTTGGGGTCTCTAAATCTACCTTAAATAAGTTGCAGTATATGCAATACCCTGCTGCTAGAATCTTGACTAGGACCAGGACAAGTGATCACATCACTCCTATATTGGAGTCCTTGAATTGCCACCCAGTCAAGTTACGTGTAGACTTTAAAATTTTCATGCTTACCTACAAGGATTTGCATGTTTTGGCCCCACAATACTTGTCTGAACTTTTAACCCCCTACACTCCAATATATGATCTCAGCTCCTCCGAATCAGTTTTTTTTTTTTTTTTACTGTTCCTCCGACTCATCAACGTTCTATGGGTGATAGGGCCTTCTCTTCTTTTGCTCCAAAACTGTGGAACTCTCTTCCCTCTGAGGTTAGACATACTGAATCTTTTAGTATTTTTAAATCTTCTCTTAAAACTCACTTTTTTATGGTTGCTTTTCTGTGATTAGTATGCCATTATTATTGTATTATTTTTAAACTGTTCTGATTGCATGTTTTCTTTTTTGAATTTCAATGTATTTTTATTTTTCTCTTGTAAAGCGCTTTGAGATGCAACTTTTAAAGGTGCTATAGAAAATATTTTTTTAATATTTAATATTTTTTGTTGTTGCCTATCGTTTTCAATTTGAATAAACAACTACACTCCACTGCATCCATAGTAACGCCACTCACTCATCTGCCATCGCCTCGATACATGCAATGGTGGTTTGTTAGAGCACATGCTCAGGAGCTGAACACACATAAAGGTACCAACATAGGGACGTAATACATTTTTAAACTGCATTCTACTTAATTCATATTGTTGTCTTAACAAAAATGTTTTAATCCAAGTAACCTAATTTTATTAATGTCTGTAACTGTAATTAGATTACTTATTTTTTCAAGTAATACATTACATGACTGCATTACCACAAAATGTAATCAGATTACTGTAACCTGTTACTTTGTATCACATTACACCCATCACTGATTACAAATGCCAGTAAGTGGAAATCGTTCATTTCATGGTGAGCTGATCAGGCACTTAATCCATTTGACTGTCCTATCGGCTCTGTGCTGGCATTTCTGCTGCACCTACTGGACACTGGGTGATCCCCAGCCACACTAAGAGTGTTTGTGGCAACTATAGAGGCTCATAGGGACCCTGTGGGAGATGTGTCAATTGGTGTAAATAAACTTGTGGCGACATTTCTTAATCTACCCATGCACAGAGCACATCCTCTTTGGGACCTGCTGGTGGTGCTTAATAGCCTGTGTTCGGTGCCTTGTGAGCCTCTTGAGCAGGCTGAGATTAAGGAACTCACTATGTAGACTGCTTTTCTCTTGGCTCTAATATCAGCTAGGAGGGTGAGTGAGTTGGATGCCCTCTCCGTAAGCCCTCAATATCTCAGTTGGGAGCCAGAAGACAATCAGGTCACTCTCTGGCCAAACCCAACTTTTCAACCCAAGGTGTTGTCAGCACAGTTCACTAACCATCCTATTCACCTTGCTGCCTTTCACCCAGAGGGCGATGCTTCTCAAATAGCCCTGTGTCCAGTATGGACATTGCAGCAGTATGTCTCAATACAGTATGACTGCTTCGTGGCGTACCACTGATAAGTTGTTTATTAGATTTGGTGCCTGCCAAATCGTGCACCCTTATTCAATCAACGCCTGGCCCATTGGATGATGGACACCATTTCCAATGCATTCCGTTTGGTAGGTCTCCCATTTCCTGCATTTGTGAAGTGTCCTCCATTCCTTTAGTTGGCCTTGCTGTACTTCTGGACAATGTTTATGGCTGTGTATATAGTCCTTGTGACTTGGTTGTTTTCATCTTCCACCATGTTAACCCATCTCTGGCAGTCTGGAACAGTGAACTAGAACGCTGGTTACTGACATAACCATGGTTCTATGAATAGTGGAAGACTGACAGAGTCTCTAGTCACACAGACTAATAAGATGATGACTATAATAATGACTACAGAGGCAGATCATGACGTGAACGGAAGCATATACTGTATGGCTTCCGACGTGTCATCGGTCAGGGTCAGGTGTGACAAAACAATGCAAGATTCTCAATATCGAATACAGAGTGCACGACTCCTTTCACTATGTTAAACCGTCTCTGGCGGTCTTCCACTATTCATAGAACCACGGTTACACCAATAACCAGTGTTAATTTGAATAAATTACCAGGAAAGTAGAGATGATCAAATAATTTATGAATATGCTCAGACTTTATAATTTTTTTCTAATGCCTGATAGACAAGTATTAACCTTTTTAGGGAAATACTTCAGGCAGAATTTTACCACAAGTCACAAATACACTTCAGAAAATTGTGCATCATGCATTAGAATCAGAACACAACTATTTATGTGCATAAAAGATACAAGTACGCAACAATGTGGCCCCTGTACCAAAAAAACTTTGCCCAGATTTATCCCCCCTCTATTGTGGGGGATGTGACATGCCAAGTGACAAACTTTTTCTGCTTTTTTAGCATTTTTTGCATTCCTTGCAAAGACCCTACACATAAACTGATTTTTATGTATTTGTTTCATACATTATGATTTAAAATGGTGATCAGTATACTGAAAATAACTTTTTCATCTCTGTAATCATATCTCCCTTTTATTTTTGGAATTAGATACATGTAGATAAGTGATGTATTTTAAATGTTGGCAGTGAAAAAGAAAATTGTTGGAGGATACCTATATTTTTCATTCTGACTAACAGCCATACAATGGAATGTGAATTACAGTATGTACAGTATGCAACATTTTTAAATTGCAGCATGCCGTGCTTATTATAAAGGGTCATACATTTCACAACTCACTACTCATGTGTACTTTTAAATGAGCTACTCTTTTACTTTTACAGTTTTTTAGGACAGGTAATTTTACTCTACTCACGCAAAATTTTTATAAGGTAACAGTACTTTTACTTGAGTATGATTTTTCAGTACGTTTTCCACACCTGTTGGATCACCCAAAACTTAATACCCTGTGTAAACATGACTTCAGTCAGGGATGAATGGTCTAGCTGATACACCCAGTCGTGTAGCGTGCACACAACCATGGCCGAAAGCTAAAGACTGTGAGTTGTTAATTGTGGACAGGGCACTGACTCCAAGTCCTGAAATGTGCGCTTGGTTTAAGGGGGATAATAAATATTGTAAACAAGTTCCACTACATTGTGTACCTACAACATGAAAAACCTTCAAAGTGCTCTTAAGATTATGCAATAAGTAGTTATGTTGGCTTTAGCTTGATGAAGTCGCATTAATTATGTTCTTCTGATATAGTTTATGCTGGGAGAGTCGTTTTCAGTGGAATGTTTTGATTATTTTAGCATCTTGTGAGGATATTTTCTTTTTACATCAGCTCATAATGGTAGTTCTGGACTTGAAACGTGCAACACCCTGATGCTGGAATGCTCAGATATTTCAGGTTTCAGCCTTCAACAAAATTACAAACCAATCACAGTTTACCAATAGAGTGTGATCTGTGTTGCCAAGCATCAAATGAGAATTTCTTAATTTTCTTTCATTCCCCTGGTTATCAAGATTAATTTGACACTACCAAACTCTAATCTTCACATCACATTTCAAGACCTGTAAAAAAAAAAATGCTTCAGGACAAATTTCGAGAACGAGATGTGAGAGTTCCCAGGGGAAATTAGGTGTACAGTGAGTTTCTAGTGCAGGCCAGATTAAAGAAGGTGCCATTATACTGTTATTAACCTAATCAGTTGTGGAGGCCTGGGTTAGACCTGAGCTGGTGTCTAAATTTAGTGTGCTGTCACTGAGGGTTTTTCTCATAGGCGGAGAATCTAGAATAACAGCTGAATGCAGGTCATTCTGAGAAAGATATGCTTGTTATTTCATCTTGAATCTGATTTATATGATATTAAAGGGTAGACTTACTGGAACTTGCTGAATATTTGATTCTAATGACCTCTTGTAACTGGTGTAATGATCTATTTTTGCATTTTTGATTCCAAGGAGTGAATGCACATATTGATAAAAAGTATATATTGAATGCTTTAGACAAAAGCATTTGCCACATGAATACATGTAAACATAATAAAATGTATTTATTTGGAAGTAAAGTATCTGGAATGCTTGTCTTTTTTCCAAATGTGCTGAGCTTTAATCAGATTTGAGAAGTTCAATAAAGTTAAATGAACTAGACTGGATGATCACCTGATGTTGGCCTGGAACATGGATAATGGTGTCTGCCCTCTTATAAGTAGCTGAAGCCCTGTGACTGGTGAGAGCTATCTCACAATCATCTTTTTTCTTCCTCCTTGACTTGCCTTTACTGCTTTTGACAGTGAACCACAAGATACTCCTGTCCACCCTCTATTACATGAGCATCACAGGAACTGCACTTGGATGGTTTGAGTCATATCAGCAGAACTTTCAAGACCTCCTTGAGAGAAGTGTCCAAGTCACACATGCTGACCACTGGTGTTCATCAAGTATCAGTGCTTGGACTCCTCCTCTTCTCGATGTACATAACATCACTCGGACCGATCATTGAGGCACATGGCTTTTTCTACCACTGATATACAAATGAAACACAGTTCTACCTATCATTCCAACCTGATGACCCTACTTCCTCAGCTCATATCTCAGCCTGCCTCTTGGACCTTTCGGACTGGATGAAGAAACGGCACCTTCAGCTCAACCTGGCCAAGAGAGAACTCCTCATGATCCCAGCCAACCCATATGTTGACCACAACTTCACTATTCATCTTGGTTCAATTTAGGGCTGAGAGATATGTCTTAATAAATTATATCTCGATATTTTTCAGCAAATTGACGATATTCAGTATATCTATCGACAATTATGTATTTGCTCTAAAATGACTCAAAAGTGTGTTTTTTTTTTTTAAATTTTTATCAGAGGAACGATCATTTTATCCAAACAGCCATTACAGCAAAGTAGATTCATTATTTTAAAGACATTCAATTAAAAGAGATTAATTTGTTTTTTATTAAATAAACAAGGGATAATGAAACTCAATAATTTTCATTGAAATGCACTTATACATATATATATATATATATATATATATATATATATATATATATATATATATATATATATATATATATATATACACATACACACTACTGGTCAAAGTTTTTGAAACACTTACTCATTATGGAATACATAAATGGGACTATGGGAATTATGTTGTGACTAAACAAAATCAAAATTAAATCAAAACTTTGTTATATTTAGCATCTGCCTTGAATTTGAAGACACTGTACTCTTGACATTTTCTCATCCAACTTCTTGAGGTATCGCCCTGGGATGCTATATATATATATATATATATATATATATATATATATATATATATATATATATATATATATATATATATATATATATATATATATATATATATATATATATTGCATGTACAATGATACCTAGTAGCTTAATAAAAATCATCATTAACTTTGTGAATGAATAGGGTATGCAAAGCTACTTCACTGACTTATTTTTGAAGTTGAACATTGCATAATACTAAATTATTACTGTGGGACAAGTCTGCTTTATTATTAAAATATAATGCTGAGGTATCATTATTATTCTGATTGTTAGATTTCCATTATACAAAAGTTGTATATTTCTGTACTGTTTACTTCACCTCCACATGGGGCTTTTATTTTGACACAAAGTTCTGTCGTATCTACTTCAACTTCACAAGGAGCTTTTATTTCGACATGTAGTGCATCTCAATCAGCTCCCTAGTTCAGTTTTCAGGGCACTGATCAGGGAGTCTGCCATTTTTAGGGCTGTCTCAATCACAAAATCATTCCAGTGCACTAAAATGTTTGCTCACAAAAGTCCCACAATGCACTGTAAAAACCAGAGAGCATCATTGCTCACTATGTTCCCTCACCGGAAACGTCGTCATGTCTTCTGAAGTCTCCCAAGTCATAAGATTATGAGCACAAGTGTAAAACAAGTGTATGAAGTCTAAACCTAATTTTCTCTTTAAAAGAGATGTTGATTGTAATGTCTTTCATTCATAATTACCATGAAAGTGAAACAATCTTTTGAATATTTAAGTTGTTCAAAGAATGTTTAAAATACACTCCTTTATATTTGCATTTCTTTGTTTATGCCGTACGTTTTAATATCATCAACGAAAATGAATGATAGTGCCATTTATACAGAGATGGTGCTGAATGATAACTGCTGAGCTTCAATGTGCAAGCTCATTAACATTTCATGGGTGATTGGGTCTTTAGTGTCCCAATGTTCAATGGATGAGCACCCTTGCCAGTGCCCGAATTTGTGTTCACAATATACTGATTCACGACATAAGGAGCTAGGGAGCTGATTGAGACTCAGGGACAGAAAAGGCAATGTGTATTTGACAGTTTACAATGTTCCGCATTTACTGAAATGCTGTAATCTCGGTTACTAATGTCTGGAATTGTGCGAATGCTTTAACATCCATTACTTTGATTTCACAATGCACGTGAACTAATCTGAGAGTGCCGCCATGCGCATGCACACAGTTCAGTGCGTCACGGTTTGGTCTGAATCAGACAGACCATGTTTATATGTCTTTAAATCACAGCCTTTTGTAGATTGATAATCACATATGATCAACTCACCATGTAGCTGTTATTTTGATGAACTGTGCAGCCCTGAGGGATCGCAACATTAGTCTACTGATGCACTATTTATGAAACATAATGGCCAAATGAAAGCACATTAAAATCATTGCAATATTCACAATATTGGTCAATTTTAAATCGTCAGCAAAATTTTCTAGTTCAACTACACTGACACTGTTGTGCACTTATTCCTTCTAAAGTGTAGGAAACTCAGAAGCGAAGACCAGGAGACGTTGGGATATCTTTCAAGCAGGTTTCTTTGAGAACTCACTGTGCGTCGCTGTAGTCATCCCAATCTAGTCTGAACTAAGGGAACTTTACATTGCAATTTATATACATTTAGGGGGAGGGATTTACATTGTGATGAACAAAGCATGCAAATGAAGTAGCCGTTCGCTCGATACTAAACTTTCCCCACCCATGCTCTCATACAAAGTGTGAGAGTCTCAGTAATCTGAAACAAGACTGGCAGGAATCTCGTGCTTAACAGATACTATGGTATTGGAACCTAAATTAAACATTCAATAAATTTGTAACACAACATTTCCCCCTTTGAGAGTTCTAATAACTCTCACACAATACAAATTTAGACACTTAAAAGTTCATTCTTGTAACTTGTGATTGTTACAGGCACATAGCACATGCTTTGTGTTGCTTTTCTGCAATTGCATGCTGACACAGAACCAAACATGCAATTAGGGTCCGTGAAGTTCTTACGGGTAATAATCTTTTCTGGTTGGAACTGTCAATTTCTCGTGAGAGGCGTGATTCATTTGTTGAATGAAACACTTGATACTGTGGACGCATAGATAGTACGCCAGTAGGAAAAACATCAACATAATTGCTATTTCCTTGATCCACATCCAGGGTTTACCTAACAGGTTTCCAAACCATGAAGAATTATCTTCAGTCATCTGGTGTAATTTTGCTGAAAGATCAAGAATGTCTTGTTGGATTTTGTTCAAGTTCTCTGTTGGATCCATTAACCCGGTGCAGCACTCAGGGCCAATAATGGTGCAAGCTTCCCCTTGCATTGCTAGAATGTAATCCAAGGCCACTCTGTTCTGTAAGATCATTATCTTGTGCGAAGCGAGAGTGTCCGTGTTGTTACCCAGGGCTAAAGCCGTATCATTGGCCAACTTCTGTACAGAATTCGATAAGCTTCTGACTTGATCAAGGGCCTGCATGACACCATAAGACGGGATTAATGCTCCAAGAGTTCTTGACCACCATGTTTGTGCACAAGTGAGTCCTGGAATGCAGCCATCTTCTTTGTTTGTGGTAGGAGCTGAATTTTGTAGCAAACGTTCTTTCCCGCAAACAAGGCATTTCTTGACATAGTCATCAGCTCTAAGAATATGTTGTTTCTGGAGTCCACACTTGTGCGATGTCCATGATGGTTAGTAGTACGACAAACTTGATCATGTTGATGGATGACTGAAGGTTCCGTATGTGGGTCTCTGCGTTGTGTTTTTTTTTCTTTTCTTTTTCTTTTGTGATAGTTGGCTCGGCAGTGGGTCTAGTTGTTTTCTGGAAGGTTGTGGCTTCATACGCAGGTGAGGAGGTCGGTGCGTATGGGTCTCGGGACAGCCATCAAGTGGTATCTGCACAGAGGAAGCACGAAAACAAAAGACAGTAGAGCAGTATTTGTTCTAACACTAGGGTTGTAACTTTTTCCGAGTCTGCTATTGTTGTTCCTTCTTTCCCTATTTCTTAGTTCCTTTGACACCTAAAGAACAGTGAGGTAAGGATGGACTAGTGGATGGGGAAGGCCTATGAGGGAGTCTTCACCGCAGGGTGGGCCCCCGATGCCTGTTGCATTCGGTTCTTCCCTGGGCTCCTCACTGGTCCGTGTCCTATCCTATCCCTGTGGGTGGGGGAACAACTTTACAGTGTGACACATGAGTCCAGGTTTTCTTTTCCTGACACAATACTGCAGCTGCTGTAATCAACATCACTTGATGTGGTCCGTACCACTTAGGCTCTAATGGCTTGTTTCTGAATGACTTTATCATGACCCATTGACCTGGGATGATTGTGTGTCCACCTTCTGGTGGAGTCTGCCAACACGAGTCAACTCTCTCTTTGGCACTCTGTACTGCCTTTGTGAGGTTTTTACAGTAAGCGATCAGGGCATCTGAGGCAATGTGTACATCAGCATTTCTAAGATCAATCACACCTGGCATCTGCATTGGGCGTCCAGTAATAATCTCATGAGGGCTCAGTCCTACTGATCTGTTAGGTGACGCTCTCATACTACACAGTACTGCTGGCAGCGCTTCGACCCATGGTACTCCTTCCTGATGTATTTTGCTTAGCCTGGTTTTGATTGTTCTGTTCGATCGTTCAACTTGCCCTGATGCTTGTGGCCTATATGGGCAGTGAAGATTCCATTTAATCTTCAACATTCTAGACACTTCCTTGACTACCTGTCCTGTGAAGTGTGTACCTTGATCTGAGTCAATGCAATCTGGTAATCCCCATCTGGGAATAAAATCAGTGACAAGGCATTTAGCAGTATGTGCAGCTGTAGCACGCCCTGTTGGATAAGCTTCTACCCATCTTGAGAACTTGTCTATTACTACCAAAACATCAGTTTTTCCTTTACAACGAGGCAATGATATGTAATCAACTTGCAGGTGGCGAAATGGTCCTGGGGGAGCTGGGGTATGTGCTGCTGGTGTAGTGGCTGCTGGTACATCATTATTTTTCTGACATGTAACACACCTCTTGGCTGTTTCGGTGGCTACATTTCTGAATTTTGGATTCCACCATTGATTTGAGAACCTGTGATTCATCGTTGCTGGACCACTGTGACCCAAATTGTGTATTTGTTGAGCCAAATATGGCAGCAGTGATTCGGGAGCGACATATTTTCCCCCTTTGGTCCAGCAACCGGATGAATCCACTGTGGCTCCTTTGTCTAACCATGTCCATGCTTCATACAGAGGAACATCTTTGTACAGATCAATTATTGATTCAGGAGGCAGAATTGTCTTCTGTGTTGTACTACCTGAACACACTTGTACAGTTGTATAGAAACAAGCCTGTTTAGCCGCTACATCAGCAAGAGAATTACCTTTAGCTTCTGTAGTATTAGTTGTTAGATGTGCTTTCACTTTGATCACTGCTAATTTCTTTGGAAGTTTCATGGCAAACATTAGATCTTTCACTAATCCAGCATGCTTAATGGGGGATCCAGCAGAAGTTAGAAACTGTCTGGTTTGCCAAATGACACCAAAATCATGAATTACCCCAAAAGCGTATCTGGAATCTGTGTAGATATTTGCAACTGATCCTGAAGCTAGCGTGCATGCTCTTGTTAAGGCTACTAGTTCTGCAGCTTGAGCTGAAAAATGATCTGGAAGACGACCTGAAGCAACCACTTCAGTGGTGGATGTTACTGCATAACCTGCTCGTCTGTTACCTTCAATGACTTGAGCTGAACCGTCAACAAACAACTCAAACTCTGAATTCTCTATAGGAGTTTCTTTTACTTCACTCGTAGGTGTATATGTAAGCGTAACACAATCGTGAGTCATTTCTCCTTCATCCTCTAACAAAACTTCAGTCATTGCAGACATCATACATGAGGATGGGTTCGTGACTGGTGCACGCTGTAAAACAATGTTCGGGGCTGTGAGAGTTGCTAACCAATTTCCAATTTTTTAAAAATGAACGGAGTGTTTTAATGGTAGTAGGCGGAGGTATGGTTTTGACTGAAGCCGCTCGATCCTGTGTAATGGATCTATTTCCTGCACCAATTGTTTGACCCAGAAATGTGACTTGCTTTTTAGCAATTTGAGCTTTGTGAAAGCTGCATTTGTGTCCTCTTTTATGCAAATAGTCCAACAATGCTGCCAATTCAGTTCGATGTACCTCGTGATCTGTTGAGGCAATCAAAATATCATCGACATATTGGATCATAGTGGACCGTTTTACCGGACATTCTGGGTCACACAAATCACGTCTGACAGCTTGATGGTATATGGTTGGGGAGTTTTGAAATCCCTGTGGCAAACGTGTCCACTGGTATTGTTCATAGTCAACTGAGAAAGCTAACCATGGCTGGCTGTCAGAGTGCAACGGTACAGAAAAGAATCCATTAGACATATCTATTACTGAAAAAATCTTACACTCTAATGGTAAGCCATTACAAATTGTGGAAGGATCTGCCACTAGGGGGGTGATTTTATCAATATGTTTATTGGCTACTCTGTAGTCTATTGTAAGTCTCCATGTTGCATTGGACTTCTTGATGGGCCATATGGGTGAATTACATGGACTGTTGGTTTTAACTAGCACTCCTTGCGTCAGCAACTTTTCTACAATAGGTTTGATCCCCTGTATAGCTTCCTTATTGATCAGATATTGTTTGGTGACCGGAGGTGGAGTTCCTGTCAATTTGACTGGTTCTACACCTGTCAACAAACCACAATCATCCTTGTCTTTAGCCCAAATTGGATGATTCTGTAAGAAAGCATACTCTGGAAGGATTACATTATTGGTAGAAACTTGTGCTGAGGAAATTTTAATGCTAGCAGATTCTGAGGACATGTCTAAAGTTAGATGTACTTGTCTCAGGAGATCCATGCCTAAAATTGCACCTGTATTTAATGGAGCACATAGCAGTTTTGTAGTCAGAGTTTTCAGCCAAATTGTACCTCTATGGGCGGGGTTTCATAAAAAACAGAATCTTCACCTATTACACCAGTTAAAGAAAGTTTGGTTTTCTTGTACGGGATGTCTAAACCTTTAGCCAATTTTGTAGGAATTACTGTAATTTCTGCACCTGTATCAAGCAAAAAATCAATCTCTTTCTCTTGTATGCTACCTTTCACAAAAATTCTTTTGTCATTATGATGGATTACAGGGGAAACAATTAGTTTTTTTCCTGGTCTTTTTGTGCTCTTAGAAGAGCCTGAACGAGCTGCCCTAAAGTTTCAGTGGACACTTGTGGAACTGCTTCAGGGTTGTAAGCAGGCTGAGAAGGAGCAGAATTATGCATAGCATTTCTATTTGTATCTTGCAACTTCTTCCTACAGTCTTTCTCCCAGTGTCCAAATTTTCCACAGTAGTGGCATTTGCCTTCTTTTTTAGACCACCTGTTTTCTTGTTTTGCTGTACTAAAGGTAGCTGCTGCTGCTACTCTCACTTTGGCTTTAATATCAGCATCTCTTTCCCATGCAACCAACCTGTCTAAGTTACTTCTGAGAGTTCTGTTAGACCAAGTTAGATCTAGGAATGGCAAAGCTCTTCTGTATTCGGCTACAAGGCCATCTGACCAGATACGAATTAGTGGTCCTTTGTCATCGAGCACACTTTCAGAATCATCCACTATTCCACTGTAAGTTACGGCTGACTGACAAAACCTCTCAGTATATTCACTCACAGTTTCTTCTTTCTTTTGTACACAGCTAGTAATTCTAGACCAATCTATTTTGGGTCCTAAGATATTCTTTAGGATTTTCAAAACACCTTCTCTCATATCGCTTCTACTGGCATGCTGTAGTTCAGAAGTCACTGCAGATTCAAAACTGTTGAATTCAGATTCAGTTAAAATTTGTGACAATAACTGTGTGACCTCTGTTAACGACATGTCATATAGACGCATTTTGCTGATCAATGCTCTTCTAAATTCAGAAAACTGTGTGCGTGCTGAGGGTAAGCTCTGGGATAGTCTCTCTATATCTTTAGGTCCAAGCGCTTTTGCGACAGTTTGTATTTGGACAACAGAAGAGTTGGTAGAAACACTTTCAGTTCCCTCAATTCCCTGAGATCTTTTCCTAGCACCACACACATTGACTGAATCTACAGGCACATCAGTTACTGATTGGAGAGCTACATCTGTTTCAAAGAACGCTTGTAAGTCAGGGTAAATGTTATCTGGCTGACTAACTTTTTCTACATCTGTTTTTCCTATAGCTTTGTTGCGGTTCAATTTCTTGGTCAAAGAGGAAACTAGCACGTAGCTCTTTGTTCTCTTTCTCTAGCTCTGAGTTATGCTGAGACTGTTCTGTAGCTTTTGCTAAAAGAAACTCTCTGTGGCAGCATATAATTCCTTTTATGTTTTTCTTGCGGATACTTGCTCCAAGCACCTTTTTACACTCATCTACTGACCAAGTTTTGTCTGGGTGAATTTCATATTTCTGTGTTAGTTCCTGTCTAACTTTTTCAGTGACTATTAGGCTCATTTGTTCTCCTAACAGTGTTTTGAATTCATTATCTGACCACAAAGGAGTAGCAAGTCCACCTTTTTCAGTTGCGGGGATTAGTCTAGCACTTTTCCTAAACATTTTGTGAATTTCTTTGTTACCACACAAACAAACACTAAAACTTCTCTGATCAACAGAGGGTACACTTGTTAACTCCGATTTAACTATTGTTAACCTTCCAAATTACCAACACTTCACACTTAACTTCCCTGCCTACAAGAACAGAGGATAAACCAAAATATTAGCACGTAATGCTAACCTTCTCTGTGAACAGAGGATAAACAAAATAACTAGCACGTAATGCTAATCCTTCTCTGTGAACAGAGGATAACCAATATTAACACGTAATGCTAATCTTCCCTGCCTGAACAGAGGATAACCAATATTAACACGTAATGCTAATCTTCCCTGCCTGAACAGAGGATAACCAATATTAACACGTAATGCTAATCTTCCCTGCCTGAACAGAGGATAACCAATATTAACACGTAATGCTAATCTTCCCTGCCTGAACAGAGGATAACCAATATTAACACGTAATGCTAATCTTCCCTGCCTGAACCGAGGATAACTTTCATCTCAAAAAGAAAACTTTAGAGGATAACTTAGTTTAAAACCAAAATATTAGCACGTAATGCTAACCTTCTCTGTGAACAGAGGATAACCAATATTAACACGTAATGCTAATCTTCCCTGCCTGAACAGAGGATAACTTAGTTTAACCAAACTCTACAGCTGTCTGTTAACCTTTTCTCTGGCGGCGCAGAGGAAAATTTTATTTTTCATTTTTTTACTGGTCTGCAGCGGTTCTTTGAATAGAGTGAAACTCACTAAATCGTTGGTTGCACGGAAAGATTCCGTCTGGAACTCAGTCAGAAAAGTTCATTCTTTGTTGAGATCTTTGTTGAGCTTGACGTTTCAATCTGGATTCAGGTGAGTAGCTCTATCCGGGTCACATGCACCAACTGTTGTGAACTTATTCCTTCTAAAGTGTAGGAAACTCAGAAGCGAAGACCAGGAGACATTGGGATATCTTTCAAGCAGGTTTCTTTATTGAGAACTCGCTGTGCGTCGCTGTAGTCATCCCAATCTAGTCTGAACTAAGGGAACTTTACATTGCAATTTATATACATTTAGGGGGAGGGATTTACATTGTGATGAACAAAGCATGCAAATGAAGTAGCCGTTCGCTCGATACTAAACTTTCCCCACCCATGCTCTCATACAAAGGGTGAGAGTCTCAGTAATCTGAAACAAGACTGGCAGGAATCTCGTGCTTAACAGATACTATGGTATTGGAACCTAAATTAAACATTTAATAAATTTGTAACACAACAACACCAAACAGAACAGCTTGGAACCTGGGAGTGGTGGTAGATGACCAGCTTAATTTTACCACTCGCACCTCATCCACCGCCCACTCTTGTAGATTTGTGCTTCATAACATCAGGAAAATTCAGATTCTGTCATTTTCTGTCTGAATATGCTGCACAACTCCTAGTCCAAGCACTGGTCACGTCAAGACTGGACTACTGTAATGCTCCCAGCTAATACAATTAAGCCACTGCCGATGGTCCAGAATGCAGCAGCACATCTGGTCTTCAATCAGCCAAAAAGGGATCATGTCACTCCACTCTTGATTTCACTCCACTGGCTACCTGTAGCTGACTGCATCAAATTCAAGTCTTTGACTCTGGCATTCAGGACAGCCAATGGAAATGCACCCACTTACTTCTGTTCACTTCTACAGGTCTATGCTCTGCGGTCTATGAACGAGCGGTGCCTAGTGGTCCCATTACAAAGAGGCTCAAAATCTATTTAACGATCGTTCACTTTCTCTGTTCCTCAGTAGTGAAATGAGCTTCCAACCTCCACACGATCTGCTGATACCATCTCAACATGCAAGAACCAGCTGAAAACACATCTGTTCCACGAGCACTTAACCAATCCACACTAGTTGCACTTACTATTGAACTTACACTTACTGCAGTAAAAATTCTTTATCTGTCTCTTTCGTCTGCACTAGCACCTACACTACTTTAGTACAACACTGCAGATGTATTTGATTTGAAAATTGCTTTGGATAAAAGCGTCTGCTAAATGACTAAATGTAAATGTAATGTAAATGTATTGGGACAACAGTCATTTATACTGTTTAGCTGTCATATTGCCGTGATTGACCATTCAGAATACAATTATTCTATAGAGAGGTTTAATGATGATTTGTATACACATTCTGTAACATTCTCTCTTTGTTCCTTGTGTTGTAGGCACTGGCCGACACTGCAGAAAAGCTCCAGAAGGAACACCAGTGGAAGGATGATCTTGATGTAATGCCTCACACACACAAATTTTGTTTGCATACTGAAACACACATGCAGGTCAAAGATAGTAAAGGGGTAGTTCACCCAAAAAATAAAAAGTCTTCGTTTACTCATGTACATCATATATGTTAGTCCCAGTCACCATTCACATTAAATGTATTATTTTTTTCTCCAAAATATAAAAATTAATAATGACTGAGTCTGTAATTTTAACTAACCTTACCTTTTTTGGGTGAACTTTCCCTGAATCTTTGAATGTTGGTAACTTTTGCATATTTTATTTCTGTTCCTTATCAATACCAATGCTGGATTGATACCTGACACATTTACACACACATTTAGATAACAAATATCAGTTCTAATTTACAGATAAACAGATGTGTGGTGTCTGGATTACTTCAGTGTTGTCTATTATAGATTTGTCAGTTGGGCTTTGTCTGAATAAATAATTCAAATTTGAGTCATATCCATATTTGATTTCCATCACTGGATAAGACGGTGTATATTCATCTATTTGCTTTTTCATGTTGTCTGCAAATGGAGACATAATTATACAGAGAATGAATAAAGAGTTACAAGAGCTATTGCAGAATGAGAAATAGAAACTTTATATTAATGTTCATATCATGCCATGCATTTTTTCCTTGATGTTCACTTATAATGTTAGTAAAGTTTTTTGCACAAAAAGCATTCATAATGTAGTATTACATTATTGACCCTTTTCCACCCTGTCTCTGCCCCTCTGTCTGAAACGATCAGTTTCTGTATATTTCACCTTTAAGACACGGCCACTGTTATTAATGGCTAAGATCTTTGCAGAGCAAATGTGAAGGGTTAATAAATCTGTATTCAGCTGTAGGTAGAGTGTTATAATGGACTTTCGCCCCTGGGATTTTCCCAGTCCCATCTCACCTTGCTGCTTAGGTACTCATCCCGTGTCAGGAAATATGGGATGTTTGCCGGGTGGGGAGTTCTCAAAAGCATCCATATTTCACCGCAACAATTACATGTATTTTGGAGGTGTATTCAAATGAACACTATATTGTGACATCACAATGTGGACAATTTCAAAACAAGTCATTTTTGCAGGGAAAGATAAATATAATTTTTGAGCTGGCTAGGAAGTTTTGAGTTCTGAAACTTACAATATTTTTTGATTATATAATGACCTTTGTTTAGATTACCCTTACAAAAAAGGTACCATGCTACATCAAATGGTAAATTGGTAAATGGTCCGCACTTATATAGTGCTTTTTAACCTTTTTTTTACACTGTGAACTCATTCACCCATTCACACACACACACACCAATAACAGCAGAGCTGCCATTGGGAGCAACTTTGTGTTCAGTGTCTTGCACAAGGATACTTTGGCATGTGGATTTGTGTGGGCCAGGAATCGAACCACTAACCATGTGTTTAGTTGCCAACCTGCTCTACCACCTGAGCCACATCCATGGTACTGCCAATGCGACATGGTATTGTTATAGTACATGCCCACAAAATTATAGTATTACCATGGTACTGTGCCAAATACATGCTAGCACCATGGTAACATGGATGCTTGTAGGTTTGTGTTGAAGACCCAGTTTAAAAGGTCACAGCCTTTATCCCATGTAGGGGTGACCTGTGAACCCATGTCTCAGCGATTATTGTACTATAACCTAAAAAAAGGTATCAGGCACATGATTAGGAACCTAGTAGGACAGTCTGTGTTTATCCACTCCTATGTCTCCAAGGCAAACATATGTCAGATAGTGAGCTCGCTCGTTAATGCGGCACCATAGCTAGTCCTGACAGCACCCTCACACTGTGAGGAGAATAAGCCCAAGAGAAAACACACACACACACAAACACACACACCAACCAACCAATTGCTCTACAAATAAATGGTTCTAAACTGTTTTATGTACAGTAAATACACACTGAGATGTACATTCAAATAAAACAAACTATCCACATACACAGAAAATACACAATCATGGCCAAACATCAGGCCAAAAACAGGAAAATACAATGCTGATCTTCAACTGCACACAAATACACAACAACTACATTCACATACACATATACAAAGTCCAACAAAAGAACACAAATACACAATGCTTTCAAATTAAAATAATTAAAATAAATAAAAGCACTGACCTCTTCTTCACCCACTCTATTTGAACAGGAGAATGACACCATCTACTACAATGCCAAGGACAATGTAAGAAAGTTTCTATTTAAAAAAAAATGCAAGCTAAACAGGTAGACATGGCTACCAGACATACTGTAAATAGAGGTTGTTTTTTGACAAGACATGATTTTTGCTTATTTTTTTATGTCCCTAGTTAACCGATAATGACACAGAAGCAATGAGCCGCCACAACCGGATCAGACTAGAATTCAAAAAGGATCCTGCATTCAAAAGGGATGTTTCCTACAACACGACAGCAGTGCACATCCCTACCGACATCTTCGAAGGCTGTGAGTACAAAGACACACATACTGTATACAGGCAACTCACTCATTTTCACATTTGCTCTCATTTTATGACATTGCACAGTGCAAGTTTATCAGTTTATAAAAACAATATTTCAGCAAGAGCTCAAATTACTTTGTTAATGTGTGTCAGGTGTAGACAGACAAAGGCTTACGGAAAAACCACAGACTAAATTTAGAGCGCAGCCCAGCTTATATTCAGCATGCTGGGCCCCTGAATGACCCTACAAATAACCACCACTTCCTTAAAGGGATTGTTCACCCCAAAATTGTAAATAATTTACTAGCTAAGTGTAAACAAATGCAGGTTCTCAATAATTCTTGCAATTCTCTCTCTCTCTCTCTCTCTCTCTCTCTCTCTCTCTCTCTCTCTCTCTTACTTTTCTTAAAAAGGTTATAGGTTAGTATGTGTTTCAGTGTTATGAATCAGTTGACATGTTTAGCATGCTCAAATCCCAAAGGGGTTCTCTTCCATTCATCAGAGTGAACATTCTCTGGTTCACAAGGCTGTCTGCATCAAATAGCTTAATTCTCTCTCTCTCTCTCTCTCTCTCTCTCTCTCTCACTCTCACTTTCTCTCTCTGTTTTCTGTTTCTATATGCACACACACGCACACACACCCACACCCACACACATGTAGTTCAGTCCAGTCTGTGTGCTACTGTAATGTGTCCTACTCTGAAAGCCTGCATGAGATGAGTGAGCATAAACCTGATCTCAGCTCTACAGCCAGCTATGCTGTTTTATGAATGCTTTCCTTTGTTGTGAAGTCACATGGCCTGCAGGTCTTTCAAAAGCACAGGTCGCTGTAGCTCTAAATTCATGAGTAAGGAGGATGTAAAAATGGAGAGGGAAAATCATATCGGAGGTATCATTTAGGAGAAAAAGAGGGAGCAAAATGCCAAGACTTGAAATTGCATAGAGGCAGTGAAAAAGAAAGCATATGAGCAGAGAATGTTTAAATGCAAGTAATAGCAAAATCCAACAAATTAAAAGACAGACAAATTAGAATGCACCATTTCCAATTTAATAGGACAATTCAGGACAAATTAATAAACAATTGACTCCCTTGACCATGATGAAGGCCTGTGTGCCAAAACTTTAAATGAATGTACCTTGTCCCTTAATGAAGTTCCTGGTACAGACAGGAAGTGAGGGAGATAGTCAATTGAGGAGATGTTTTCAGAAGACTTTGAAATTGTGTTACACCGATGAGCCAAATAATTATGGCATCCTGCCTAATATGCGGTTGGTCCCCTGCATACCGCCAAAACCGTGCCAACCCACCAAGACATGGATTCTGCAAGACCTCTGAAGGTGTCCGGTGGTATCTGGCTCCAAGAAATTAGCAGCATATCCTTTGTTTCGAGGTAGAGCCACAGTGGATTGGACTTGTTGGTCCACAGATGTGCTGGTGAATTTGGAGGTCAGGGCAACACCTTGAACATTTCATCATGTTCCTCAATCCATTCCCAAACAATGTGTGCAGTGTGGCAGGGCGCATTATACTGCTGAAAGAGGCCACAACATTTAGGGAATACCATTGCAATGAGGGAGTGCACCTGGTCTGCAATGATATTTAGGTAGATGGCACATGCCAAATTGATGTCCACATGAGTGGCCGGACCCTGGGGTTTCCAGCAGAACATTGCACAGAGCATCACACTCCCTCCCCCGGCTTGTTGTCTTCCCAGAGTGCATCCTGGTACCATCACTTCCCCAGGTAAACAGCACACATTTACACGGCCATTCAACTGATGTAAAAGAACTTAATCGGAACAGGCGACCTTCTTCCATTGCTCCAAGGTGCAGTTCTGATGCTTGCGTACCTATTGTAGGAACTTTCAATGGTGAACAGGGTCATCATGGGCACTCTGACTGTTCTGCAGCTACACAGCCCAATACGCAACAGGGTGTGATGAACTGTGTGTTGTGACACGTTCCTCACATAACCATCATTAATTTCTGTGGCTTCAGTAGACCTTCTGTTGGTTTTGACCAGACGGGTTAGCCTTTGGTGCCCTCGCACATCGATGAGTCTGGGGTGCCCAACACCCTTCACTGGTTTGTGGTTTGTTCCTCCTCAGACCACTGTCGTTACGTACTCACAACACCCCACAAGCCTCGCCATTTCAGAGCTGCTCTGACCCAGCAGTTTGGCCATAATTGGCCCTTGCCAAAGTCACTCAGGTCTTTCCTCCTGCTCATTTCTCCTGCATTCATCAATTTGACTACGAGAACAGATTGTTCGCTTACCATCTAATCTACCCAGGCCTTGATATGTGGCCTTGTAAGGAGATTCGCTTCGCCTGTGAGTGGTCATAATATTTTGGCTCATCAGTGTATATACTGTATGTATACACTCACCAATCACTTTATTAGGTACACCTGTACACCTGCTTATTCATTCGATTATCTAATTAGCAATTGTTTGGCAGCAGTGCAATGCATATCATGCAGATATGGGTCAGGATCTTCCATTACTGTTCACATCAACAATCAGAATGGGGAAAAATGTGATCTCAGTGATTTGGACCGTTACATGATTGTTGGTGCCAGACAGGCTATTTTAAGTATTTCTGTAACTGCTGATCTCCTGGGATTTTCACACACAACGGTCTCTCATGTTTACTCAGAATGATGCCAAAAACAAAAACATCCAGAGAGTGGCATTTTTTGTGGATGGAAACACCTTGTTTTTGTTGTTTTTTTCCTTCCATTTCCTCCCCAATTTTGAAGTCCTTGTGGTGGTGTAGTGACTCACCTCAATCCGAGTGGTGGAGGATGAATCTCAGTTGCCTCCACGTCTGAGACTGTCAATCTGCACATATTATCACATTGCTCGTTGATGACGTTACTGCGGAGACATAGCACGTGTGGAGGCTTCACGCTATTCTCCATGGCATCCATGCACAACTCACCACTGAGAGCCACATTATAGTGACCAAGAGGAGGTTACCCCACGTGACTCTACCCTCCCTAGCAACCGGGAAGGCAAATATCAATAGAACTTCAATTATATATTGTCTGCAAATATGCAGCTATATAATTTAAAAAGATGTAATTCATGATCCTTATGAAAATCCAGTGATTTTCCCCATGATTGATCATCTAATATCTTCATTTGAAGCGCGTATTCCATCAGCCAGAAGCTTCAGGATCAGGATCAAAAGATCCTCTTATTCACAAATCATGACGGCCAGTTCATGACAATCCAAGCAGTCGATTCATGCCATTTAAAATGTCAGGAGATTGCTGCTCGCAGTGGATCTGAAAGAAACTGCTATTTAAAATTATATATTAATTTTAATATTATTTTTTAGATTTGTTTTTTTACAAAGTTAATGTTTAGTGTGAAATTGAGTAAATATAGTGCTAAATAAGAGTTAATTTTTTGGCATTTTATGTTTATGATATTTACTATATTCAGTTTTGTGATACATCGGGCAGCACTATGTCAGCCTATCTGTCACGAACACCGGTGAAGATTCCCCTATCGGCCACCGGAGGTCTCCATCACCCAAAAACTTTCCACCTTGAACTCCATTTTCCATAATCCCTGTACTGACACTGATTACCTGCTCACCTGTTCCTGATTTACTCTAGCTATTTAAGTCTCTCTATCTCTCGCTATCATTGCAAAGTTTTGTCTTGCCCCCAGCTACATTACTGAGTGTTTACCATTCAGTTTTGGTTGCCTGTGTTTGACTTTGCTTTGGATATTTACCATTTATGTCTGATTGCTACCTGATGCTGCCTGCCTGCTGTTGTGTTTGCCTGGATTACTGACATTGTTGTTTGCTGCCTGCCCTGAACCTCTGCCTGTCCCGCCCTGAACCTCTGCCTGTCCCACCCTGTTACACTATCAGCCACCCTGCTCTCTGGATATCGGTATAGGCCATTAAAAAAAAAAAAAAACATATCGGTCGATCACTAGTTAAAATGGGTCTCAAAATTTTGGGTCTCATAGTTTTAAATTGTGCTCCACATAGCTGTAAGTATAGCAGAAAAAAAAATATCCCTTTCATCTCTATGTACGGAAATATTTTTTTTATGATAATGAATAAACCTTTTTATACCTTCCATGAGCTCTGTGTGTAGGTCGTTTGGTAAATGATTATGCAGTTTGTTTATTATGAGCCACCGTACTGGGTTGTTCGGCCAATCAGAATGCCCGGGGGTGGAGTTATGTTTTCGCTCTCTCTGCTCTGTAAGTTACTCACGAGCAGTTATATAGAATGTTCTGATTAAACAGTCTTATGTACATACGGTGTGATCATTGTTGACTCGTACCAACGTACACGAACATTCTACACTGTGGTTGTTGAACGAAAGTATATGCTTCTAGAAGCCACAAGTCAGTGTGATCAGACTTTCCCTACATTACCCACAATCCTGAAAAGCGATCCACCAATCAGAGAGGGCGCTGTTACCATTAAAATGGTAATGCTGAATTTCATTCAAGTTGAATGTGGGATATATCTACTTAATATCTCCAATCACCGATCATAAATGCATTTCATTGCCAGATTCTTGGAAGATGACATTTAAGGAAACAAAACTAATGCTCCTGTTAGCTTAGTAGGTGTTTGACTGTCACAAGCAATGTCTCATAGTAACCCAATTCAGAAACAATTCTGCAACGCTAGGAATGAGAGTATAATTCACCATGTTTTAAACACCTTTCTCTGCTAACATTTGGTAAACAAGCTTTAAAGTCATGTAGGGACTTTGACTCATTTATCAATATTATTTTATAAAAGTGAATGTTTAGCACTTATTTTGTTTATCTTCCTGTGTGCTGATATGTTTGTGTGATGTCATGCACTTGAATCTTGGCGAAATCAGAGTTGCAAATTTCCACATGTCTCTCCAAGTTGAAATTCTGACTTCAAGTGGTGTTCCATTGCACTTTTCCTTGTAGAAAGTTGGAAAATCCGACTGTCTGAGTTGAATGGAATGCATCATTAATGCAGCAAAAGAGCTTACGGTTAGTGACTGCCTATGCCCAAAAACCATTTTGAATGACATAATCAACATACTTACTGTTTAATACATGTGTCTTATTGTGCATGACTGGTGCATGTTATAAAAATAAAAAAAACATGTTTGTATTATGATCGTTCTTGCTCCATCTCTGAAATGACTTTATTTGTTAGAACACTGTGTCAGCTGTGTGACTTTGTCGTCATTTATCATACTCTCTGCATTGGCAGAAATGTGATCTTCTTTGTGATGAGATCACCGTTGCATTTGTCCATGTGTTTCACAGGCAAATTAGTTTGTGATATTTGTGTTGTAGATGGGGACTGAAGCAGTCGCAGTCATCATATGACTCATCTCTCTCTCTCTCTTTCTGTATGTCTTTATCTACCTTTGCTCACTTCAAATTATTGTACTTTGTGCTTTATGCCTGATTTTGTCTTGATCTGGAAACATCAGTTACCCATTACCCACTGCTCTGACCATCTAAAAGCACACAGAGACATTTCGGAATGGCACTGAGTGAAGCTTTTGGCCAATTTAGTGGTTTCCATTATTTCAGAATCGTTAAAAGCTTATTCAGAAATGTTCCCTCCTTAAAAAAGAAACGAGAAGTTCTTTTGACAGATCTCTTTAAAATCATAAACACTCACACGAGATGGTGTAATAGTGCATTTTTTCAAAAGCATTAGTGACTTAAGATGTTTACTTTAGCGTGATGGTGCATCCACACCACTAGGTGACTGTAAAAGTCTAACATAAACATGCATAAACAGAAAAATACTGAGTGCACCATTAATAATGTGTAAGTATATATGTATATTAATGGTGGTATAAAAGCATGTGTATCAGTTTCCTGTACGTGTTTTTATTTGTGTTTGCTGAGCCGGCAGCCTGTGTGTCGTGTGTGTGTGTGTGTGTGTGTGTGTGTGTGTGTGTGTGTGTGTGTGTGTGTGTGTGTGTGTGTGTGTGTGTGAGTGTGAAAAATCGGAGGCTCTTTGCTGGCTGTAGGCTATACGTGTCTCTTATTAAGACATTAATCTGTTCTTTTTGCCTCAACGCAGCATGTCATATGTCACCCCAATCTCAAGATGGACACAGACATGCTCACTGTTTGTGTGAGAAATGTGGCATGAACGTGATAGTGTGTTTGTGTGTGCGTACAGGGGTACCTCTGACTTTGCTTATAGCGCACTGATTTTTTTCTTCTCGTATTCTATTGCATATTCACCTTAACTCATTTAAACCGCTCCAAGTTTGCCTGTAATCAACAAATCTTTATCCATGACCTCTCTCTCTCTCTCTCTCTCTCTCTCTCTCTCTCTCACACACACACACACACACACACACAAACACACATACACACACTCTCACTCTGTTCTATGAATCTCTTAGAGAATTGAGCTATAATTTATTTTGGTCTGTTGAAATCAGACTGTCAGAATAAAGCAAATTAGTTCACATATTGCAGCAACTCTTGAAGAAAGTTTCTACCTATGTTTATAATTGTATTTTCACTTTCTTACCATACCCTTATATAAAGTACATTATATTTACACTCCAGTGAACTTCAAAGAATACTATGAATATTACATGTTATATGTTTAACAAACCAGGGTATTAACATGGATGCCTAAAGATCCATAGCTATACCATTGATAATACCATGGTACTTTTTTGTAATATTGTATGCAGTCAAATAATGTCATAGCATAAAGCATCTTATTCTTTTCAGCATTCTAATTGGCTGCATCCAATTTCCTGTACTTTAATAGTATGTACTGAATTCAGTTAACTTAAAGTGTGTACTAAAGATAAGCAGGTTTGTATTATAAATACATTCACGGACATACTACATTAGCCTTGTAGGCATTGTCCTTTGACCCATGTGCTCTTTGACCTATCATGTACTTGCAACAACTGTGAAAACACTTTATTCTGGTGTTGTCAAATTAGTACAATTTCCACATTGAACTGTGCTTGAGCATTGAACGCATGTGGGCTGACACTTTGAATGTGCAGAATGCTCATGCGCCTGGAATTGTTGTACTGATTAGTGGGTCTACAAGGTGGCAACACTCACAATTGAGCCATTGCTTTCACATAGAAATGCTAGAAGATGTAATCAACAACATCTGGAAACAACAACAATGGGTGTGCACGTCAAGAACGCATGTGTGAAGAGGTCAGGAGATATCTGTATTTGAGTAACTCGAGTCTGATGGAATATAAAGACATCTTTGTGGGTCTAAACTCCTGAAGGGAAAAAGTCTAGTATCTCATAGCAGTCGTAGCATGCATCCGTCAACCGCCTGTGTATGTGCACAATAAAATGTATTATAGTTTGAAAGGCTAGCGTTCTTCTAATGTATGTAGATGCTAAGCGTTCACATTAAAACCGAAGTGTAATTTTGGCTTTACACATGAAAAGGGCCGCCCAGCTCACAATTCTCTACCAAGATCCCCTCCAAATCTGACCGCTATCATTGCCTAATGGGATAGCAAAGTCTTTATTGGTTGCCCACTCAAAGATTTTGGCAGATGCAGTACATCGTCCATTTGTTGTTCGCTTCAAACTCATTTGACACTGCTTTCTGCATTCTGTGTAGCATGGAAGTATGCATATTCGGACACAGGCATAGGGTCTTGTATTAGGGGAGATTATAATCTTGTGAGAAATCTTGCAGTTTTGCTTATTTTCAAAGAGAGAAGGAAGCAGATATGTGAGTCTACCCCTGCAGAATGGCAGTCTGATGAATGAACAACAGTAAAGGGGTGTGAAACCACATTAGTCTGAACACATACATATACACACAGACACACACATACACCCACTCCCTTACACTCTCATTCACTAATGCACTTCCTTCTGGAAACAGTAAATTATGATGCCTTCATGGGCCATTTTTATAGAGATATATGTGACAACGGCTCTTTTCACTGTTGACCTTTGACCTCTAGAGTGTATACAGGACAAAATAATATGGAATTGATCTCAAAACTAATGTCTGATGTTACTATCTGAGATGTGAGTGTGCTTGAAGGAACTCTTTTCATGGGATGATTATAGGCTTTCATGATTCTTCAATGATCCTGCAATTTAGCAGAGAGGAGCTCATATCCTCACTTTTATAGCAAAGCTATCAGGCTTACTATGTGTGAGTGCAAGTAGTCTCAGCCTCAGACTGCTCGCCCACAGACCGCCCACAGTTCATTCACTGACCAAATTTTGAACAAAGTCTACAGTTGACCTGATCAAAACAACAACTAGCAAACACTGAGGTGGGATTATTTCAAAAAGTGTTTATTCATTGTCATATCAACTATTTGAGATAACTCCACCCCTAAATAACTTATAAAACCAATATGCCCATGGTTGGATGCTTTAAAAATCAGTCAGTTGCTCTCCTCTTGTCTAAGTGGGTTGCTCTTTTACATAATAAGCAGGGATTTAGACCAGACTTTATGCCCATTTAGTAAAAAGTCTCTGTGAGAAAAAAAAAGTATGATGCAAACATGATTAGAGTGTATGTTACACTGTTCCTCAAATTTTGGACTTTGGGCATTGAACAGCTCTCACACATTTCCACCAGCAAAATTTGGAGTAGTTTTATTTAAATCTTTTTCCTTACAGGTCTTTTATTGTAGTCACTGGGTGAGTGTTTCAGGCACATGGATGGAGAGGAAGGAAGGAGTGATGGAAGTAGAAGAAGATGAACAGTGACAGCTGGACATATTATAATATAAAGAACAAGGAGGTAGAGACAGGGAGAGATTTGAATTTTATAATGCCCTTTATAACATTATACAAAAAACCATGATGGCAACTTACAATATCAAAAACAGAGATGATAACACATACTTCTAATCTCAGAGAAAAGAAAGACCAAAATAGTATATACTGTACACATAATATCAAAATACACTAAATCAACAGCAACAGATTTTCCTTGGATATGCGAAAGCAAAAATCAATTAATACTCCATTAACAAAAACTTGATTTTACTCAATATGCATCCTCTGAACATATTTAAACCCCCAAATAAAAGACTCCATATAAAATTGTTAATTAATGGTGATCTCAATGCTTAATTTGCTATAGTACTAGTGGAACCAAACACAGTAACAAAAATAAAAACAGATGGCAATTCCAGTTGGTGCAGCTAGTGGCACAGAAATGATACACTTTTAAATTATACACCCTTTTAAAAAAAACAACTAAAATATATTTTTTAAATGATAAATAAGGGTTTCAATCTAAGACAAGATGAGAGAAAGAAAGAGAGGAAAAGTAAGTTAAACAGAGAAAGTCGCAGGATGAGATTATCAGAGCAAGAGGGAGTCAGGCTGTGTTCAGACTGCAGGCAAATCTGATTTATTCTCAAATCAGATCTTTTCAGGTAGACTGTCTGCACTATTAATCGCAAGTGATCAAATCAGATTTGTGTGTTCAGACAAAACCAATCTAGCTGCATGGGTTGCTTTGGTAATGGCATAGGCATACCCACGTGACGATGCTTTCAAAACGGATGCGGGAAAAATGGAGGTGCAGCATTTCGCTTTCCAAATAAGCGCCCTGTCCAGAAGAAAAACTCAGCATCGGAGGAGACTGGTAAATATTGTGATGTTCCGTGCTACAATCGCCGATCTTTGACATAATCGTTGTGTGTCGCGTTAAGAGTGATGCAAAATTGAGCAGCCAGAGCGTCTGGACTGAGACACATCTGAAAAAATCTGATTTCAATCGCGTTTGAAACCACCTCCCGATGTGCTTTGAATCAGATTCGGAAAAATCTGATTTAATGTGTTTTTTTTTTTGTTGTTGATGTCCAGACTATCAAAAACTCCTCTGGATACAATCTGGATTTGCAAAAAATTCTATGTTTCTGTGGCAGTCTGTACAAAGCCTCAGAGACTGGTTTGCATCAGATATTAAAACGCGTTTCGGGTGATCAGCGCTAAATACGGGTCTAAACGGGTTTTCTGATCAGATCAGAAATAACACATATGAATGTGGCCAGAAACGCATGTGACCACATTGCATTTGAGGTGTAAATGCGAATCCGTCCTGTAAGCGTCTCGGACAGCAGTGAAGCGCCACCCCTCACCTGTCAATCAACAGCTGCGCTAAAACAAAAGTTTAAACTTTGTAGGTTACAAGCAGTTTTAAAAGGGAAAAAAAGAGTCGATTGGAAAATTTAAAAAGTGGATACATACACAATCACGAGAGCTTCACTTATCTTTTTTATTGTGTCTGATATCAACACAGATGACAAGCATGAAAACCTGAAGCTCCTTTAATACATGTAATACACTAATAATAGAGGATTCTGCTGGAAATGTTGCATTTGTGCAATTGAGATTAAATTTCAGATGCATCTGGGAGAAACAGCGCACTGTTTCTTTCACGCTTTCTCTGTCTTTTATGTCTTTTTTTGCGTTTTATTATCATGACGTAACACTCTGGCATAGGGATTGATGCATGTCATCATGAAGACCTTCCCCTTGAAATCTGAACACAAGTGGACACACAAGACACATTTAAGCAACCAGGTGTAAACAGCGGTGTCTCGCCTGAGCACATGTGATCAGATCACCCGAGACGCATCTTAATATCAAGTGTAAACAGGGTTAGAGACAGCAGATTGTAAATTAATGGCTTCCCGTGACCACTTAGTATTCCTTTCCTTTTCCTGTGTTGGGTGTGTATTTGATTCTCACAAAACCTGTCAAGAAAATGTCTTGGTCTTTCACTCCAAAATCAAAAGAAACACATAAGAAATATAATTTCCATATAGAAAATGAAGCCTATTTTTTATCCATAATGCATATTTACATTATATAAATTTGAGTGGGGGGTGAAGGACCTTGTGATGGGATTAAATGTCCTGATAATAATATTTCAATGCAAAAAAAATTATTGTCCTAAAAGTTGTCCTAAAGTTGTCCTAAAGTGCGACCCACACACTTCACTCCCCCTTGCTTGTGCCTGTGATCAAGCGTCCCCTCCAGAGCCACTGTCTCTGTTCTGAGTGAATCTCCTGAGTCAGTTCAGAGGCAAGAGATAAATGTGTTTACAGGCCTTGTTGTTGAGGTGTGTCATTAGAGTTTTCTTTGGGCTGCTGATGGACCCTCTTAGAGAAGATTGATAGGGTCTGTATTGCCTTTGGATGATAGAGGACGTCTGTATTGATTTGACACCTACAGTGGGAGGAGTCTGTTGATGGAAAGAGGAAGTGGGTGGCAATGGGGGTAATAAAAGTAGTCTTATGGCGACTTAAGTCAATAATGACTTTCATTGTATTTTATTATCATATAATGAAGAATAGATTTTTAGAAGAATATCTCGGCTCTGTAGGTCCATACAGTGCAAGTGAATGGTGACCAAAACTTTGAAGCTGCAAAAAAGCACATTAATGCTGCATAAAAAATAATCCATATTACTCAAGTGCTTTAATCTATGTCTAAGCGATCCAATCAGTTTGCTGAGAACAGACCCAAATATTGACATCAGCAGTCTCCTTGTTGATCATGATTTCAAGCTCGATTACACTTCCTATTGCCATCTAGCGCTCTGCGCATGCGTCAAGCACTAGAATGTGTAATCGAGTTTGAAATCATGATCGTGCCTAGAGACTATAATGACATGATGTACAGTGCAAAATAAGTTATATTTTGGTCTGTTCTCACCCAAAATTCATTGGATTACTCCAGAAGACATCAATTAAACCACTGGAGTCTTATGGATTACTTTTATGCTGCCTTTATTTGCTTTTTGGAGCTTCAAAGTTTTGATCTCCATTAACATGCATTGTATATAGACCTACAATGATAAGATCTTCTTTGTGTGTGTTCTGCAGAAGAAAGATAGTCATACACTTCAGGGATGGCATGATAGTGAGAAAATGATGAGATCATTTTCATTTTGGGGTGAACTATCCCTTTAATGTTCATGATGTCCATTTCTATCATTCTCTGTGGAAAAAATGCCTCAATTTCCTTCTAATTAAATTAGAACTGCATTAGCTACAGTAATAGTTCCTCTGCTTACTTTGCTGTTTCCTTTCCTTCAAGTGATTTACCACTTCAAGCACTCATGATGGCTTTTGTAGTTTTGAGAGTCTGGTGAGGAATAGCAGTGATGTAGTGCTGTTTTGGAATTAGTGTTTGTTAGCACTTAGCACTCAGAAAAATGAGGCTCTTTGTTCTGAGCTTATCTCTTAAAAAATTTGAAGATGCTTCATAATCATATCAGTAAGCCACAATCATCAGACGACACCAGCAGATGTTGTCGATTGTGGCTTGTTGCACAAATACATGCAGAAAATCAAAGTCTTCTAGATGTAGCCTGACCCTGTGTGTGCATGTGTTTAAAACAGCCATGATCATTTTGAATGAGCTCAACTGGACTGCAGGTTTGGATGAGGTCTTCAGAAAGAACAAAGAAGATGACCCATCCCTCCTCTGGCAGGTCTTTGGCAGTGCAACTGGCTTGGCCCGATACTTCCCAGGTAAAGCACTGTAACATTCGTAGGCACTGCATTATCAAAGCTTTCAATACTTACGGACATCCTCAATAACAACAAGACTCGGCAAAACACATTTGCGTTATATAGTATTAAGGAAGTAACGTACGAGAGGCCATGCTATATTGTGAATATTGTCACGGCTGTAGGGCGGTGTCAGGCACAACATGAAGCGGAGTGCCTGTAACCCCTTTAAAGTACATTATATACATTGACATGATATATTATATAGTCATATACATTATACATATACAATTCTGCTTTCCTTTCAAATGGAAAAATATTCTAATATTCTCTTCAGATGGAGGGAATATTCTCCATATTCCCTGATCGTGCCTCTTTGTTATCTGCTAATTCTGACCACAGGGTATAACATTTCGACTTTGAGTGCTGTTATATTGCACTTTTTCAGATAGTACATTGGAAGTTTTGACTTTTGGAGTTCGATAGATTGCAGCATATTGACTCAACAAGGGGCTAGTGGGCATACTATACAGGACAGGAAACAGGAAAGAGGAACACAGAACCTTGACCAAAACATTCATCAGCCCCACGTGGCCAGTAGGGGAAGGCATGTGTGGTACTCAACAAGATAATGACTAAAATATCCTGTTTATAGATGAACCACATTTAATTAGCATTGGTTTGTTAACACATATACAGTATATGTTCTAATAATATTAATATAAGGAGAAGATGATAAGTAGAAGAAAGTGGATCCGAACACACATATGCAGCAAGGTTTATGCACTCAACAAAAAGTACCACAATCCTAACCAAGATCTTACCAAGTAGAATGTGTTCTTAGCACGACATCCTTGTTGGTTCTTGAGCAACATACTTATATACCAATCAAATTTTGGAATGATTGTCCAGGACCAACACAAGATGCTGATCCAGGAGCACGTACTACTTGGCAAAATCAGACCATGTGTGTTCAGGCACTTTTCAGGCAGCAAATAAACTCACACAGATACACAAGCACACATGCTGTAAATACGGTCATTGTGTACAGATGTCAGTTCTGTCATTGGCCCTCTGTTGCTCTTTACTTGTTGTGTTCAAGGTCATGCAACCAGATACAAACACACCGGGAACACAGAGTGATATTCATAATTCCATAAAACCTCTTCCTACAGTACTTGCATTAAAGTACAGATTGATTAAATGAACTGATACTATTTCATTTTTTTTATATATAGAAGTAGGCTAATTGTAGACGTTAGGAAGGTAATAATTGTATTGGAATCTCATAATTCCATCTGTTCTAGCTTCTGCTTGGGGCGACATGAAGGAAACACCAAAAAAGATTGACCTGTATGATGTACGCAGGAGGCCCTGGTGAGCAAACCTCTTCTTTGTGTGTATGTGTGTGTATAGCAGTCACAATGTGTCCTCATTTTCTCTGTAAGGTGTTTTGCGACTTATTACCATGCCTGAGAGCTTGATGGTATTCCTGTGGTGTCTGTGTCTGCAGGTATATCCAGGGTGCAGCTTCACCAAAAGACATGTTGATCCTTGTGGATGCGTGAGTAAAGACTCTCTGATTTTTTTCTGATTTTATACTGAGCTAATGATATTTTCTATCCCCTTTTCCTTCCCATAAACATAACCCTCAAAGAAACCTTTCATAGTTTTTCATGAAGGCATTATTTAGTATGTTTATTAAGCAAAAACTGACCCACACACTAACACACAACTGTTGCTTAAGCCGGTGTCACACTAGCCAACTTCAAACAATTCGAATTTGGCAGATGTCACACTTACTGACAGTTTTGAGGAGATCTCTCTCTTTGTAGTCTGAGGTATGACACACTTGCCGTTTCAGATTGGTGGATGACAGGTGTACCGACTTCCCCCGACTCACTCTCTCTCTCTGATTCCCTCTCATGTGGAGCTCGCCGAAATAACATTCGTACCGCTTGTACACATACAGTTGTTATAGAGTGATTTAGGATCCAATTCATGAAGTAACTTTACCTTGTCAACAATATAAAAATACATAAAAGGCAGATTAATCTACAGTGACAATAATTTTTGTTACAACATATTCATTTATATATATTTTATAGCCGCTAATCCCACCCTACCCCTAAAACTAGCCATAACCATTTCTTATCCATTCAAAAACCTAACAGGCAGATCAATTTAATCATTGTGTGAGATAGAGAGTAGAATTTAAGTTCCCCGTCTGTCGCTCACTTCGACGTTGTGTCGAAGAAGTGACACTAGGGGTCTCTCTACTGTCGCTTCTTCGACACAACGTCTTGTTCCCTCCATCAGGGAACGGAGGTTACATAAGTAACCGAGACGTTATTCATCGCTGAAAATCTTCTCCTGATCCACTCCGTAAACGTGCTGTCATATTTCTTTCAAACATGCACATCATGGAGTACGGCATGTCACAGTCAGTCATGAGACACTTGAGAGCCAATGAGCATTCGACATCACTGCCATAAAACCTGTGTCATGGGGCCTGGGTAGCTCAGCAAGTAAAGACGCTGACTACCAATCCTGGAGTTGCGAGTTCAAATCCAGGGAGTGCTGAGTGACTCCAGCCAGGTCTCCTAAGCAACCAAATTGGCTTGGTTGCTAGGGTGGGTAGAGTCAAATGGGGTAACCTCCTTTTGGTCACCATTATCTGGTTCGCTCTCGGTGGGGCACGTGGTGAGTTGTGCGTGGATGCCACGGAGAATAGCGCAAAGCCAGCACACACACTATGTCTCTGCGGGAACGTGCTCAACAAGTCATGTGATAAGATGCTCGGATTGACCTCTCAGACGTGGAGGCAACTAAGACACAACTGTACACAAGCGATGTGCATCCACTGTTGATGTTGACACAGAAAATATAAAAGCCTCTGTGCTACTTGTAACTGAAAAACAGCTACCTGGGAGTAAATTTCAATCAGTCCTTGTCCTCCCTCCTGGATTGGAAGATGAAGGACAACAGCTTTTAGCCAATGCTGTCCTGACCAGTATAACTTAACAAGAATATTTTGGAAATATTCTATAGAATTTCTTTGGGGTTCCGAGACCATCAATTTATGCCAAAGTGTAGAAGCAATAAGATTATTGGCTATCAAGTCTCCCCTATATGATAACTGGGGTCGCAACCATTTCCATTTAGACAACTTTACATACACACCATCTACTAAGCCTTCGCAGTTCTTCATTTTGTATTAAAGTTTTCTTAGGTATACTCCTAAACATTTAATTCCTATTCTCCCCCATGTAATGTTCTCTGGGAGTTTAGGAAAAATGTTTCATTTCATTTAAGTCTGGCAGATGAGGCGCTTTCATAAATTCTCAGAACTTCTTTTAACTTTTGAACATCTTGTTCATGACAAAACAGAAATATTGTCTGTGTAAACCAAATGTTTGGTGGTTTCAGCTTTGACATACTCGCTTAGAGAAATACCGGTCAGCTTAGTACACAATAAACAAAGTAAAGGCTCTATTGCCAAACTGTATAATTAAAATGAAAGCTAGTGTATCTTTAAGAGTCTAAAAAAAAGCCTGATTCTATCTTTGCCAGTATTTGGTGCATAAATATTAATAATGAATTAAATCTAGATCCTTTATTTTAGCTTTAATTAAAAGACGTGCCTTTTCTACTTCATGGACAGATAAAATATTTACATTCAACTTACCAGAAAACAAAATTGCTACCCCTGCAGAGAAATGAGTTTATATACTCTCCATCCCACCACAAACCCCAATCTACCTCACTAGTTATGTCGCTATCTGTTTCCTGTCATCACATTATTCTCTTTCAAATGTATGAATTATTACTATCCCTTACCCTATTAACATTTAAGGACCCTAATTTTAAACTTAGGACATCCATGTTTAAAAAGGGTGAAAAGGTAGAAAAAAAATGTGCTATAAAGAGTGAGACAAGAAAGAGCCAGATACCCATTGTGCAGTTATTTAAGTTTAGATTTTACGGTTCGGCATTTGACCCTGAACAGTTTTACTCCCTGTCTGATCGCAGTTATATATTTTTTTAGTTGAAACCTTTTCTTCTGTGATTAGACACTTTTAGACTTCATTCCAGCCATGCTTTCATCAATGATATAATTTCATTTCAATTATCCAAATCTGGGGAAAAAATGTGTCAAGTTCAACACTTTTGCCCTTTGAGTCGTCCAAGAAAGAGTTCATCTGCTCAACTGTATACAAATCACTTCCACAGTTCGCCACATCGACGTCTACACACGAGTCATCATCTCTGAATCTCTCTTCGGTTGCCTCTGACATTTTATCCATTTCGTCACTTTGTCCTTAATCATTTTCGTTGTCTTGCCCAAATTCGTTATAACAAGAGCCACTGGTATTTTTACTCATACTACTAAAAACATCACTACCACTCAGCTGCTCAACGTCATTCACAATTTTCTCTGAAGCAAATTGCCTTACCTCAGTATTTTCCGTTTGTCCATCCAGGTTGGTTCCATATAGTTTCCATCACAGTTTGCAGTCTATCCTTCTGTTCTTTTTCTGATACCACAATTTCAGACAGACCTTCCTCATCAGCATTGAATGCTTTATAAACATTTAAAACATTTGTGTCCAACATCCCCACATTCAAAGCAACGCAAGCTTTCTATACTCGCCTACACCATATACGAATTCTCCACAAGAGATGCCTGAAAAGACACTTCAAGTGTTTTAGTGTGAGAAGTCATGAACATGTAAACCTGTCTCCTAAAGGAGAGTACATGTTTAAGAGCGGTGTTTTTACAACCTAACGGGATTGTTTTGACAGCACCGCTGATTTTTCCAAATGTAGTCAGTTCTTATAATGATAATCTCTTTTACCGACAAACGGAGGCAAATCAGAGATCATGACTTTGGTGGCCGGGGCTGACAAAGGTGTAATGGGCACATATGTCTCTTTGACCCATATTCCGCTTTCAATCAATTTATTTACTTGATTTAAAAAAAAAATGTAAACACCACAACAGCTTCATTAATTCGAAAAGCAGAGTTAATATTATTATGGCCTTCCTATTCTCGAACAGCTAGGAGAACATCCTCGATAGACCCATTAACCTCCAGATGGCACCTGAAACCATTACGGAGGGAAAGAGGCGACACTCCCCCCGAAGGGATTGACGTCATTCTACCTCACAAACACACGCCATGCAAAAAACAAAAAACAACTACCCTCAACTAAAAAAGACCTTATAAGTGCTCACAGAAAAAAAGAGGAAAAAGTAGATAAAACAAAACAAAGAATCAAAGAAAAACAGCTTGAAAAACAGCTCAGCAAACAGTCTCCCACACGCAGCTCTCACACACTATGCTGATTCACACTATGCTCTCACACACTATGCTGAGCATGCAAGAGAGAGAGAGAGAGAGCGAGAGATGCTTATTAAAGTCTGACACAGTGTGGCATTACGCCAAGGCAAGGAAAGAGAGATAGACATGAAAAATCAATTTTTTGCTTTTAAACTTGAAGCAAAATGGAGATCTTTGGCAGGCTTTTAAATACCAAAGTTGTTGTTCAGATGAAGCATTTTCTGAATATTGATCATAATGGAATCTTTCAAGTGAACGCAAAGCTCAATCAAACTAGATCTTCCAGATATTATAAAAAAAGAGCTCAGTGTTTCTGTCATACTGCACCTAAAACATTGTAACTCCCCACCTTGTCATCACATTAAATGTGTATATTCTGCATTCTACATTTAAAATAAAGATGCATCAATATAGTCATACTTGCCATTAAAATTAACTTATCATGTTGGTTCGTTTAACACTAGACATGTCCAGAATTCATTTAAAAAACAACATTTGTATACAGACTGCTATTTTATCACACTTAAGTGGCATCTTTAGGTTGAGTGTGTAATTAGCCTCATTGTATAAGAAATAGGCTTTGAGTTTATTTTGAAATTGCTTAACCATAATGATGGTGATGTTATCTGATACTGTCTGGGCATTGAGCCCATTAGTGTAGTTCGGCTTGAGCAAATCAATGGGGTTTAGCCTAATGACTAAACACTGAAGCCCACACACCTCTCAGTGGAATCACAAAGTGATTACTAAACCATACATCTAAAAAAAATCAGTATTGGAGTCTTTAAAAGGCTAAATTTGGTTAATGCTACCTTGCAAAATGAGTAATTCTGCATTATGTTTCCCTAGCTCTCTCCAGCAGGGCTGTCCATAGCCTTATGCCATCTATCTTTAATTGTCTTTTTGGATTATTAGTAAAGATGAGTTTACAGCCCAAAAATTATTCATTCTCATATCGTTCCAAATCCATTTGACTTTTTTGGTTACTAGTCGTTTAACTACAACACAAAAAGTTTTACTCTCCTGTACTGCGATATCTGAATCTGACTTTCTGATGACCCAAAGGTATAATAAAAGTAGTCCAGGCAATTTGTGTGTTATACTCCAAGTCTTTTGAGGACATGCGATACGTTTTGATGAAAAACAACCCATTTTTGTAGCGAAAATATTGACATCAATTGTGCATTCCTGAGTGCTTTGAGAAAACCGTGGTCACATGTAAATTTGCTTTGTATAGCGCAACAACCTGCTTTTTTATACTTTTGGGTCCTTTTTAAGTTTTGAAGTCAAGAACTGTTAACTGCCATTGTATTGCAAAGACACTGAGGGGATCTTCATTAAAAACTCACCCTTTTGTGTTTTGCATAAGAAAGAAAGTAAAATGTGTTTGGAACAACATATTCGTTTAACAACAAAACAAAATGTTTACACTCCTGTACTGTGATATCTGAATTTACAATGGTTAAGATAATTTAAAAAACTTATAAAATATCCAAAAGTAGAGAGTGCTGAAAACGTGGGGTATAAAAGCTTTTTAATAAGAGTGCCAATGTTATTTTGCTTTTTAAGAGTATTTTAAACTTGAAATCCTTATTAACATTTTATAACACCCCAGCTGTTAAGTATAATGGGGCTGTAGTGTTTATACACATGTTATAAACTTGTAATAGGCATGTTATAAAAATGTAATTGCAGGAGTGGAAGTGTGTCAGGTCTGACTTTGAAGCTCATTCAAACGTCAGTTAGTGAGATGCTGGAAACGCTCTCTGACGACGATTACGTCAACATCGTCTCTGTGAGTATAAAGGAATGATCTTTCTGTCTGGTATATTAATGTGCAATAAAGCATCAATGAAAAGGTGTGTGTGCGTTGGTGCAAGTGTTTGAATGATTAATTATGGCTCCTATAAAATCTTGATTCCTGCTGAGTAGGAATTAAAACCTGACAGGCAACAGGAGTATCAAGCCTATCTGGTAAATAAGTGTCCATGTGTCACAGTTTTGCTCGGTTTCAGTCAGTTAAAGGGTTAATTCACCCAAAAAAGAAAATTACCCCATAATTTTCTCACCGTCTAGCCATCCTTGATGTATATGACTTTCTTCTTTCAGCTAAACACAATCAGAGTTATAAAAAAAAATATCCTGGCTCTTCCAAACTTTATAATGGGAATGAATGGTACCTTAGATTTTAAAGCCCAAAAAAGTGCATCCATCCATCAAAAAAGTAATCCATACGGCTCCAGGGGGTTAATAAAGGCCTTCTGAAGCGATGCGCTTTTGTAAGAAAAAAATCCATATTTATAACTTTATAAACTATAATCACTGGCTTCCAGCCGCACGTTCACAAGAGAGTCGAGTTCCGGTGTATAACGTAGGCATAGCGTAACCTCCGGTGAGAAGTGACGGATGCGGATTTAATATAACTCTGATTGTGTTTAGCTGAAAGAAGAAAGTCATATACTCCTAGGATGGCTTAAGGGTGAGTATGGGATAATTTTTGGGTGAACTAAACCTTTAAGAATTATGATATTTTCCATAATCCCTGCTCTAGATGCTGTGCAATTCAATTATGAAATGTATTGCTTATTTCACTTTGTTTTTGATGCTATTGACAGGAATAAATATCACAGTCTCTGGATGCAGGTTTCAAGAAAATTTGTTGTTTTCTGTATGTATATACTATATGTGTGTTTCAATTAACTTTCTTTTTCCATTTTCTTAATGGCTTTCTGTGTGTATTTTATGGCCTCACTCCAGCTGTGTGATGCTAGCTTGATGTTAATTAAATTAGTCAACAGTGCTCTAAGTGTATTACTGGCACTGAGCCATGAGACTTTTCAAGGACCACACTAAAACCTTGAATCAGAATGATGCATAATCCTTTCATAACCAGCTTTATATATGTGTGCGAGAGAGAGAGAGAGAGAGAGAGAGAGAGAGAGAGAGAGAGAGAGAGAGAGAGAGAGAGAGAAATAATGATGATGCAAGTTATTATTTCACTCATTCTGCTCCTCACATGTTATTTCATAGCTTTTTTATTGAAAATTAACTGGTAACAATGCTCATATGTGGTTTCAGTTTAACAACTCAACCAAGTCAGTTGCCTGCTTTGAGAACCTAGTCCAGGCCAACGTCCGCAATAAGAAGATTCTGAGGGATGCGGTGAAGAAGATCACAGCAAACGGCACAACAAACTATAAAATCGGTTTCAAGAAGGCTTTTGATCAGCTCTCCTCAGTAAGAATATATTTGTGTAACTGAACTGAATGGCCAAGAAACACTGATGGGACTTTTAATATGAAGTTACCATTTTTTACTACACAAAAATAAGATATTCACCTACAAATTATTTGCTTCCACTGGGATTAAAAAATATTAAATTCATCATGTACATCTAGATAATTGGATCCACAACTCAAAAAAATAATTCTGGTTCTGTTCTGTCCTGTTTTCTGTCCTCTCTCTCTCTCTCACTCTCTCTGAAAAAGAGAATATCATTAAAGGGATAGTGTACCCACAAAGGAAAATTCTCTCATCATTTACTCACCCTCATTCCATCCCAGATGTGTATGACTCTCTTTCTTCTGCAGAACACAAACAGAGATTTTAAGAAAAATAGTTCGGCTTTAGGTCCATACAATGCAAGTGGATAGTGACCAGACATTCTATGCTCCAAAAATCACCAAATAAAAGTAATCCATATTACTCAGGTGGATTAATCCATATCTTCAAAGCAATATGATAGGTGTAGATGGGAAACAGACACATATTTAAGCCCTTTTTACTATATGTCTCCACTTTCTCTTTCACATTCTTTCCACATCTTCCACAAGTGAAAGTGAAAGTGGAGATTTATGCTGAAAAAGGACTACACTAATCATAACTCTTTTGAAGATATGGATTAATCCACTGGAGTTGTATGGATTACTTTTATTTGGTGATTTTTGGAGCCTCAAAGGTCTGGTCACCATTCACTTGCATTGTATGGACCTAAAGAGCTGAGATATTCATGTAAATTATTTGTTTGCGTTCAGCAGAAGAAAGAAAGACATCAGCATCTGGGATGCATGAGGGTGATTAAATGATGAGAGAATGTTCATTTTTTGGGTGAACTCTCCCTTTAACAGCAGATAAAACACATGGTTAAATGCTAAGGAAATGGGCTAAAGATTGCAACTTCACTGATAAATAGATCAGGTCCAGAGGATAGAGAGATATATGTTGAGTACAGTCTATTTTGTGGAACGCTGTTAATAAATTATCTGTTATATATATACAGAGCTGGCTTCACAGTCTCGGCTCAATGGACTTGTAGTATATTGCGCCCTCTTATGGCCACTTCTCTAATAAACTTTTAAATTATAATCTTTTTTAGTAGCAATATAAATAGATATTAGACCAAGTGAGGGATACAATGAAAAATGTATTTTTGCATATTATTTTGCTCTTATGGGTTGTCAAATTACATACTGCAATGCTAGGCAGAAACTTTGCAATAAAATACTAAATAACTTGTTCATTTCATAGGTGAACGTGTCCAGCGCTAACTGCAACAAGATCATCATGCTGTTCACTGATGGAGGGGAGGACAGAGCATCAGAGATCTTTGATGATTACAACCGTGATAAAAAAGTGAGCATGAACCATGCACACACACACACACACACACACACATTCGCAGACAATCGCTACAATCACACTAATGTCCTATGTTTTCTCTCTTCTGTCAGGTTCGCATATTTACCTTTTCTGTGGGCCAGCATAACTACGATAAGGGGCCGATTCAATGGATGGCCTGCACTAACAAAGGTATACTAGTCTGAAATGAAACTTGAATGTGATATTGAAGGACTGTTATGTCTATTTTTTATTATGAACTAGATGTTTTATAAAAGTAATAAGGCACATGTGGACGTGTTATATTGTAATGCACCGTGCTTAACCATGCTCTTCAACTGTGACTTTAAATTCACTATATATTTACCTTTTGATTAATATGTGAATGTATGAGGTAATGTAGGAATGTTTTATGGCATGTTTACTGCAGGTTATTATTATGAGATCCCCTCCATTGGTGCTATTAGGATCAACACCCAGGTATATACTGCATCACTTCAGCATGGTCCACCCACAAACATATGAGAGAGCATACTCAGGATATACTGCTTGGAAATAATTGTCCTCCTTTATCTGCAGGAATATCTAGATGTGTTAGGCAGACCAATGGTGAAAGAAGACAAGAAAGCCAAAAAGGTGCAATGGACTAATGTATATTTGGATGCCTTGGTACGTCAGTTCTATCATTGTGCACTTGTACATTTACACCTGGTGTAACTACAGAACTGAACGACTCTATGTCTGTGTGTTGCAGGAGCTGGGCCTCGTGATTACAGGCACACTACCGGTGTTCAACAAAACCGGCTACAGGAACAGTCGAGACAAGAATAAGGTAATGGACACTTTTTTTAGTCATGTTTCTGCCTCATTTATTGTAGTTCCACTTTGTACTTAAAAAGGAAAAGGGTCTATCAAAGGGCTATTATCGAGCGTTGCAAAACCGCTAATGCACAACACATTTTTAAATGAATCTGAAATTGGGAACCAATCTTCAATTTGTCTAAAGGAAATCATTTGTCTTGTGAGTCAGCTGAAAGTGGAAGCCAATTTGTGTGCAGTGACTTCTATTCATTTTTCTGTCCTTGTTATCAATTGAAGGACCTGAACCAGTTGATTCTGGGGGTGATGGCCATAGACGTGTCTCTGGAAGATATCAAGAGACTGACTCCACGATTCACTGTAAGGCATGAGATCGTGTGGGCAAGATCTGTTCTACCTTATTTATGACTGTTGGGTTTGCAACATCAGAGAGCTTGCACAAACATTGCATTGACCTGTTGCTGCCCTGTAGCAGGACCTACAACTGGGATATGTTATTCCTTCATACCAGTGCTGTGTTATTTTCTCTTCAGCAAATCGTATTTTCTGTTTGTAATGGCAAACAAATTTATAGGGAGCATATCATGAAAAGTAGGGTTTCCCTTGCTCTTTTGAAATAAATTTCAATGTAGACATACTTTACAGCCCCAGAGCTCCATCTCCTGTCCACTCAGACCATTTATTTCTAAACTGATGGGTCACAACCCAAAAATGGGTCACGGGTCTGTTCTGATAGGGACGCTTCATTTACTTACCCTGATGTAGGAGATGTAAAATGGTAGTGTAAAATTAAATGCAAAGTTTTTAGTTCAAGAGAACTTGACTTACATTTTAAATGGACATTAGGAATCATAATCTCTCATGTATTTTGTTCCATTAAGCTTGGCCCAAATGGATATTACTTCGCCATTGATCCCAACGGCTACGTGCTGCTTCATCCCAATCTTCAGCCAGAGGTAGCTTTCATTGTTTATTTCTGTTCTCTCTCTCTCTCTCTCTCTCTCTCTCTCTCTCTCTCTCTGCTTAGAAAAAAATTCATTATAACAGAACCACCCACATCCGTATAGGTCATCTGTCCTGTGCAATAATAATCATTTGTGCAATCCAAACACAATCATTCTGTTTAGTTTACAGATGAAACGGCAAAGAGAGCATTTATTCCAAACATATCATGACAGTAAATTAGAAAAATGTTTAGTCATTGATCAGTGGGATTAGTGGGTGCTTTGTGTGGAGCAAAGTTGGAATATTGAGAAATAGCTCCACACTGGAAATCTTGGTCACCTTTTCAAAGAAAAAGTGACTCACGAATAAAGGTTTTTAAACAAAAATAAGGTGTGCTGTCCAGTATTGATTTATTGTACCTTGAAAGTTGTTGTTGTTATACTTCAGGATCTGAAGTCTCAGGAACCTGTGACCCTGGACTTCCTGGATGCAGAACTAGAGGATGATGTGAAAGTGGAGGTAAGAACCAATTCAGTCAAAGTTAAACAAGGTGATAAAGTCACAGTAACAGTTTTAATGTTATAGTTCACCCAACAGTTCTCTCATCATTTACTCACCATCATGCCATCCCAAATGTGTATGACTTTCTCTCTTCTGCTGAAACCAAAACAATGATTTTTAGAAAAATATCTCAGCTCTGTAGGTCCTTACAATGTAATTGAATGTATACTTTGAAGGTCGAAAACGCATATAAAGTCAGCATATAAGTAATCCACATAAATCCAGTGGTTATATCAATATGTTCAGAAGGACATGATAGGTCTGGGTGAGAAATTCTTTAATATTTAAGTCCTTTGTACTATTAATTCTCCTCTCTGCCCAGTAGGTGGCAATATGCACAAAGAATGTGAATCGCCAAAAACAAAAGAGGAATGTGAATGTGAAATTGGAGATTTATAATAAAAAATGACTTAATCATACACACTCGTATGGATTACTTTTAAGATGCCTTTATATGTTTTTTGAACCTTCAAAATTCTGGCCACCGTTCATTTGCATTGCTGAACTGTCCCTTTAAGCTCATGCATATGACAGCAGTGATCAGATTTAATTTTAAGAGATGCTATTTACACCCTGCTGTGAGTAATTACATTTACTATTTGCATTTTGACATGTGATATTATAAAATATTGTAATAATATTGCATGTATATGTAGTGTAACATAATATATTTTATTTACATATTGTGCACAGAATAGAATGGAACATGTACTATATATCAATTACACATGCACTAACCTCCAGCAATGTCTAAAACATGAAACTTTGTTGTAGTTTTGTCTGGCTCCAGCAGACTTTTAAGGTGTAAATAGTTTGCTGTGTGTCAATATGTTAAAATTTTCATCTGGTGTAATTTGATAATTTAAAGAGACATTTCACCCCAAAATGAAAATTCATCTACTCATCTACTCTTTACACATGTTGCTCCAACCCTTTTGTGAAAAAAAAAAAAAAAGACAGAATGTTAAGAACTGACAGCCTCCATTCCAGCTTGGCCTCATATTAAAACACGTACTCTAATTTTATTTTTGCTAAATTACTTTTACGTGCCTTGTTTTGCATATCGCTGCAGTTTTCTGGTGAAATAAGCACTAGGGGGCGCTTCAACTATAATGAGATTTAATAAGGAGTAACTTATTTAAAACATATTTTTCACTCTGTTCCCCACACAACACTATCTCAACATCGAAACACTTTTACTGTAACGCATGAGCTGAAAGGCAATATATTTTAACGCTTGCATTACATAACTAACTACATATACAAACTTACTCAAGTGTGAATAACTTGGTGGTGGCACAACTGTTAAGGATCAAATATACTTCATACGAAAATAAAAAGAATGAACGTGTGTGATGTCATTTAGAACAAATACTGTTTTTGCATTAGTTTTAGTTGTTTGTAACAGCTCACCTGGGCGAAATTTGGCCCCACAGCGGTGTAGCGGGTGTCTGAATGTTCAGGAAAAGTGTACCATTGCTTGGCTGTTTAGAACTTCTTTTTACCCCTGAGCAATTAGAACTTCGAAGTATATTGGGGCCTTTAGAGGGTCGGAAAACCGGGGTTCGAGACCACAAAGCACAAGCTGACACGTGAGCCCAAAGTGTCATATAAGTGCTACGAAGTGATGTGGCTGCTTCAGCTATTGTGTTTTTCATCTCACATTTGCTTTTATAACACTATCACTTAGGTTTAGGTGTTAAGTTTAGGTAAGAGATGTTTGTTTTGTTCAACTCACATTTGCTTTTAACACACTATCGGTTAGGTTTCGATTTATCAGTTTGGGTAGGGATGTCAGTTTTGTTCATTTCAAAATACAAAACAAAAACAGTATTATCTCACATTTGCTTTTTATGACACTGTTGGTTATGTTTCTGTTAAAGGTCTAGGTTAGTGAGGTAGGATTTATTCATTTAAAACTCCATAAAGCTTAAAACTTAAAAACCTCATCTTTTGAGGAGAACATTAAACTCGCTTTTAGCACCCCTCAGTGGACACTTCACCTTGAAACTAAAGCGATACATGTAAAAAAAAAACACGTAGTAACATTTTGCAACAACAATGAAAAATAAAAAAAAAGAATGTTAATGTTGGCCTGAGGCTGTCAGTCCCTAACATTCTGCCTACAAACATGATTATTTTTTTTGGTGAACTATCCCTTTAATATCCCTTATGCCCTGTTGTACAGCTGTTTATAACAAAACAAAACAATTATCAAAGCATCAACAAACAGAGAGATCTTGATTCTCAGTCCTGTGTGATTTCATAACAAAATGTTGTATATAAAAATCTTAATTTCCTCCCACCATACAGGGACCTGCACTATAAAACCAGAATGAATCACTTTGAGAGTGATTAACTGGTTATTAGATTATAGTAGACTGTAGCACACTTTAGAGTTGAAGGTCTGGAAAAAGTCTTCCACAGTGTTAGCATTTGGTCATTAGTGATGTTTTGATGAAATCAACAATTGAAATGTGTTTGTGATTTGGTAGACTCCTTGACAGATCAACCAATGACCATATTTACAGTGATGATACACTACCAACATTTTGAACTCACTCATTCTTTTAATTATAATTTTCACATTTTAGAATAATAAAAGTCATCTAAATTATGACATACAAATACAAGTATGGGAATTATGTAAAATGTTTTGTAAAATCATAAGATGCATCAATTTAGACTTTTGGTAGTGTACATCTATAGACCTCATAACAGAACAGCAACACTGTGGTCTGTTTTAATTTCTGTCTATAGATCAGGAAAAGCATGATAGACGGTAAAAAGGGTGATCGGACTTTCCGCACTCTTTTAAAGTCACAAGATGAGGTAATGATGCATGCTTTAACAGTGTATTATTTATTCAAATAAATAAATAAAAATAGCTGAATGTAATGGAATAAGAAACTGACATTTTTTTTCTCATTTTACTCTCATTGCAGCGTTATATAGACAGGGGCGTCAGAACCTACACTTGGGGTCCAGTTGATCAAACGGACTACAGGTACAACAGTCTTTTTAGTATAGTATAAATAGCTTTACAGTATATAGCCTCTTAGATAACACTTAGATGAGAATATTATAAAGTCTTAATATACAGGAACTAATTTTTCCAAGACTTGCCCTTAAATGAAACACAGTATCTCATATAGAAGCTAGTATTTTTTTCCCCCCATTTTTATGTTGTGAAGATGTGATAGAAGTGGTGTTGCCTGAGAAAACCACTAGAGAGCACTGTGCAAAGGCATGCTAAAGAGTGTTTAACAGATGTTCTACAGATCCAAAATCTACATACATCACTTGCTTAAGGACACAAAATAAAGTAGTAATTGATTCAATAGGAACGATTTCATCAGACTAACTCTTTTGTCCTTGAGATCACTTTTAATTAGGTTTAACAGCACTAGCAACTAAATTTGTGTAGTGTAGATACAAGCAATGAAGACCATTTCAAAACAAATGATTTCCATCCACCTCCATGTCAACCAATTTATGGTTGGAAAATATACAAGTACCAGCACTAACATCAACCAAAGACACACTGACAAACCACGATTTGTTACCTTGTATTGCTAGTTGAAAGCAGGTGGTATTTATAGTATAGGGGGAGGGGACGTTCTCATTCTAGAGAGCATTTTATTAGGCAAAAAACGTGTAACTAATGTGTAATTAATGTGTAACAAATGTGTAATTAATGTGTAACTAATATGTAATTAATGTGTAATCTGATAAACGAAAATATTGTCCACTTTTAGGAGTACACTTGCCTATAAATGGTTTCAAAGCTAACAGACATGGACTAAAAGCAACGAAAGTCCAAGTGTGATTTCATGGAATGATCAATTTTTCATTTATTTCTCTTTCCTTCTCTTCATAGCCTTGCTTTAGTTCTACCAGAGTACAGTCTAAACTACATCAAGGCCACAATTGGAGACACCATCACTCAGGCAATATGTAAGTAACCCATCAGACCATTACCCACCTTTATCAAACTCAGAGAAATCAAAATAAATCACTTTATTGTCACACTACCATGCACACAAGTGCAACAGTGGGTGAAAGTCTTGTGTGCAGTTCCGAGCAACATAGCAGTCATGACAGTGACGAGACATATACCAATTACAATAAACAACATATTTATCAAATGTACACATACTTACACAACACAATAATAATATACAATGTACAGTAAACAATACACACAATATATAATACACATACAATAAAAAAAAGAAATAAAGAGTATATATATATATATATATATATATATATATATATATATATATATACTCAGTAGTTGTATTGAGGAGAATATATTGACAGTCCAGTGTGAGATGCCTTAAGGAGAGCTCCTAGTTTTTATCTAGATAAAGGTTGAGCCCCCTCGACTCAACCCCTTTGTCCATTCCACATCTCTTTTTGACACCCTCACCACCTCCAGAGCTGTAGCAGTTGTGATCTACCTCTGAGAGCGTTCACCAGATGGGGTGAAGACCCACTTAATGGCAAAGGCATCTCTCCCCATGCATATTACCCCTTTTTTCCTTCCAAATGCACCTCTGCTCCCATGTTTTCCACCTGCTCCTCTCTTATGTGAGTTTTGGGAGAGGAAATTGAAATTGAAAGACCCCCTCCACTCAAGAAAGCCTCACGGTTTCTATACAATATTCTTATTCAAAGCTTTTGGGTGTTGAATAAAATATTGTGAATCCCTTATGTTTTTTCCTTATTTTCCCTTCCCCAAACCCCTTTCATTCTCTCTCTCTCTCTCTCTCTCTCTCTCTCTCTCTCGCCATCTGTCTCCCTCTTTTCCATATTTTGCCTGTCTGTCTAAAGCTTGGAGGCCCTACATAGATTCCGGCAAGTATTTTCCTGCTGTTCTCTTACTCTTTTGTAATTTCAGAGTCCTGTAATATGCACTAGAGATATACCGATATTGGTTTTTATGACCGATACTGATTACATTTATGTTTAAGTTAACTTGATTTTAAAAATGGTTTTATTTCTGCTTGAGAGTCAATAATAATTAAATCATTCATCACTTGGCTCTAAAAGTGAACACCCACCCACTCTACATTTAGCATTTTCAACAAAAAATTAATTTTACCTGTTTTATTTGCAATGCACACTTGTCCAAGACTTAAAGTCCCCAAGACAAAAAAAAAAATAGATTTTTGTGGCATTTTGTCCATGACTATTAGCTTTGAAGCTATATAGTACATGCTAGTATACTCCTAAAAGTTTACAGCAGATATTTACATATTTAAAATTTGTTTCCTGTTATTTAAGTTCATCTTTGTTTTGCGCATTGTCTAACTCTATTGGTAACCCCAATTTTTTAAAACCAATAACGAATTAAGTGTAAAAGTAAAAATATCGGTTACAAATATCGGCCAAACCAATTATCTATCAATCATCTCTTATACTCACACTTACTTGTTTAGGGCTATGTGTATCTCTATCGGTAAACCCAATTTTTAAAAAACAATTAATTGTAAAAGAGAAAATATTGGTTACAAATATCGGCCCAACCAAATATCGGTCCATCTCTAATACTCACACTTACTTGTTTAGGGCTATGTGTACCTCTATCGGTGACCCCAATTTTAAAAAAACAAAACAATTAAGTGTAAAGAGAAAATATCGGTTACAGCTATCTGTAAAACCGATTATCTGTCCATCTCTAGAACTCACACCTGCTCATGTAAAGTGTCAGTTTACCCTGTGTAACTCTATCGGTAATCCAGATTTTTAAAAACAATAACCGATTAAGTGGAAAAGTGAAAATATCGGTTACAAATATCAGTCAAACCGATTATCAGTCCATCTCTAATACTCACACCTACTTGTTTAGTGCTATGTTTAACAAAAATTGGTAACCCCCATTTTTAAAAACCAATAACCAAATAAGTGTTATAGTGAAAATATCGGTCAAACAGTTTATCTGTCCATCTCTAATACTCTAATACCTACTTGTTTAGGACTGTTTGTAACTCTATTGGTAATCCCAATTTTTAAAAAACGATAACTGATTAAGTGGGAAAATGAAAATATCGGTTACAAATATTGGTCAAACCTATTATCGGTACATCTCTAATACTCACACCTGCTTTACACCTGTTAAATGCACCATAATCACCATAGAAATGTATGTACACATTCACATAACTCATTCTGTTTTGTGTCTGTTATGCATGCGTGTCTGTTTCCCAGCTGAGCATGTTAGATTATATCTGTTTTCTCCTTGCAACTGGCAGCATTATTGTGTTTGTCAAAGGTATGAGAGTGGTTAGCATTTCATGATAATCAGAGCGTGTGGATAATACTTTCCCATGCTGGGACCGATCTGTATTTATCAGAATGTTTGTGTATGTGTGAGAGCATCAGGAGATGTTTAGGGGGTGGATTCCTGGGATTTGGAAGGTGAAACCACAAAGGACACGGATGTGACTCCCAGTTCTCTTTTATCCCAACCCTCCCGCTCTTTGAATCATCTGGATGTTTTAAAAGCCTCATAAAGGGGCAGTTTAACAACATACAGGCCTTGCTCTTCAAAAAACATCTCCTCTGTGTGTGTGTTGGGTCCATGTGTGCATGTCCAGGTGCGAATGTGATGTGTGTGGGTCCATTTTTAACTTTAACAGTACGGTGTAACTCTGAGGCTTCTAATGTTACTGTTCTGCAATAACAGTCTATACTTATCACCTGTCTACCACCAGATCTCTGCTTTTCTTTAAAAACACATCCGCCAAACTATTTTTGTGCCCCGTAAAACCATATTTTACACTTTTACCTTTTCTTTTATACCTGGTACCACTTCAGAGATTGGATAGCACAGTTTGCACTAAGATTAATGACAATCATGTGAAAATACAGTGGCCCTAAAGAGATATTTGTATTCTTAAGCCACACTTAAAAATGTATACATTACATTACATTGCATAACAAAATATAAAAGCAAGTGTCATTTATTTTCAAGAAAGCATTTCCCAAGAAATACTTAGATATACTGTATGTTAAAAATTAAGACAAGTACTTGTTATTTGGGCACTTACTTGTTGTCAAATGTTAGTGGAACATGTGATGAACTACTATTGTGGTTACTCTGCTTGGTGTGAACTTGAGGGGAACTGACTTCATACACTTCATCCACTCAATAAAAACCTTGAGATAATTTTGTTTAAAGTGTTCACAAAAATGGCTCAGAGAATTGAACTTAGTTCTGAGAAAAGATCTAGCATCATTTGAGACCTGCTCCATTATTCTGAGTCCCTTTTACCAAAGAATCATTTAAAGCAAATCAGTCCACTTGGCCGCCAACTTGGGAATTCTCAGGCAGCTGACAGTGCGTCTTTCTCCAATCCTGGGTTTCGGCACTTCTGTGGCAGACAAGCCTCTTGTTCATCGGAAAAGAGGAAGCGGTAACTGTGTTTTCAACCAAAAAGACTTTTAAATACAAAACACAACATAAAAGTGCTTTTCAGCTTAACAAAACACACCTCCACGTGTCTCTCTCGCACTGGTGTCTTTGGCTCCTCTTTATATCTCTGATTATCTGACCCTAATTGGGGCTAATGAGCACCAGGCGTCCATTGTCACAGTCCGGCCCTGCCCTCCTCCTCATCACAGTTAATTAATCACTAGGGGTGTAAATCACAAGCTTCATCACAATGCAATCTTATATCGATTTTCTTAGCCAGTGATCCAATGTTTGCTGATACCTCGGGGCCTGCGATGGATATTATGCTATTCTGTTCCTGTTTTACACAATCAACTACATGTATTATCTCACAAATGCAACCAAAATATAATTTGAATATTTTGAGCTCTCTGAAAAGTGCAAATCCAGAATCCAGATTGGGACATCCACAACAAAATAAGGTACTTAAATGTTAAAGAAAGAAATAATGCGGAAAAATAAATCATATAAAAAATAAAGTCACATACATGTGAGCATCAATCATTTGATGACAGCTCACTGCTTTGTGGAATTAATAAACTGTCGCTGCAGTGACTATTTTTCATCTCTACAACAATCAAGCAAGTTTTTCAATCCAAAATACTTACATACCCACGACTTGTTTCTGACCAGTCCTGTCTGGTCCAGCAAAGGTGGGTTTGTGCCCATAGGTGACGTTGTTGCCAGTGATGTCTGGTAAGGACCAGGGGCGTTTCCAGCATTAAAGGACATCCTGGGCTTAGCCCAGACCATTTTATTTTCACACTAGCAACTACTTCTCTGTAGTCCAAAGCTGGTGAGAGGGTATTCTTTGAGTTTTGCTCTGGCTGGGCCTGTTTCTACAGTTCCTAAATCTTCCACTCTAGTGCTATCCTCAACTAACTCATCCTCTCTCCTCCCTGAATCATCTGTGATGCAAAAGAACAGACACAGCCCATAACTTCAAGCTTCAAACAACTAATTCATCAAGTGCTACATATTTCAAATTGTAGACCAATACCATTGAAGAAAATGTATTGGGAAGAGCAGATCAGTGAGATTGCCCTAAGATCTATCATGATTCTTGAATTGTCATGTACATTACCATAAAGTCATCACAAAAGAGTTATATTATAGTGAGTAAAGTGAGGTAAAAAAAATATTTAATATAAATAATTTATATTTTTTTACATAAATAGTCAAAATGATGTATAAGATCCTAAGTTAAAGCAATACATGAATGACTTCAGGTACCGTCTGTACGCTGTCCTAACGACCGTTCCACAGGTGCAGGTTCATTAATTGTTTATGGTTCATTTAACAAGCACGGAAAACATTGTTTAAACACTTTACAATAAAGATCTGTAAAGTTATTTGGATTTTTACAAAATTATCTTTAAAATACAGCGACCTGAAAAAGGAACTTTTTTTTTTTTTGGCTAAGTTTATATATATATGTGTGTAAAATGGACATTGTAACAGAAATGTATGAATCTGTATCAATACCCAGCTCTATTAATAATAAAGTTGTTTAATCCTAGAGCCTCTGCCTTACTTTAGGCACACTTTTGAAACAGGGTTTGATTTTTAGCCAGAATATTTTAAAACAATATTAAGGGTAACACTTACTATTTTGCTTTTTCAGTAAAATAATATTTTGTTTTTATTTTCTATAAAATGTTGTTTTTATATTTTTTATCTTTATGCACCTTATTGTGTTTTGAATGGTGCAAGAGGATTTTGCCAAAACTGTTATTGTTACGTTCCATATTGTCTTTTGTTTATGTACTTTTATTTTTAAGTTTCTGGCACCTGTTATACTCCATATCGTCTTTTGTTTATGCACTCTTATTTTAAATTATTCTTATGTTCCTGTTTCCCAGTCTTGTCATGTCCTGTTTTCCCTCCATGTTCATGTGTCTGTTTTTCATTGGTTCATTGTTTGATTGCTTTATTATCAGTTCTAGTTTTGTCATTGGTTTTAGTTAATTGCCTTATTATCTTGTTTAGAGTTCTGTTTGCCCATTGGCTTTTGTTTCCCCTTGGTTTTGTATTTAAGTCCTCATGTTTACCTTGTCCCTTGTTGGTTATTGTTTGGTAATGTTGCATGTTAATCCTGCCTTCGACCGTGTTCCTGCCTGTGCCCTCCTTGGAAGATTCCCCGTGTTTATATATCTTGTGTTTGTACCTTTGTTTTCCCCTCGTGGATGTTTTATTTGTTCCTGTGTTCACCGTTTGCTTGACTCCGTGCACCTACTCAATAAAGCTGCATCTGGATCCTCACTCCTCGTCTGCCCATTCCGTAACAGTTATACAGCTTACTATAAATAACTGTTGAGAAATTCAGTTAAACATTAACATGTATTGCGGTACATGACGTTGTTTGTGATAGAATCATAGTTCTTGCAAAGTATCCAGAGTTTAACTGTATAATTAGTCATGTCATGGTAATTACAGGTATAAACATGCTTCTCATTACCATGGTAAAATAGAATTATTGTTTCTAAAAATCAAACTAAAGACATTCTAATTAATTATATCCTTTACAGTTTCCATAAAAGTGACTAAATTCCTGTATTATACAATTTTTTAAATAATTATTATAATAGTATCATTAATTATAAATATATACAGCATTTCTGATAATGGCTCAAAACAACATAGTTTTTATAGTCAGTATTACGTCAGTAACTGCAAAGTAAAAGCATCTTTAAGAGTGGTGATGTGTGGATTGAAAATCTGTGTAATTACATTGTGCATGGCTTGATGTTTTCTTGTTTACCTCGTCACTGTAGTTTAGAATGTTGGGGCTGTTTATCTGGTTTCAAGTAGCTTCTACGTGGTTTTCTCAGGTGACGCTGTTTCGTCACACCAGACTTTCCCTGGTAGAAAGCTGAGACTTTCCTTTTTACTTTAGTGCATAAAACTCCAAATTCAGAGGGACTCAAAAGAATGGAGTAGGTCACATTTGTTTGTAGATGCCACTTGGTTTGATATTTTGTTATCTAAACAATTGACATTCATACTTGTTTTATTGTAGCTTAAGTGTCCAAATACGTTTTAGGGGCCGCTTTATCCTTTTTCATGCATATCCTTCAATTGTGGTTAATGAAATTATGATATGATTAGTTTAAGGACATAGGCAAGTCGTTAAGGTAAAGGTATTAAACAATAAGTAAGAGGCTTTAGTTTACAAACACTGAAATTGTCACTGGTCACTATTTGGGTCCACACACTAAATGATTTGCTAATATATGCAAAGTGTAAACTATAATTATTCTCCTCTTTGGTCGCATGAAGTTCTGCCGTCCTCTGGCTCATGTGAATGCATAATTCATTAACGATACCATAAACATCATGAACAGACTTTTAGACCACATGTAAGACCCCACATTGCTTTTCGTTCAATTTACATTTTTGCAAAAAAACCTTAGATCAGAATGCAATATTTTTATTCAAGGCTTGTTCTGTGAATAAAATATTGGTGACCTTTGAGCCCTGTGGTTTTACCCTGTTTCTCTGCCTCTCTTTCCTCCTCTCCTCGATCGATCAATCGCTCCCTCTCTTTCCCTCTTTGCGACATTTCACCCTTCAGAAGAAGATGGCAAGTACTGTTTTCTTTTCCTTTTGTCTTTTCCTTAATGTAAGAACCCGAATGTCTGACCTCACCCATGTTTGAGTCTGTCATCTAGTTTCAAACACACACACACACACACACACACACACATTCATACATTTGGTGGAATATGCAACATTTGAAAGAGACATCCATTCTTCATTAATGTTATCATTAAATGCACCCTTTAGAGGAAAATCTAAAGTAGGAATGGGAGATAAATTACATGAAATATGAAATAAGCATGATTTTTAAAAAGAACATGGTAGTATTAATGACATTTTAATGTGACATGTCTCCTATATTTATGATGGTCTCATAAAACAAGACAAACAGCAGGTGAGTGAGACACACGTTTAGGCATTGAGTAACCAATGAGATAATGGGTAAACTCTGTGTTATCTAATTTTAAACTTCCTCTCACTGGACCTCCCTTATGTGGGATTGAGTGCCTGAACA